>QEPC01004656.1:1385973-1449121 GCA_003113815.1 Sphenodon punctatus | reverse complement strand
TGAGGGGGCGGCTAATAAATTTAATGAAATAAATAAAATAAATAATAAATAAAACAATCTTGACTCAAGGCTGAAATTGTCTCTTGCTTTAAAACCTTTGGTTTTATCCTAGGTTTTACATGGACCTATTTATGTTCTTGAAATGAAGAGAACTGGGGTAAAAAACCTTTGAGGTTGGCAGTTCACAAGCCGCAGTAGAAGGAAGTATTTTTAAAATCAGTCCTTGTACTCTTAGACCAATTCTGTTCACCACTTAGGGTGAAAACAAATGAGACAATGGCCCATATTAGCTAACATTAGACCACATTAAACCATATTTGGGCTTTAGCTTAATCATGATTTTCTCTTGATTCTCACCAAGAGACTCCGTCTCTCAACTCGCTTTTAGCAAGAATTGATAATTGAGAAAACCCCGGTTTTTTACACTTTCTTAGGTGAAGTTTTTTCTCAATTTACCATTTGCTGTGATTTATCATGTACCATATACTGATTTACTGCTTACAGTGTTCATCCCGGTAATGCGCATGTGCAAAATGCCTGCCCTTTTCAAAATGGCGGTGATGCTGCTGGTGCCATCTTGAAAGAGGGCTGCACATGTGAAGAACAGCTGACACAGCCATTGCTGCTTGTGCATTATCAGGATGAATGCAGTCCATGGCAAGCAGTCCATGGTAAGTCAATATACTATACACAGTAAATCGCAGTAAATGGTGAACGGTAAATGGTAAATGTTGCTGACATTCTTGACGAAATCACAAACCATTACTGAGAACGGTTCTCGATTACAAGATTTTTGAGAGAATGAAAACCCATTCTTGCTTTAGCCCTAGATGACACTGTTTATTAAGAGTTCACGGAGTTGTCTCAGAGAATGTGGAGCATGCTGCGCAGGCAAATGCTGGCTAATCCTGGCTAACGGGTGCCCATGGGGCCATTTCCTGTCGATTAGGGTACATGAAGCCTCTGCCTACATACAGGTCTGCCAGGACCATAGAGTCCTGGGCACAGCATCTAGAGTGGTCTCAGGAGTGCTGTCTTCGTTCTAGTTCTCACTGTTCACTTGGACTGTTTACTTTTGCTTTTAGAGCACTCTAAAAAGTGGGGAAAAAACACACAAAGAATAACAGATGGAAAACAGCAGCTTCCTGAACCAAAGTACACCACAGCTGTGAGTACTGGTTTTCTGCTGAACCGCGTGAGTGGTGGGATTAATGGGGGCTGCATGGAGCAAATGTGGGCTTCAGTGAGCTACTGTCTTATCAGTTAACACTCAGAGTGACAATCATCCCTGTGCAGAAAGCCAGCACAAGGCTTGTTACTGTGAGTTAGAACAACAAAGCTTGGTTTAAGAGCAGCGCATATCTTTTCCTTTGTATTCTTAATAAAACATTTGCATTTTGCTATTTGCAGACTTACTTTGAACACCATGGGAGCGCACTATCTTCCAGATTTCTGAAGTTACTTCTTTCACATCCACTTGGTAATGATGAATGGGAACACCTCCATGTGAGTCTGGTTTATTGAAAGAGACCTTGGCAATACTCTGTGACAACTCTATAATTCTCACTCCATAGGGGCTGGATGGCACATCTAGAGGAGAACAAACATAATTTGAATTGGAAAGTGGTAATCAGAAAATCTACAACCAGTATTTGATAGTGAATCTAAAATAGTATGTGGCATGATATAATTTTTGCCTGAAAAAATAGATTAAACACCATACCATAGTTGAATTTAGTTCTTGGGTAAAAACAGATGCGTGGGCAGAATGGCGGCCCCCTGGCCCGACCAAGTGACCACCCCTCCCTCGATTGGGGAGGGGGACAGAACAAATGTGCCCACATCTGGAGAGCCGTCCTGCCACCCACACACCCAAGGAATGGCAGGGAGCTCAAAAAACATGTGGGTGGCTGGACCCGCTCCCAGTATCCCTCCATAACAGACAGGTATGGCAACCAGATATGTTGGCCCCTGCCCCAAGGCGGTGATAACAGAGTTGAACAAATGTGCTGGTCCACATTTGTCTGCATGGACAGCACTTGGCCCAGGCTGAGTCTACCCACCGGGGGGCAGTCCACCGGGACCAACATCTGGTGACGTGGGACCACACATATAGGTGAGTCCCAGGTCACAGCAGGCCAATGTCATGTTTGTTTTTACCCTTTGTGTTAAACAGTTAAGCAGTTAAGACCTACTTCAAGTGATATGAAACAAGAAGAAACACACTTATCTATACACAGTAAACCATTTCCATGACATGATGATTTTATGGGTGGTCAAAGTGTTTGGGATAAAGTCGCCAATCTGAAATTTTGTTGGTACTTAAATGTAAAAGGACCTAAACTTTCATTAAGGTTTTTCAAGAGGTATTCTAATGATGCACCTATTTTTCTAAGTCTAACTGAATGGAAAAACAAAACACCACACAAGGAATACTTAGGTGGCTGCTATATATCTTCCATTTACCCTGCTGTTGACAGTAGTAAACTTATAGCTACTCCTACCAATGTTACTCAGGAGTTTCTTTTGTCTTCCACTAGTCCTAATTGTGAGAAACTTTCTTTCCGTTTCTTTTAACACTGTGTCTTAGACAATTGTGTTGTCATTAAACTATCCAGTAGGTCTTTCAGTGCCTTCCTTTTGTACATGATTCATTATGAAAAATGTGGCATATAGGAGGAATCATCAAAAGTCTAGATGGGAATTTCCTTTCCAGTATCACGTGAGTATAATTTATAGCATATGAAAATATGCATATTACTCTTTTTTGCTACTTGATATGTAGAATCAAATAAAGTTCTTGAGAAGAAATAGCAAAATATTTTGCATGTCAAGTAACATGTCACAACGTTTAAAATGGAACTACTTATGAAAATGTGAAACAGTCACTAAACACTTACTCATAATGCTACATTCTATGAACATTCTGTAAAGAATGCTGCCCAAATACATCAATGAATACAACATTTTAGGCACTTTCACAGCTTACAAAAGTAAGCAATGTGATGCAATTTAGGATTTTTTGTTAAAAAAAAAAAAAGGACCCACTAGAAAAAGAACAATAGAACATGTGCTTTAAGAAACAACCAAGACAGGGCCAGTGGAGGCCATGACCCAGACCTGGCAGTTGGAGGGTGCCTCACAAAGAGGTTCATTCTACTAGCCTAAAGCTCCTGTGGCCCCAGGGAGAGGGCTATTTCTGCAGGGACCTCTCCCCACACTTTCAGCCCCCGGTGTGGCTGCTTCCTGAAGAGCCCTGCCTACCCCACCTCACCTACTAGGGTGAGGCAGACAGGCCATGCAGGCAGTGACTGTACCAGTCCTGTGTGCAGGAACAGTGCCTATGCCTTCCCCCATCCAGAATCCTACCATGCTGCTGGGGTTGCCTCTAAACGTCTTGCTGCTGGGGCCCTGCTGCTGGAACTAAGAGGATCCTTGGGTGATGGCAGGGCCTGATAGAAGGCTTAAGAGTAGCAATGGCACAGAAAGACTCAGGCTAAAAGCAAACATGCAGGTGTTGAGGCAGCTCCCCAGTGGGAAATTGCAGCAGCCACTCTTTCTGGTTTGGTGAGCAGGACAGAACAAATGTACCTGCTGCTGGGAGAAACGTCCCACTGCCAGCATGACCCGGGTAAGGGGGAACTGCAACAAATGTGTGGGCAGCCGCCTCCACCCTGATTCCAGCACCCCACCATGAACTGTAGCCATGGCAACCAGCCATGGTGCTTGGTTATGGCAGCTCTAGCCCTGCAGCAGGGATAGCGGGACCACAACAAATGTGCTGGTCCATGTTGACCCACATGGGCAGCCCTGTCCCGGGAGGTCACACGGGATTGGGCCCAGGACACATCCCAAGCCAGATCCAAATCTGGTGGTGTGGGACAAAACATGCGGGTGAGTCCGGGGCCAGTCTCTTGTTTGTTTTTACCCTCTGTGGAGGTTAGAGTGCTATGGGGGGGGGGGGGAATGGGAACCCCACATTTTATTTTCACCCTGGCCCCCACAAATTCTAAGTGCTGGCTAAATTCTAAGACAAGGCTTGCTCTGTTATGAATGTTTGCTTTTGTTTTCTTTTAAATGCAGCTGTTTAAATTATATAGGGCGTTCCTCAACATCCAATAAATATATGATTTTCCCCAATGAGGTTCAAAGAAATGAAGCATTAATACTCTAATGAACTGGGTTCCATTTTGGGATTATCTAAAAATATGGTTCTGTCCTGCAACATGCTTAGCATTAACCCTCGATCCAGAATAACATTTACTTACAGCAGTAGCTGTAAGTTAGTTAAAGGCACAAAGGCTCTCCATTATAAACAGGGGACTGATGAAGCCCCGATATTGAGGAAACCGCTTGAGCTACAGTTCTGAAAATGTATCCATGGATTATATTTGTGGAGCCTGCCATACATGCAAAGTTCGAAGAAGTTCCAGAAAGAAAATAAAAAGTTATAATTGTTGAAGTTAATTGGTTGTGGTCAAAATGCACAGTGTCACGACTATTTTGAACCATGGATACCCCCCACCCCCAACACGTTGAGCCCCCTGGCTTCACAGCCTTGTAGTCTGAGATCTCTATCAAGTGCTAATGAAGTATGATAGTGCTTGGTGCAGCCAAAATGGAGTTATTAAATATTTTAAAAATCAGTTCTGCTGGCTGGTCCATGCGCAGATGAGCAGCCACTGGTCGCCATTTGTGCTGTTAGAAAAAATAGCATATGGAAAGTTATGTGACTCTCTTTAAAAATCACATGACTATCAGGAGCCAGATCTGTCACAAAGCTCTAGTCAGTTTTGTGTCAATTACACTCTTGCCTCAGAATCAGCCAGCAAGAGGCGGCTCTCGCCAGTTTCATATCAATTACCCTCTTGCCTCACTCTGTACTTTTCACTCGTTTGAACAGTTGCCTGAGCTCTAGTCAGTTTCATGTCAATAATCCCCTTGCCTCAAAAGCCGCTGGCACAATGCAAGAAGAAGCTCTAGTAATTTTCATGTAAATTACCCTCTTGCTTCACTCTGTACTTTTCACTCCATATGAAAAGATGCATGCCTTTTATTCATCCACTCCGTATGAAAAGTTGCATGACTTTTATTCATTCACTCCATAGGGAGGATTTAGAGCAGGGCTCAGGCTCATCATCCCCCTTCACAACAGCCAGAGGCTTCCTGTTTGGAAAGTTATGTGACTATGGAAAGCTATGTGACTGTGACTATGGAAAGTTACATTACTTTTATTCATTCACTCAGTGGGGAGGACTCTGAGCGATCCATATCTCTTCCCACCTATAGAGTTGAGCCCAGACTTCGGAGCCTTGGAGTATGACATCTCCATCAAGTGCTGCTGTAGTCTGATAGTGTCTGGTGCAGCCAATCAAGAATGATTAAAGTTTAAAAATTACATTCTGCTGGGTAGCGCAAGCGCAGTAGAGCAAATGCTGGCTGTCGACTGCCGCTAAAAAGAAGCGTGATTAATGTTACCTGACTCAACTCATGAATGTTATGCAACTCGAGCCGCAGCAGTTAGAAGCTGGCAAGTGTGTAATTGACATGAAATTGACTAGTGATATGAAGTTGACGCATTATAGTGCTTGGTGCACTGAAAAGGGCGAGTGGGACTCGGGCTCATCTTCCCAGTTCACAACACCAGCCCCAAGCCTCCCATTCGGAAAGTTATGTCACTGTGGAAAGTTATGTGACTAAAGTTATGTGACTATGGAAAGTGAAAGTTGTGTGACTATGGAAAGTTACATGACTTACTCATTCACTTCGTGGGGAGGATTTGCACGGTGGTATGGAAAGTTGCGTGCCTTTTAACATGCTGTAACATATGACTAGGGTTCGGAAATGTTAATATGAGACATACACTCTAAATATTTCTGGAGCATCTCGCAGGATTGTCCATGTGTTTTGGGACACCTTTTGAGAAAAATTACATTTTTACCCTAACTTAAGCTCCAAAAAATATTAAAATTAATTACAATTACAATTAAAACAAAATTTAACATACATTGCAACAAAAATGAAACCCCAAAAAACATGGAAATTATTTACAGATTTTCTGTCTATATGCCATAATTTGCCATAAACATTAAGGGAAAATATTTACTTACTTTATTACCAAACCAATAAGTAGACTAGAACATTATTTCTTTAAAGGCCATTTATTAGCATAAGTTGCCTATACATTTTTTTTTCAGACTGCCTTAACTCTGTCCTTTTGCGCAGAATACAACCAATTGCATGAAGTTCTCTACACTAAACTTTGTCAACATTTCATTGTATAAAGTGTATACAATTTCTATACATGTAAAGGACAGAGTCAATAGGCAACCTATGCTAACAAATAAATGACCTTTAAAGAAATAATGTGATAATTTACTTAAAGGTAAATATTAGTAAGAGTAAGTAGGTATGGTTATAAAGTAAGTACATATTTTCCCTTAATGTCGATGGCAAATTATGGAATAGAGGTAGAAAATCTGAAAATGATTTCCATGCTTTTTGGTGTTTTATTTTTTTGTAATGTATGTTAAATGTTTTTTTAACTGTAATTGTAATTAATTTTCATGTTTTTTGGAGTTTAAGTTAGGGTAAAATGTATTTTTTGAAATATTTTTTAAGAGGAAAGTTTTTTGTTTTGGAAATTTCAGTGTATTCTTAATTTAAAGCATATGAATAGTCCTTTTAATAAGGATCTTAACTTGGTTAAAGTTGAGCAAGTGCTTTCCTGAGTTTCTGGACAGGAACCAGAGTGCTATGCATCTGACATAATTAATTCCTATGAGAATTTTTCTTGCTCAAAATATAAACCAACAAGGGCCACCCTCAGTCCATTACAGGAATGAGCTGGCATATGTGCTTGTAGGGCAACCACTCTTATTCTCTTTCTTATTCTCCAATGGGAATATTCTGGCACTGTTTGTACTTTTCTTTGTGAGAAACCACATTGATTTTAGTGTGACTCCTCAAAGTATAAGGTACAATTCATCAGAAGTAAAAGTAGCAAAACATTGTTTGAATGGTCTAAAGGGATTATTCTTATATTTACCTTGTTGAATCAAAAAGGATAGCCCAGACTTAAAGTCTATATTCAAACAAAAGTAGCGCAGACTTCCATAAACAGTTTGTTAGAAGAAAGCCTGATCTGAGTTTCATGACTTGGATTCTCTGATAAGATGCAATCCACATACACCTGGATTAACAGTGTTTCCTGCTGTATTTACTAGTGGATTACATACTAAGAAAGGATAACTTGTTGGATAACAGCTCCTAATACGGTCAAGTTGTGTCAAGGTGTTACTATCTAAATGACATGCAGCTAAACAGCAAGTCCCACAGCTGAAATCAAGCTGATAGAAATCTGCTTTGGTAATTCTGGGAGAGGATAGTTGGCATTTAGTGGGAATGGAGCTAAGGAACTTTGAAAACAAAAAAAACCCAAAACCCCTAACACAAGTATCTGCGTTTCTTTAGTACATAGCTGCCTTTGGGCTATGTCCTCCACTGTGGAACCTTGTTATCCAGACCTACTGCTCTAAATAGATTTTGTTTCACCTATGTTCAAATGAATTTTTTATAAAGACAGAGAAAAACAAGTCAACCAAAACCTTTTAAAAAAAAAAAAGAAAAATTGAGATCTTTGAAGTTTAATCTTGCAACTTGTCCGATTTGAAGAAGCATTACTCTATTTTGAGCAAGAATCAAAACTAGAATCAACAGCAGGAGTCTTCTGTGTTTCTCAGCAAGCGCCACCATTTATACTTTCTGCTATTCTTCATCTTACTATATTTAACCCCATCTTATTATCAGAAGCACAGACTGTTTATACCATTTGGGGGAAATAATAGAAGGTTAAGAATTCTAGTTTTCTAGTTAAGGGAAGAATTGAATTTTAGTTAAATATAATCTGAAATATGAAAGAACATAAACAACAAAAAAGCAAACAAGACACACACACCCCAAACAAACAACAACAACAAACAACCCAACAACTGAAAATGATAATATCTGGGACATTCAGGGTACAGTCACATGATACAGTAACCGAGTTTGGGCATCAGTATCACATCATGCAGTAGCTTGTATGCCTTTGGGCTGCCAGATGTTTGGGGAGATGGCTGCTATGCTCTACATCCTCCGAAAAGGCCATGACACAGTGAGTAGTAACATGACCCAAAGTGGGATAACGCTGTCCAAACTGGGTTACCAAGGTGCTACTCGTGTGCCTGGACCCCGTGCTGCCCTACCCCACAGTGAGTCCTGCTGACACTGGTGAGCACGATTGTCATTCCCACGCCTCCCGTCATGGCCAGGAGGTGGGTAGGTCAGGGGATCATGAGTGGAGCAGGGTACCTGCGCGTGTGTCCAGCTCTTCAGCCAGCTGTGTGGTGTGGTGGGACATCTGACAGCGACCCACCCAGTTTCCCCGTGGGAGCCGGAAAATATGCTCTGCTCTCCTCACTGGCCCCGAAGTCTGGCGACTCCAATTACCCACCCTGGGGTGCAAAGCGATCAGTCTGACCCGAGCTCGTGTGGCTGTATGATGTTGTTTGATTCATGTCTACGTAAAGGAAGGATTCAAATTTCCTTTGACTATTCTTGTTATTCCCTCCTGATCCTCCAAACAAGTCACCACTTCTCATTTACATGGTACTGCTTATTTTTAGTAGTGATTTGCACCCACAACTTGCATGAGTTAAATTAAGACTGGATTTTAAATCTGTTTATTTAAAACAGATGCAAGATATATGTTCAAGAAACATTTGAGATTGTAAGCTTGTTAGTACAGGGACTGCCCCTTCACTCCACTGAAACCGCTCTTTCTAAGATCACCAATGATCTTCTTGTGGCTAAATCCAACCGCCTTTAGTCTATTCTGGTTCTCCTTGATCTCTCTGCTGCCTTTGACACTGTTGACAATTTGTTCCTGCTTGAATTGCTCCACTCCCTTGGATTCCGGGACTCAGTCCTTGACTGGTTGTCCTCCTACCTTTCTGACCGCTTCTTCAATGTATCTCTTCCTAACTACTCGCCCTCCTCCTCCTTACCCCTCTCGGCCGGGGTTCCCCAAGGTTCTGCCCTTGGCTCACTCCTCTTCTCTATCTACACCCAATCTCTAGGCAAACTCATTGCCTCCCACGGCTTCCAATACCACCTATATGATGACGACACTCAACTCTATCTTTCCACTACTTCCCTCTCCCCCTCTGTTCTAGCTCGTCTCACCAACTGTCTCTCCAGTATCTCCACCTGGATGTCTCAACGCCAACACAAACTGAACATGGCGAAAACTGAACTCCTAATCTTCCCTCCCAGTCTTCCTCTCCCCTGTCAATTGCCATTGATGAGGTCTCCATCCTCCCTGTCCCCCAGGGAGAAACCCTGACCTTTCCTGAACTTGAGCTGCCATTTAGAATTGATTACAAACCAGCTAATTAGATAAAGCGGACTTTTAAGTACCACATTTGTGGGGTTAGTGATCCAATCCGGGGGTACTGGTTTCTATTTAATAACAGAAATTTCCTTTTCTCTCCTCCTGAAGAAGACTCAAGGGTTTAGTTAAACCTAGCTTCTGCTACAGTCACCAGTTCCTTAACTACATTATTTGGTCTGATGACTAGAATCTTTCAGCTTGATCACTGCTGCCTATGGGGTTGGGAACTCCCACAAGCTGTTGATGTTAAACTGTGCTTACTGTACAGTATAAACCTGTGTTCACTGCATTTTCCCCATTGGTGGCAATGGGAGAAACTCAATGAACTCAAGTCCCTGTGTATAATGCAACTATCGTTTAAAAGTGTATGTATTCAAGACTTTCTTGGAGACTCCAATATTTATTTATTTGTTTATTTTTCTATTTAATACCTCACCCCTCCTGCCATCAGGCAGCCCAGGGCGGTTTACAATATAAAACATTTTTAAAAGTGCTAAAAGGAGGATGACATTTAACACCACCACACCACCTCTAACCCCCTTTCACCCCTCTCCCCCACCAAATGCCTGGCAGAACAGTCAGGTCTTACAACCTTTCTGAAAAGAGGGGAGATCTGGGGCCAGCCCCACCCCCACTGGAAGGGAGTTCCACAGCCGCGGTGCGGCCACCAAGAATGCCCTCTCCCACGTGACCCCACAGAAGACTCAGGGAACCCCGAGCAGGGCACCCTCGGATGACCACAGGGGTCAATCCAGCACCTGAAGAGTGAGGCAGTCCCACAGGTAGGCTGGGTAATATCAGGCTAGTAACCAAGTCACTCCTGGGGTTAACGTTTTCCCTCTTAGTTGCCCTTGTGCTTCAGCAATGGGGAGATTAAAGAGGGTGAAAGCAACACCAGCTATTAGCTAGGGGAGTCTAAGGTATCCTGGGATTGTTGACAGGCATAGCGGGACAGACAGACATGAGATATTGCAGGCCAAGTAAAGTATAGGCTTGGTAAGCAACTTACTTCAAAACTGCTGTGTTCCCTTTTTTCTTGTAGTGTACCTATTTAAATATGGTCACCTCATACATATTTTCCAAAACTGAGAAGAAAACTTAGTATAAAATTGATTGGAAAATGTTAAATAAGTTGCATGCCATAGTGGAAATGGTTTTAATCTTTTCTTAAGAATGACACCAGTCCAATCCCGTAATATAGATGCATCAGCAGGCTGAAATACTTCACTTATGGGAGCAAGACATTTGTACTGTATTTGCTTCAAAAATGCTTCACCCTGATTTGGAGAAGTTTATTATGTAGCATTTCCTGAAGAAATCAGAAGAATGAATTCTTTCCAACATAAGGATTCTTTCCAACAAATACATACTCAAAGCCTTTGTCTACTTTTTTAACTATTGTTTTTAAACTTATACCAAGGGTCACTGTGCATAAATTTCATGCAGAGAATGATAAACACAAATGTTAATTGCTTATAAAGGTGGGATAGTGACATTTAGCCAACATAGCCAGCCTTTAAGAACTGAAGAACCATTACAGCAGTAAATTAAGTCTGAGAGAGAGTCATAAAATAATCATCATACAACAAGCTGACTTTGTCTTCTGATGCTATTTTTGGTCTTTGGGCCAGATCCTAAGCTAGCGTAAACTGGCAAAGCTCTGATAGCTAGGAAGTTAGGAGCCAGCTACATAATAAAACATCATCACATATTAACACATTTTACAAGGACGGCATCACAAAGCAATGTAAGAACATGATATTGTAATTATATCTCCATAATTCTATTTGACCAACCCTTTCCCCTCTCCTATTCTAGATTCTAGAAAAGATTGGGAAGGTAGTTTTTGTCCAGAGTGTATTTTTAGAGGTGATAGTCCTGCTGGACCTAAATACCAGAAAGACAAGAGATGAAGTGGGTAAGGTGACATCTGCAATTCTACTAATCTCTTTTGGTGAACATGTGAAAGCTTTTGAGTCTCCCAAATTATTCTACAGACAGGAATAGGCATGGACACATAGAATTAGAAGAGGATATCAGAAGTAAATATTAATATGACAGGGCTGATATATGACTGCCCTTCTAACTGCTTCACGTGTACCATACAACTCAGAGTATGCTTCCAGGATCAGTATTCCAGTTAACCTACGTGAAAAAAAAGAGCATACAGGATCTTCAGATATCCAGAATCTTTGAACAGAAAGTATATAGGATCTTCAGCATTATATAAGTATTTCTGACTTACCTATGACCTATGTAAGAACATGATATTGTAATTATATCTCCATGGAGGGTTTCATTTATGGCTTAGGTTTTCAATTGGGGGGGGGGGCATATGAGGAAGGTGTTCAGGATGGGGGGCAACACAAGAAGGACCCAAGCTGGCAAATGCACTAGCTCCATGCTTTCACTGACTTAAGGGGAATTTCCAAAATAATGAGGTGGTAAGGGGGTGGGGGGAGAGAAAGAGAGAGAGGAAGCAATAGGAGGATGGGAAGGAGGAGAGGAAAAGAGGGAACAAGATATATGAACATGTGGGGAGTGGCCTGAACTATGACAGATAAGTGGAAGGTGGGGCACAGTTCAAAAAGTTTGAGAACCACTGATTCAAGGCGACTCCTCAGGATATTATGACACCACTGATTCAAGGCGACTCCTCAGGATATTATGACTACTATTAGTAAATGCTTGCAATTTTGAGTCCTTGTGCAACAGTAGGAGTGGAGAAACTTTTCCCTCCCAGGGGGTCACTTTCAAAATTAGTACACACATACAGTGGAGTCTGCTTAAGTTGAATTTCTCTTGCCATGTAAAAACCTTCAACTTTACTTACGCAGACCTTAAGGAAATTTACGTATAGATGGAGAAAAGTGATGCTTAGATTAAGGCCCTTTTTACAAGAGGCACACCCATACATGTCCACACAGGTCGGCTGTGTGGGCATGCATGGGTGCCTCCCATGTGAATGCTGTGGCAGGTGGGTGGGTATGCGTGCATGTGTGCTCTTGCAACCCACCCACCTCCACCCATCGCACATGCAGAGAGAGATTGGCCGAAACAGCGGTTGCTCCCCATGTGTGGAGGTGGGTGGAGATAGGTGTGTATGCATGCACCCACGTACTGCCCTTTCACCAGCGTGCACACTGATCCCCACCCCCAATGCCGCAGTCCATTTTAAAAGGGCATAAGTTAGCATCAGGTTTCTCCATCACCAGTTCCTTTCCTTTCCCTCCCCGCAAAAGCAGAAGGTCGTGTGTGTGTGTGTGTGTGTGTGTGTGTGTGTGTGTGCGCGCGCGCGCACGCGGTGTTGGGCACACACAGCACATGTGCATGTGTAATTCTGTCAGTTTTTACTCTGGGAGACTTGGGTGGGCAGGAGACAAGAAAACCTGGTGTTCATTCCCCTTACAGCCCAGTTGAGACAAGACAAGATTACACACACACATGGCTCTGCCACTCTCATGTCTGGAGAGCTGGAGCAAACTGATGTTCCCTAATGTCCATCTCCAGTCTGCCTGACATGAAGACTCATCTTGTATATACCGTATGGTACATACTACACTGTTTTAACCACATGCTGCCAAAAAAACAATACATTCAAAGATCCTGATATTTCAGCTGGGTGAGTATGCATCTTAAAAATTCTACATATCTGGGTTCAAAATTCTACTTATCCAGATCAAGAAGCAATACATCCCAATAGACTTGCTGCAGAAAACAAATTAATTCCACTTATCCAGGAATTTGAGCTATGTAAGTTGTACTTAAGCGGATTCTGTTGTAGAAGTGGGGATGGGAATGCTTACGGGGGTGTGCTCAGGAAGAGGAAGGCCCAGATCATGGACCTCTGCTGTGGATCTGACTCCTATCCTTGTATGCCTTCTCTCATCTCTCCTTCCCTGATCTTAGTTTTTAATTGCCTGGGACTTGGAACAGAATCCAAAGTTCCTGCCGCATACACCCCGGGCCTGAGGTTCCCCAGCCCCATGCTACAGTGTGAAGAGAATTTGACTCAAATAAATGGTGGTCAAAAGAAACACGTTCTTCGACCACTACAACCATCACTTTCTTCCTCCAAGTTTTTGTTTGTTTGCTCTTTGGAGGTTTGTTTTTTTAAACAAAGAAGTTTGCTTTATAGTTGGGACAGGACAATTTGCAGGGCAAAAAATTATTAAAAATCTATCCGTCAATGGTACCTGGCTGACTTCAGGAGGGAATATATGGTTAGATCCACATTGTTTCCCTTGAAAACAAGATGCCATTTTGTACTTATCAGCAACATGAATGGCAGCAGGTGAGGTGATGCAACAATACTAGAGAGAAGTGTGTGTAATATGTTTGTAGTATATAATGCCATACGCTTGTGGTACATAACACACAGTGGTTTCCTGAGATCCTGTAATTTATGTACCTTTTCTTCTCATCACTCTTTCTTGGGGAAAGTTACAATACTAGAAACAATGTATGTGGGATATCATGGTTTTTACATGAACCAAAGTATACAAATGATAATAAGCACAAAATAATACATGACATATAGATCACCAGAGCCCTGCAAATCGGTACAGTACAGCTTAGTGATGGGCTCATGGAAACCAAGCAAGTTTTTTCAGAGAAACTACTATCAGAAACTTGTAAATTTAACTTGCTTATTTATGAGCCAAATATCAAACATGTTAAAGGCATTATGCAAAATGGAGTATGTGCTGAAGTCTAGAACGTTCAGTGAGAAAAACCAAAAAGATAATCAGTACATATTTTTCCCACATTTTGTGTAAACTTATTTGTGTTGGTATACTGACTCACCTATAGTCTCACAGACTTTAAGGGGATCACTTGAAGAAGTGCTTATCAATATGAGTAAGGGTTACACCAATAGCCTTTTATCTTCATATACAAAAAAGGCAAATTATTTTAATTTTGAAGGAGTGATTCTACACTGTGCGAGTTTCAGAGCAGTAGGGAGATTGGGTGCGAAGGGAGGGCAATAAGGTGAGGTATCTGAGCCTGGTGGGTCAAGTGATGATGTGAGGCTGAGTGTATCTGTGTAGAATGCAAGGAAAGAGGAGAGAGTTAGAAGTAAAATTTGGTACACTGGCATATGGCAAAAGTAAAAAAGAGCAGTAATAAAGTGGGGTAAGTGAATAGTACAGCGATTTCAGGAAGAAAAAACCTTACCAAAACAAAGGCGGTATGGGCCTTATGAATGATGCAAAATGATCATACATCTTGTGTTTCTGAGTTTATAATAGGTTCACATAAAAGAGGATAGAAATCTTCTTTTGTGATAGATAACAAATTTGGCTACTTTAGGAAACACAATAGTTTTGAGAATTATTACAGAGAGATGTGCCATAACATAAAAATTAAATGGATGTTTGTACTATATCTTCTTTAGCACTAATGGTGTAAAATGTCAAATATGTGCATGGCTACATAGATGCCTTCAATAAATAAGACTCTTTTTTTCAACTCAATTACCATAAAAAAGAAAAACATTATTGCACATTGTGCTAAAATGAAAATTTGGGGCAGTGCTGGCAAAGCTGTTAAATATTTTACCATTATGATTGCAAAGAGTACCTCTTATTTGCTCAACCCTACATTTTAACACAGTTGAGGCAAATAAAAGAAAGGGAAGGAGAAGAAAAAAAGCTACAGAAACATTACAGTGTAACATTACCAAATAGCTAAAATAGAAAATTAAAGGTCACAGATGATATAGGCCAGTGCTGAATCACTGAACTTAATCAGTCTATACAGATTTACACCAGCTGAGCATCAAATTCCTTATGCTAACCTCATGACTTGGCAGGAGTCCATGGGATGGATCCTCAGTGGTTCCATTAATTTCTGTTGGGGAGGTTCCAGCAGGTGATGATGTCAGGTCTCCTCCCATCTCCTTTCCTGTAGAGTCCCACAAGGTTCTATCTTGTCCCCACTCCCATTCAATGTGTGTATCTAAGGCTGCTGGTTGATATCGTGTCTGGATTTGGCATGCACTGTCATCAATATGTTGACAACACACAAATCTATTTATAATTTTCATCTGGCCCAGATCCTGCAGTATCTGTGCTTATTTGGACCACATTGACATTGGTGCTGGCGGTTGGCCCTGCACAGATTTTGACTCTGGGAGAAACTGCAAGAGCCAAAATTGGCATGGAGTTTGGCCAGTGTGAAAGCCCCCACACGTGACTGCTGAGGTCACCCAGAAGAGTACAGAGCAGCCACAGGTGTGAATGTGGTCTTAGTCCTTGACTACCACTGGGAATTGGATGTGGGTAGTCAACTGAAGCTGAATTCAAATAAGACTGAAATGATAATGGATGGTCGGCCCTGCAACTGGGGGGGGGGAAGGGGGTTGGGACTATCATTGATGGGATCCAGCTTCCCTCCGTTACTCTGGTTTACAGCCTTGGATCCCAAGCTGCGTCTGGAAGATCAGGTTGCAACCGTGCCAAGAGTACCTTTCATCAAATCCATCTGGTGAGAATGCTGCATCCCTTTCTTTCAGAAAGGAAATGTAGCGGCCTACCTCTTGATAGGGGGTGGGTCATGGGGAGCACATTACACCAGTGCTTCCTGGGGTATTTTCAGATGTTACGAGATCACGCTCAACCACGGACAATCCCCTGTGGTGGGGAATGGTCCCGTAACGTCTGTTTGATGCCCACCAGATGTTCACCACAGTGAAACTCCGGCGGGAATCAAAATAACCACGCTTTCGAGGATGGTCCGGGGACCATCTCCGAAAGCGTGGTCAAAGTGATTCCCGTCGGGGGTGAACACCCGGCGGGAATCACTTTTTGTCCCCAACAGGTGTGACATTACCATGCTCAACCACGGCGGGATTTACCGTGGTTGAGAGTGGTAACGTCTCGTCTGGCCTCTGACCTGGCCTGAAATCGGCAGCCATGCTCGCCGCGAATTCTGGGCCATGGTCAATACTCTGGGGGGGTGTCCTCCCATCTCCCGGAGGGTGGGCAGCCTCGGGAGCGTGGGGGGGGGCAGGGCTGTGCGGCCGCATATTGTACCGCATAGCCCTGCCCCCCCCGAGTCCCCGCCGGGATTGGCTGGTACGTCTGCTGGCTGTGACAGTTCAATTCTGGTGGGGAATCAAAAGGGTGATTCCGTGACAGGGCCAAAGCCACCCCGTCATGTCTGAAATCACCCTTTATGTCCCTACATGACCTCTAAGATAAGCTGAGAGCACCCTCTTGCAAGTTCCATCACTGGCCCAGATCCATACAACCCAGACATGCTGGGAGGCATTCTCAGTGGATGTTCCATAGCTTTGGGTCTCCCTTCCCTTGGAGGATTTCCTAAGTACTAGTCAGGGAATCTTCTGGAGGGAGGGAAATAGGTCTTTATTTGTCTCAGGTATTTAACAGGCAGGGATAGAAAGCATTTTATGGGGTTTTATGAGTTTTATCTTGTCTCTTATATTTGTTTGATGCTATCAGCTGCCCTGAGCCTTCAGGGACAGGGCAGGATAAAAATAAAAATAAATGAATGAATAAATAAATAAAACAAGGACAGTGAGATAGGCTCTGGCATTTTTAGTTTGGATTAGAAGTCTTTGAAGGAAAGTATTTGCTGCAGCATTTAGCCCTTCCACATTTACTCCTGGTCCTCAACAGAAAATTAAACAGGACACACAAACGGATAAAAGATGGACTGTATTCTTTCACTGTGATGCCAATCAGGAGTAACTGAATAGAAATTAATGAAATTGCACTTGAATAAATCAGTGAAGTGACCGGCACATAAGAAGAAGCAGTACATCTGATTAAAAGTAATGACAAAGATTCTGGTAGATTCTTATTTTGTCATAGCCCCTTTAAGCCATGTCTTCGGTGCCCTATTACTACATTTTAGAATTAAATTCATATTTGTAAAAGCTCAAAGGAAGTAGGAAATTCAAATACTGGACTGAACATTTCCTAAAGTGAAAATGCAATGTGTTATCAGTAACTTTCATACAGTATATATTACTTACCCGCCAAAGCAAGGATGTATTCTTGATACCGTGTTCCTATTCTGTTGGTAGCCGTACAGTTGTACCGCCCAAAGTCATTGTCAGACGTGGGAGCAATCTTGGGGGGAAAAAAGAGTATATAAATGATTGTTATGAATTAGAACATAAGTGACCTTCCGAAACGTAAAACGTATGTATACAACAGCAGTATACTTTAGTATATTTTACAACTTGATACCAAATATAAAGAATATGCATATATGTAAGGCTTGTAAGTTAAATTTGGTGAATTAGGAAAGTGATAGGGTAAAGTAATACGCATTGATGGATTTCCCTTTTTTATTTTTGAAAATATGTATTTTGGGCCCAGTCCAAGGTGTGCCCACACCACATGCCCAGGACAGCACACCACACCACACCAATTTGTTGGTTGGGGCATTGGAGATCCGGTGCATTTCAATCCTATATCTGCCCAAGCAATCAATAATTCTCTTTCCTCTGTTATATTACAGGTAGCATGGCCACCGTGAGTAGAAAACTGGTATGGATCATTGACCACAGTCTTGTGTACTGGGAAGGAAAGACATCTGGGAAGAAACTCATCTGGACCTTAGCATAGGAGCTAAGTTACTGTGGAAAGGTCAGAGGTATGCAATGGGGGCAGTTGCTACCAATGTTTCATGCAGCTTTGAAAGGGTCACCACCTGATATAATTGTAATTAATTTGGGCGGAAAACAATTTGCCTCAAGTTAAGGGCATTCAGTTGATAGTCTAAATTAATAAAGATCTTTTGGCGGCCATGACATTTTTTTTGTTGGCAAAGTTTGTTTGGAACCACCTAGTTGAACATAGGGTAAGGGAGGATGGTATCTGGTTTGGCAAAGTTGATAAGGCGAGAAGGGCAATGAATAAGGAGTTAGGAAAGTGGATTAGAGGCATAGGGGAGGGGAGGATTGTATTGCACATGATGAGATCTACCATTCCATATAAGAGTTCTATTGCTCAGATGGTGTGCACCTCTCTAAGGCGGGGACAGAGATATACCTCAGGGTGTTGCAGGATAAATAGGCAGGGCTTGTAAGTTTGCAATCTGGGTGGGGGTAGGGCCGACTGAGCTAAAGCTGGTGGTCCTTTGTGGCGGGGGTCCAGTAACCTTTAGCATTTTGTTGCCTAAAGCGAGTTACATTCAGGAGAGAGACATCTCCTTATGAGATTGGGATTTGTGACTTTGGTGCATACGCAGGGTACGGTGAGTGCTGATGTCATGTCCTGGGGAGGGGGGGTCAGACTTGAGGGCACCAAAAGAGGCATATGCTGACTTGGGCTCTCTGGACTTCCTCCTTACTCTGGTTCCAAGGGGAAAGTTTGTTCTCGGCCACCCACTACATGCGTCCTAGGATGGAGGAGGAGGCATAGTTTGTAATTTGTATGGGCGCTTGAGATTTGAGGGTCCCTCACGATCAATTCAGTAAAATCAAAATAATGTAAATATTTGCAAGTTTGCTCTGTTCCTTTATTTCACCCTACACACACACACACACACACACACACACAATTCACCACACTTTGATGTTATATATATATGGACATTTACACTAGTGAATTCAGTATACCACAGGAACTGCTGAACTGTCAATTTGTTAGACAAGTGTAGATCTACATTTATCCAATGAACATTTATTTGCATGTGCAACAGAAGTGTAAGTGTCTTCACTGGCTCGTTCTTGGTCTGGACAGTCAACAAGAAGCCTAACCTCATCAGGTCACTATAGCTTTCAGTCACTATAGAAATCAATGGAACTTATCACTGTACTGGCTCTTTTAAAAATATTTTTAAAATAACGTCTTTTTATTTTCAGATTCACAAACAAATCATGGTTTGGTGAACTAAATAAATAAGAATATTTGTGTTTAGGAAAAGTTTTCTAACTTTTCATCAACTATGTCAACACCTAGCCTGAGATGAGCAGTGTATCAGTCTTGCATGGTTAAGGCTGGTTAGTTTCTGTGACCGATGGTACATGAGAGACTGATGTGACCAGCACCAGATCAATTGCCTTTGACTTCCTGAATTGATCAGGTACATTGACAGCTGGGTGGACAGGAGGTGGACACCCAGTGAAACACTATGTGGAGAAGCCATACCCATCAGGGTTCAGTGGCTAAATGGATGTGACACTGTACTACATCACTAGATGTATAGTTTACAATATTTGTTTTGTTTTTGAGAAGCTTCCTCATTAACATCACAGTTCTGATTGTTAATAATACTTATAAAGTCTTTATAATGAAGAAATCAGCTGACTCCCCTGTGACGTATGTAACTTGCTAAATCTGTTTTTAATGTCTTACCTCGAGTATCAGCTTTCTTCCTGCACTGTGAGTCTTTAAGTGAGTTGTATTTTTTGCAGGTAAAACTAACTTTCCTCGCCGCCAGTGAATTGATGCTGAAGGATTAGAAAACACTTCACAGCTTATATTGATGGGATTGCCTTCCCAAGAATAATATATAGTTTGATTTGACAAAAACATTGGAGCATCTGCAAAAAAAAAAGGGAATATGGTTGAACTTTATGTAAAATATGAAGCGTTTTTATTTAAGTACATACAGCTGAAGTTAATACCGACATTCAAACACGCTTCTTTGCCAGCGCACAGTATGGATTCACATAGGGTGAAAACAGACATGATGCTAACTGCACTTTAACATGGCTTTAATGTTTCTTATGTATATTGCAGGGCAGCATAGGACACCAATACAGTCCTGCAACAGGCATAAGAAATGTTAAAACCGTGTTAAAGTGGAGTTAGCGTCATGCCTGTTTCACCCATAATGTCAGTTCTTGCTTATGAATTTCTCATGTTCAATACTAATTTTTTTTATTTTGGTGGCATAATCACTTGGTAATACTCTTTTATAATGAGATTCTACACAGAAAAAAAGAGAAGATATTCTAAAAAGTTTCTTAAAAATATCTATTACTCAAAGTACACTCCCTTTTGCCAAATCATCTCATACCTTCTCAGGTTTGTAGTTTATCAAAATCTATACACAGCCCATGTGTGTGACTGCTTTGCTGCAGGTTGTTTTTTGGTTTTTTTAAAAGAAAGGTGTCCACGTATTTTACTTAAAAGAAAAAAAACACACTGAGAATGGTTTCAATTGGAAACAAGCTTCAAACAATTAATGACCAATAACAAGTAGTCTTTGAAAGCTATACCCAGGGACCCATGTTCACTACATTTTCCCCATTTGCGGCATTGGAGAAAGTGCAGAGAGCAAAAGTTCCTGACTACATCTTAAAAATAATAACAGAGGGCTAATTCTGGACTCTCAGCAGAGGTGTAGCTAGGCTGAAATGGACCCTGATTCAGAAGATAGAATTTCTCCTTCTGCAGCATGGACACAGCAGAATGGGAGGCAGCCGCACCAAGAAGTGCAGGTCCCCCATACTTGTGGGCCCCAGTATAACTTCATCCCCATATCTCTATTATAGATACACCCTTGATTCTCAGCTCTGTCCCTGTAGGATCCAGTCTGGGGGAAAAAACACCAATTTTACAGTTTCTTTGGTTAAAAAGTGTCTGATTTACATAAAAGTTCCCTACAGTGTTCACTACACCCAGGCTGTGATTCACTTTCTTGCCCAGTCCTTATGGTTGGCCTAATTATGAAGGGCCTGGAGCAAGCTCCTCGCCTCTTCTCTACTTTGGCATGGGAAACCCTGAGGCATGGTGCTTGCCTCTGAGAAAAGTTCCTACACTTTGAGCCCCACCTCTTCCTGCTGGTCCTACATCTGAGGTTATTTTCAGACGTTACGAGATCACGCTCAACCACGGTGAATATCAACATGGTGATTGTGGTCCCGTAACGTCTGTTGGGGGGAACAGAAGCTCCCCGCCAGATGTTCACCCCCGTGAATCACCGGGGGGAATCAAATTCAACACGCAAACGGAGGTCCTGGCCGGACCATCTCCATTTGCATGTTGAATGTGATTCCCCCCCATGATCAAGGGGACCGTTTCATCTGTCCCCTGACCACGGCCTGGAATCAGCGGCGAGATTCTGGGATTCTGGGAGGGCGGGGCTGTGCGGCCATACGTTGAGCTGCGTGGCCCCACCCCCTCCCCCGATTTCCCACCGGGATCAGCTGGCACATCTGTTTGACGGCCATTTTGATCCCGGCGGGGGATCAATGCGTGATTCCGTGACGGGACCAATACTGGCCCCGTCACGTCTGAAAATACTCTGAGTTTCTTTTTCAGACTTTTATCCACTGTATTTTCTTCCCAGTTGGTCAGTGTACCTTTATGGCAGTGAATCTTCTCATAATTCACACCCTGCAATGACAATTTTTGCCCAACCCTTCAAACACTTAGGGCCAATCTGTTACAAGGCTTGCCCTAATTCACAAGATATAGAAGAGGAATGCCACAGTTCTACCCTTGGTATAAATTTACTTTAGCAATGATGACCATCACACATTTGACTGTTAGGAGAGAAAACACACCACCATATCACACAGCGTAGAAACCTCACTGGCCCTCGACCTCATATTATATCATACACAGCAAACAATGGCCTCCACAAATTTCCATTTTTTACTTCTTGCAAAGAAGCAGCATCTGGCACTAATTGAAATAATGTGCTCCCAAGACCACATTTGTATTTTGTTCTAAAAGTGGAAGCTTATCTTAAATTTTCAGGGGTTATATTGCTGTATAACAATCATTTCTTGAACTATTATGCACTTGCTTGCTTATGAGCCACAGTACTCATACAGACCAGCTAACAGGCAGATTTTGCCTTGTAAATACACATATTTTAATAAAGGTGGATTCAGTGCAGTATTTGACATTTCAAATGAACGGTTTTGTGAAAGAAGGAGCTTGCACAGCATATGTATAGACTGCAATTGAATATTTACAGATACTATCCAAGTGCGAAGGTGCTATGGTGAGAGGGTACATCCTGAGTATGCAAAGGGGGTTGTGGGAGGTGTGCACCAAAGTGTCACACTACACTTAAGTGGGCATCAAATCCTTATTCGCAGTGGGAAGCACAATCACCCCTGCAGTGTCATCTTCCAGAGACCAATACAGATCCTCCATGTGGTCATAGCTTGTATCATCTGTACCACTTCTAAATATGCCTGTAATGCGGGACACTTAGGCCCTTTTTTACATGAAACATTCCCAACCATGCCCACACAAGTCCACGACATAGGCACGAGTGGATGTTGCATGTGTGACCGCTGCGGCGTGTGGATGTGCATGTGCTCCTGCGAAACACACATGCACACCCAACCTCCATCTATCTCCCACTCATGGAGCAATTGGCCAAAGCAGCGATTGCTCCGTGAGTGGGGCTGTGGGGGGGATCGGTGTGTGCCCGTGTAGACCCCCCACACACACACACTGCCCATACTGCTACGTGCACCCCCCCCTGCACCATTGCCAGTTTAAAAAAAGGGCCTGGAAGATGACACTGCAGGGTTAATGTATTCCACATTACATGCAGCTGTCTGCTGAATATAAGCAGGTTATATACACATAAGCTATCTGCTGGCTGCTGCATAGTGCTAGGCTTAAATGGGTGCCAGTTAGAGGCATCATTGTGCAGTGCATCTTATCTTTTGTAAATGCTGAAGAGCTGGTCTCAGCAAAAATTGATATAATTTCTTTCATATAACAAGCAAAACTGCAAAATGAGTGGTTCCAATGAAGATGAAAGTAATGGAGCAAATCTTGAACTAGCAAAAAGCAGATATTTGATGCTGACATCCAGCTAAATTGAAATCAATACAACCACCCCAGTTTACACCATAGGTGAAAACAGACATGCACGTACCTCCATTTTAACACCACTTTAATATTTATTATGCATGTTGCAGGGCTGTATTGGTGCCCTATGCTGCCCTACTACTACTACTTCTATAGCACTACTAGTCATACACAGCCCTGCAACATGAATTAGAAATGTTAAAGAGATGTTGAAGTGCTGTCAAGATGTATGTCTGTTTTTCACCCCAGCAGAGGGTCTGATACACAGTATGAAATCTTTTTTGGAATTTTTAATGAAATCTAGTCTTTGTTTTATGAATTTAAAGAGTTGCATTTTGCATTGGGTATTTTCAGATGTGACGGGGCCAGTATTGGCCCTGTCACGGAATCACCTATTGATCCCCCGCTGGGATCAAAACGGCACGGCCAACAGATGTGCCACAATGTGCCGGCTAATCCCGCCGGGGAATAGGGAGAGGGGGCCCGGTTGCGCGGCTCAACATGCGGCCGCACAGCCCCCCCCCACGCTCCCTAGGCTGCCTGCCCTCTGGGAGACAGGTGGGCGCCATGGCCAATGCAGCTGCAGCACCTGCCTGCCCCCCGGGGCATTGACCATGGCCCGAAATCAGCGGCGGGCACGGCCGCTGATTCCGGGCCATGGTCAGGGGAGAGACGTGACATTCCCATGCTCAACTACGGTGAATTCCCCATGGTTGAGCATGGGAATGTCACATCTGTTGGCCCGAACGCGAGATTCCCGCCGGGTGTTCACCCCCGTGAATCATGGGCGGGAATCTCTTTGACCACGCAAACGGCAATGGTCTGGGCAGGACAGCCATTTGCATGGTCAAAGAGATTCCCGCCTGTGATTCACGGGGGTGAACATCTGGCGGGAATCTCTTGTCGGGCCAACAGATGTTATGGTCCCTTGCTCACCATGTGGGAATTCACTGTGGTTGACCGTGGGATCATAATGTCTGAAAATACCCATTGTATGTTTCTTCTGTGCACAGAAATTCCAAGGGCCCATTCACTTCAGATGCCTCAAGATTTGAATGCCCAGGAAAAGAAACTGTAGTTCTAATTTTCCAGAGCTGCTGATTATTCACAACTCTCCTAAACAACATCTGGAGTTGTGAAAAATTTCGACTGCTCTCTTGAAGAAAGATCTTTTTGATCTCTTCAAATTCTGTTCCTAACACTGATGCACTCCTAATTAATGTACATGTTTAGAAGTGTCAGCCTTTGTTCCCAAGTTCTGTCTATTGCATGTGGTTCTCTGATTTAGTGGTCTTCCATAAAAATCACACATGTGAAACTAGGATGTGTGTTGGCCCCGTTTCTGTTTAATTTCTTTATCAATGGGATTGTCATGTAACTCGCGGGTGATGAGTTTTATCTCGTTGCAGTGCAGAGCAACAGTCTGCTCTATGCTGATGATATGGTTTAGGTGTCAAATGCTAGATTGGGGATGGAGAGACTCCTGGAAGCTTTAGGGGTCTTTTGTAAGAACAACCAAATAAAAATTAATTATCAAAAAACTGAAGTTCTCGCTGTGGCTAAGAGTCCTTGTAAATATTATTTATTTATTTATTTATTTATTAACATTTATTGGCCGCCCCCTCATGCCTACGGCATCTTGGGGTGGCTTACAACAACTAAAAAAATAATAAAAATATTTTAAAAGACTGTATAAATAATTTTAAAAACTACCCCCCCCAAGCATTCCCCCTCCCTACCTTACCCTCCCACCCTCCCCTCCGAAGGCCTGGGCAAACAGCCAGGTATTACAGGCTCAATGAAAAGCCATCAGACCTGGGGCCAGGCGAGCTTCCTCCGGGAGGGAGTTCCAAAGCAACGGCCCGACCACCAAGAACATCCTCTCCTCCTCCCCCGTTTAACCCGGGGGACCTCCAAGAAGGCACCCCCAGAAGACCGCAGGGGCTGCCCTGGGATACGGAAGGCGAGGCGGTCCCCAAGGTATGAGGGGCCCAGACTGTATAGGGCTTTATAAACCAACACCAGCATCTTGAACCTGGCTCGGTACACTATAGGCAGCCAGTGCAGAGTGCGGAGCACAGGTGTGATGTGCTCCCGTCCCCTTGTCCCCATAAGGAGACAGGCCGCTGCATTCTTCACCAGTTGCAGCATCCAAATCAGAACCAAGGGAAACCCCTCACCCTACCAACCACCATCCCCTCCCTTCATACCTTCAAATCTCTCCTTAAAACTCACCTCTTTCGCTCTGCTCTGTCTGACTCTTTATCCTGCTGAGCCACTATTCCTATACCTACGATCGGTTTACCCTTATCCTTGCAACATGGACCTGCCTGCTGTCATTCTCATCGTAACCAAGCCAAGTACGTGCACTTGAGACCTCGCATCTTCATGAATGTTAGACCCCTTGTCTCTCCCTCTGTTCCCCTTCCTAAGTCTCTCCCCCAGATCCTGTCTCTCAGATTGTAAGCCCTAGGGGCAGGGACCGTGTCTATTTTATTACTTTGTAAAGTGCCAGGTACACTGCTGGCGCTATATAAATGTTTGTTAATAATAATAATAATAATAATAAAGTAAAGCATGTTGCAGTAGTCTAGCCTCGAGGTGATGAAGGCGTGAATGAGAGTGGTCAGGTCGGGCCCGGAGATGTATGGGTGCAGCCTCCGCACCAGATACAGCTGGTGAAAGGCAGCTTTAGTCACCGCCTCCACCTGCCAATCCAGACGGAGGCTCAGATCCAACACCACCCCCAGACTCCGAACCTGCTGGGCTATGGGAGGGCAGATCCCCCCCACCAGAGGACTCGGCACCTCCCTCACCCTACCAACCACCATCACCTCCGTCTTATCAGGATTGAGCTTCAGTCTGCTCTGCTGCATCCAATCCGCCACAGCCTCCAAACACTGGGAAAGCAACGAGACAGTGGGACCTGCATCGGCTTAAAATGAGAGGTACAGCTGAGTATCATCAGCATATTGGTGACAATGCACCCCGAACCCTCTCACGATCTCCCCCAGGGGCTGCATATATACGTTAAACAAAAGCGGAAACAGAATCGAAACCTGTGGAACGCCACAGGTCGAGGCCCGGAGGCTCGATGTTTCAGCCCCCAGCACCATCAACTGGCTTCTCCCTGAGAGGAATGAGTGGAACCACCCAAGGACAGTCCCGTCCAGACCCCCCAGGTCTCACAGTCATCTCAACATCAGCCCATGGTCCACAGTATCAAAAGCAGCCGAGAGTTCTAGCAGGATCAAGAATGTAGAACATCCTGCATCCATCTCCCGGCAGAGATCGTCTACCAAAGCCACCATCGCCATCTCAGTGCCATAGCCAGGGCAGAACCCATATTGAAAAGGGTCAAGGAAACCGATATAAATGGGTCCTTGATAATACAACACTTGATCAGGTGTAGAATTATTGTTATTTAGGACATACCTTCTCTGCCACAGGATCCTGGACAAAGCACGCAGAATCTATTAAACTAAAAATGGCCCAAACTATCAGGGGTCCTGTTAAATTCTAGAGGATGGATGGGGGAAGCTTATAACTCCTGCTCTGAGGCTTTTAGACCTGAAGGCCAGTCCACAAGCTCTACATGGTGCTGAAAACTGGGGAGCCTTCCTTAAGGACAAACTGGAGTTTTTTTCAGGACCGTTTCCTGCGTGCAATACTAGCTGTACCAAAGAATACCTTGTCTTGTCTTGTAAGACTCGAAACTGGTGTCTTGCCAGTGGCAGTAAATCTTGATTTAGATTGTGTTTCTTATTGGCTGAGGGTGAGGAGTATGCCTGAAGACAGGCTTCCTCATCTCTGCCTTACTGAATTTACATCTTCTACTCTTATGTCTCAATGGTATAAGAAATTTATCCTACTCCTTAGAATGGCTGGGAAATCCATGGAAGCATTAGTGCATATGTCCAATCCTAAAATAAAATCCTTGATCTGCAGACAACTGTCCAATCTGGCTATCTCAGCAGACATGAGAAATATTGCCAATTTAAAATCTGCTCCTCTATATCACCTCTTTTAAAAAGTCCCTGGGTTGGAACCTTATTTGTCCGTTCTGGACAGCTCCTCTCTTAGAAGAGTATTAACCCTCCTCAGGTTTGATCTCATCCTCTCTAGGGTGTTGTCTGGGAGACGGAAAGGGCTTCCGTATGCCCTTAGATTATGCAGTTGTAATCTTGTTCAAGTCGAAGATCTCTTACATTTATTATTTCATTGCCCGCCTACTGAAGAGTATTGCAAGAAATGTTTTATTCTGGTGATACAGAATAATAATTACTGGTCATCTCAACAATTATTACTTTTCTCGACCTCAACCAAAGATGATGACTCTATTAGAAATGTTCCTAAAATGGCTCTTGCCTTGCTTAAAAGGAACCAGGCTGCTCTGGAAACCTAGGGATGGACTCTGTCAATGGTGATTCCCCACTATCTCATTATGTTTCATTCTAGTTTTCTGATTCATTTTCTCGATTTCCTCTGGAAACCTGGGGATGCACTTTGTTGATGGTGATTCCCCACAATCTCATTATGTTTCGTTCCAGTTTTTAAAATTTTGTATCTCTTTTTTATTTCATTTTTGTACTTCTTAATCGTATTGTATATTTATCTTATATTTTTAATTGAGCAAGTTTGACTTGGTATGTTTTCATGGATTGATTTCATTTTTATAATGCCTGATGTGCCTTTTTCTTCTTTGTAATTCCCTATGAACTGTTGTTCTATATCTTTATCTCTATCTTTGTTTGCTATTTAATTTTTTACCTTTGGTTATGACTTTAATAAATTAATTTATTATTCTTATTCTTATTCGTATTCTATTAAAATCACGCATGCTCAGAAATCTCAGTTCTCTCAACCCAAGTGGAAAGTGAAGAAAGCAAGCTATTCTGTATGGTCAGATGTGTTTTTTTTAAACAGATGACACAATCCCATTTAGTGTTGTGTGTTGAGTATATTTTTTTCTCAAATTATACCCTATCTCAGAGCTTGTATAATGAGGAAATTGACATTTCTTTAACCACATGTACTTTGGAGGATAGGAGTCTCCTGCTAGAGATGGCTATCAGACACATAAAAGCACAAATAAATCCACAATTGTGAGACCAACATTACTTATTTAATCCTATTTTAAAATATAAATGAATTTTTAATTTTTAAAGTTAGTTATTATGCTTAAGTGCCTAGATATGAGAATGTTTGCTATAAAATACAATGGCTAATCATCATATAATGGAAGTCACAAATCACAAGATTCATTTAATGATACTTCTGAATTTTAGACATCAACACAAAACAAAGTGTTCCCATTTTCCAAAGTCTCCACAGACACCATGGAAATAGATGGCCTTGTTATAGGATCCACTCATTAACCTCATGAATGTACTCTTCTCTCCCGACGTTGTCTTCTCCCTTTTCTCCCCATCCCTTGTCTCTTAGATTGTAAGCCACGTGGGGGTAGGAACCTGCCTATAACTATTGATTGTACAGTGCCAGTTACAATAATAATAAATAATAATAACTAATTTATACTTTGGCAAAGTGATACAATGATCAATTTCCAAACTCTGAAGCACTTCATAAAAAGTGTTCTGCCTCTAGCTGACTTATCTTAGTGACATGCTAAGAGGAGCGATGCAGTCTGTGGGGTAAACAACTAACCATTCTGAGGCAGCTTTAAAATAATACAAGCTACAACTTAGATTGCTTGAGGAAGTGAATTAAAAACCAACTGGACATTGTATACCATAAGTGTAGGGTGATTCCTTCTAAAAATTATCCTCAAATGGATCGCCATCTCCTTCATCAGGTAAGTGTTCCCAGTAATATTAGGGTGCAGTCCAAAGTAGAGGACACTTATGTAACTTGTTTCAAAGTGACAATAGCCTGGTTTAGCTGTGGGAAGTCCACTTTTTAAGCAATACAATTTTGTGTTCAAAATTAATTTTTTAGTTAGATCTTAAATACAGACTAAACTCCTTATATTTGCTTTTGTCCAACAAAATTAACAATTAAATGATAAGAAATTACAACCTTTTCTATTATTATTACTTGGCAGTTAAGAAAGTTCATTTGTTAATGCTTCATCGTACAGAAAGAAACAGTGTGTACTTTTACAAGACCATAGCCTGTGATCATGTGTAAACAATAATTAAAGTGCAGCCACAGTGTTCGGGGGTGAATGGATTCCACCACCGGCAGGGGTAAGTGAACAGACGTGACGTTTCGTTCACCCCTGCCGGGGTGGCCATTCACCACACTTCTGGATTCACTCGTGTTCTCGGGTCCAGAAGTGTGGTGAATGCAAACATAGCCAGCATTTGACTGTGGTGAACATCTGGCGGGTAGCAAACAGACGTGCACCACAGTCAAACACGGACCGCGTTTGAGTGTGGTTCAGGCGTGGTGAATTTTGGATTCGGCACGTCTGAAATCACCCTAGATCTAGGAATATAGGCTGTTATACTGTCAAGTTTGGCAAAAACTACTATATTAGAGACAAGTGATAAAGAAATCAGTTAAATTAAACACTAAATGAATATTCAAATAGAAGGGAGAA
Source organism: Sphenodon punctatus (assembly GCA_003113815.1). Lineage (NCBI taxonomy): Eukaryota > Metazoa > Chordata > Lepidosauria > Sphenodontia > Sphenodontidae > Sphenodon > Sphenodon punctatus. Next base: position 1,419,357 of record QEPC01004656.1, on the reverse strand, counting down.
AGTGATTTTCCTTGTGTGTATAGTCAGAGATATATATACTGAGCAAGTGATAAGCAGTTTATATATTCTACTGCCTATGCTACATGCCTGAGGAAGGGCTATAAGTGGCCCAAAGGTTTGCTCGTTCTCACCAGCAGTAGTTGTTCTGAAAAAAAGGTATCATTCCAACCATTAAAGGCACAAAAATATTAATTATTCCAAGGTACTTAAATAAAACTATAATAATTTAAGTCTGACATTTTATTATTAAGAGTTCAAAATAATGTGTAAAGTAACTCACTGCTTTGTGAACAGAGAAAATCGGTTTTATCAACATAAAACCATTAGATGCCATTACGTATAAACTGGATATAGAAATTATGTGCAGCAGCAAAACCCTGGCTTAAACTGTCTCCATACATTTTAATATTCCCATTAGGCCTAATGCCTCAGAAACTGCAATGGGAGAAGAGACTAATACATCATTTGTCACATCCAGAAGGTAATTCAATTAATGATTTCATAGATCCAACCCTAGTGTATGTCCAGAGTTATATGCAAAATTAGATATGGTAATTTAACTGATCCAGCTCATGTGTCCAGGGACCTGTAATGGCCAAGTGGTACACTGAATCTCATTTTTACTTGTTAACAGATGATCAAAGGTTTTCAAACTTTAGCGTATTTTTTCCAATGTAGAAATATTCAGTATCACATTATGGTAATGTATATACAATCTACCAGATTCAACTCAGATTTATGCTGATTTTAAGCCAGTGCAGTTGCTCTGTGGAGGGTATAAATTCTGTTTGAAAGGAACCCATTTCCACCAGACCTTAATAGGCCTGTTGCTGAGGATGTAAGCTGTCTTGCAGAACCTTCTAAATTCTGCTAGAGCAGGGGTGGGGATCCTCCATCTCACAACCTGTTTTTCATCGGGGGAGGAGGGGAGAGCCTTATCCATGGGTCTGTCCCACTCCAGCAAGCTCCAGCCCAGAACCCAGGCGAAGCACTCCTGAGGCTACCTGAACCCCTTAATTGGGTCCTCAGGAGAGGGAGATGAGGGTGGTGGTGCTGCCATTGCTCCCCACTCAGCGGGAGGTGATGGCAATTTAAGCCAGCATTTAATCAGCCAGTTTAAGTCAGTTTAAGCGTAACAGTTCATTTACTTATTATAAAAAATTCCTATACTGCCCCCTCCTGTCAAAAGCAGCTAGCTCGGGGTGGCGTATAATACAAAAACATAACACAACATATACATATAACTTAAAACAATAGTAATAATAACACCATCAATTTCCCCCCCAATCCTATTCCACCCCCCCCCTTTCCCATCTCTCTCACAAACGCCAGATGGAACAATCAGGTATTACATTGATGCCTAAACAGGGAAGGTCCTGGGCCAAACAAACCTCCGCTGGAAGGGAGTTCCACAACCGAGGTGTGGCGACTGAGAACGCCCTCTCCAATGTGGCCCCCTGACGAACATGGGGGAACTCCAAAAGGACGGGCCTGGCTGACTGCAACAGCCGTTCCAGAACCTGGGGAGTGAGACAATCCTGCAAGTAGGTGGGGCCCAGGCCATATAGGGCTTTATAGGTCAACATCAACACCTTGAAACCAGATCCGGTAGGCAACAGACAGTCAGTGCAGAGAATGGAGTACTGGTATTATGTGCTCTCAGCAGCCTGTACCTATCAGGAGACAGGCCGCTGCATTGTGAACCAGCTGCAGCCTCCGGACCGTCACCTTCAGTAGCCCCACGTAGAGTGCATTACAGTAATCAAGCCTCAAGGTGATGAAGGCATGGATGATGATGGCAATCTCGCAGTCTGAAACATAAGGTTGTAACCGTTGCACCAGATATAATTTGACAAATGCACTCCTCACTATAGCTGCCACCTGGGCATCCAGGCAGTGCTACGAATCAAAGAGCACCCCCAGATTATGAACTGAGGAACCAAGACGGGACATACTCCATCTATGATAGGGGCCTCCACTTCCTCGGCCCTCCCCACCAGCATCACCTCCGTCATGTCAGAATTCAACTTCAGGTAGCTTGCCCTCATTCAGTCCCCCACAGCTGTCAGACTTCGAGTAAGCAACGAGACTGCGGGGCCTGAGTCCGCTAAAAATGAGAGGTAGAGCTGAGTGTCATCCGCATATTGATGACAACACACTCCAAATCCTCTTATGGCCTCGCCGAAAGGCTGCATATACACATTGAACAGGAGAGGGGGCAGAATGGAACCCTGTGGGACCCAACACATGAGGTCCCAGAGAGCAGATGTACAGTCACCCAAGACCACACGGTGAGTTCTATTGGCCAGGAATTTACGGAACCATTCTAGAACGATCTAGTCCACCCTGGCATGATCCCACAGATGAGTCTTCAATTCGTGGTCAACAGTATCAAAATCAGATGACATATCTAACAAGACCAGAAGGGTTGACTGCTCCCGATCTAAAGTATGGCACATGCCATCAACGAAGGCCACAAGCACAGTCTTGGTGCCATATCCTGGACAAAAGCCAGACTGTGAGGGATCCAGGAAACCGACCTGGTCAAGATGATCCTGGAGTTGCTGGGCCACCACCCGCTCAATTACCTTCCCTAGAAAGGGAAGGTTAGAGACAGGCCGGTAGCTGGCAAGGGCGTCAACGTCAAGTGATGGGTTTTTGATCAAGGGTTGCATCACAGCCTCCTTAAGAGACCCTGGGATCCTGCCCTCCTCAAGGGAGGTGTTGAACACCTGTGCCAGCACTGACCTGTTAGCCATTCTGGGCCACCTGTGGCGGGAAGATCGGGATACAAATCTTGTAATAAACAAACAAACAAACAAACAAACAAACATACATCTCCCTGGCAGCCTTAACCAGCCAGGACGGGCAAGGATCTAATTCACATGTTGTGGCCCTGAAAGCCCCAAGACATCCCCCGCATTGGCAGGGGTCACCGACCAAAACTGATCCCATAAAACAGGACAAGCCAGGGTGGAGTGGTCAACAGTGGACAACCCATACCCTCAGTAGCTGACTCTGTTCTGTCACTTCATAAGGAGATGCCTCAAACTTCCTTACTAGATTCCAGTCTGACAGTCCAGTTCTCTGCTAATTGCACTGGATCACTATGAGACTTGTGACAATTAACTAAAGTAAACACCAACCGGAGCTTAAATGCATCCTCAGTTGTTCAAGTAGCAAGAGTATGGGTATTAACAAACAAAACGTTGCTACAGTACAATACCAGTGCCTTTTTTTCATTCCTGTTTGGACAGGTTTTATGTATTATATTTATTAATTTAGTCATATTTATATGCTGCTCATTCTGCAGAGGCTCAGAGAGGCTTACAATCATAAAAACAGTTAAAAAATAATTAACATCAATAAAAGAACCCATTAACACCCCCACCCAGTGGTCCCCTTCACTCCCCACTCAATCCCACCGAGCCCTATCCTTGCCTGCCAAATAGAAGGTCTTACATTGTTTCTGGAAGATGAGCAGGCTGAAGATTAGGTGGATCCCCAGAGGGAGGGAGTTCCATAATCGCAGGGCAGCCACCGAGAACGCCTCCCTGCATGCCCTAGCTGTAAAAACATCTCAGGGAGATGGCACCTGCAAAACAGCACCCATGGATAACCTCAGGGGATGCAAGGGGACATGAATGAGGAGTCAGTCTTTCAGATACCTGGAGTCCAAGCCATTTAGGTCTTTATAGATTAAAACCAGCACCTTGAATTGTGCCTGGAAAGCTATTGGCAGCCAGTGCAGACTCTGGAGCTCCAGTGTAATGTGCTCCCGGTGATCAACCTCCAAAAGAAGAGAGGCTGCCACCAACTGCAGCTTCTGAATAGTCTTCAAGAGCAGCCCCACACGGAGCGTATTGCAGTATACCAGCTTCGAGATTACGAAGGCATGGATGATGGTGGCCAGATCCAAATCTGGAAAACCAGTTGCAGCCTTCTCACCAGATGTAATTGGTGAAAGGCACTCCTAGCCACCACTGCAACCTGACAATCCAGCCACATCAGTGCATCCAAGAGAACCCCAAGGCTGTCAACCTGATTGACCAAAGGAGGTAGGACCCCATCAATAACAGGGGGTCCTTTCGTCTCCCAGGTCACTTGGCCAGCCAACCATCATCACCGTGGTCTTGTCTGGATTCAGCTTCAATCAGCTCATCTGCATCCAGTCCCTAACATCAGTCAGGCACTGGGTAAGCACCGAGATTGGAGAACCTGTGTCAGATGAAAAGGAAAGACAGAGCTGGGTATCATGAGCATACTGATGGCACTTCACTCAAAATCTCCAAACAATCTCACCCAGGGGTCTCAGACACACATTGAACAGGAATGGAGACAAGATGGAACTCTGTGGGACTCAACAGGGAGGTCCCAAGGGCATGAGCAGTCATCACCCATCACTATCCTTTGGGTTCTTCCACCCAGGAATGAGCGGAACCACACAAGAGCAGTTCCACACACCCCTGCTAGGTCCTGCAGCTATGTCAACAACACCCCATGATCAACAATACCAAAGGCTGCCGAAAGAACTAACAAAATCAATAGGGTACAATTTCCCCTGTCAATTTCAAAGCAAAGATTGTCAACCAAGACCTTCGGGGAGATAAGTTACTCTTGAAGCGGTTATGTCCATTTTATATGTTTTAATGTTTTAAATGTTTTTATTATTATTGTTGTTTTAAAATTGTGTGTACGCTGCCCCGAGCTGCCGTTGTGCAGGAGGGAGCGGGATACAAGCACACGTAATAAATAAAAATTAATAAAGTGCAGTCTCAGTGCCATGACCATGACAAAAATCTGAGTGACATGGGCTCAGAATCCAATAGCATCTCAAGATGTGCCCAGAGCTGTGAGGCAACCACACGTTCAATAACCTTACCTAAAAAGGGGAGGTTAGAGACAGGGCGATAGCTGGCAGGGGAGTCAACATTTCTGATTTCTTGAGCAGGGGATGGACAATTGCACTTTTAAGGGTGTCAGGCACCCTGCCCTCCCGAAGGGAGGCATTAACAACCCTGGTCAGCAGCGCCCACAAAGTCTCTTAGCTGGCTTTCACCAGCCAGGATGGACCATGGATCTAATTCACAACTTGTTAGCCCTACCCCTTCAAGCACATACTCTGCATCGGTAGGCGAGTTTAATTGAAGCTGATCCAAGTAAACTGAACAAGATCGAACCTCCTCAACCCCAAACTTTGACAGTGCACCAAAAGTAGCGGCACTCAAGTGGAGCCAAATACGAGCAACTTTATCTGCAAAGTAGGTGGCAAACTCGTCACAGCGGGCAGCCAGTGCCTCTAACTCTGGGCAGAGACAGCTAGGATTTAATAAGCTAGTCAACACCTGAAAGACCTCCGCTGGTTGACACTTTGCAGACACTATCGTGGCAGTGAAGATGGCTTTCTTTGCTGCCACCACAGCATATTCCACTAAAAACAGTTTATGCCGCAGTTGGTTGGCTTTGGGATGAGGCGAGCACCACCTGGGCTGTAACTGCCTACCCTCTTGCTTTAGCAACCTCATATCTGCCATATACCAGGGAGACGTGTACTGCTGCTGTGGAGGAAGCGGACATCTGGATGCCAGTGTGTCACCAGCCCGGGTCAAACCGTCATACCACAGATTAACTGACAGGGAAGTCATTGAGGTCAGCAGGTAAATCCCCCTGAGAGTTCTAGAATCCTTTTGGATTCCTTAGTCTCTCTGAGTGGACCATCCGAACCAGTCCACCACTCCAATGGGGGCTAAGGAGAGTGGGGATCTGGACCTTCAGAAGATAATTGTCCGACCATGACAATGGTTTCATAATGACACCCCCAATAATCAGAACCCCCGTTTCCAGGCCAGTGAAAGACATAAGATCCAATGTGTGTCCAGTTTCATGTGTCAGGCCAGATATTACTAGGGATAGGCCCATAGTTGTCATCAAATTCTAAAACTTCTGCTACACTCCCGAAAGGTCGAGATCAGTGTATATGTTGAAATCACCTAAGACAATAAGTCTGGATGGCCTCAACACCACCACTGAGAACAGTTTTGCTAGAGCAGTCAAGGAGTCTGCTGTGCACATGGGTGGTTGGTACACCAGCAGACTCTCCCAATCTATCCCAGTCCCTGAACATGAGATGGACACACTCCATGTTAGACATTGAATACCTTTGAAAGACCAGATTTTCTTTACAGATCACTGACACTCCACACCCCATGACTCCCAATTCAAGGCTGATGCTGCACCAAATACCCAGATGGCACCATCTGGGCCAACAGAGGCCCAGAAGCGTTGTCCAGCCAAATCTCAGCAATTTATTTATTTACAAAATATTTATATCCTGCACCCTCCTGCAACTTGACAGCTCAGGGAGGCGAACAACATTAAAACATGACTATAAAATCATCTAAATTACAATATGCGAAACATGTAAAATCGACATATAAAACAGCGGCTAACAGATAAAATAAAATCCCCTCCCCATCCTCCCTCCCCGAAGGCCCGGCGGAACAATCAGGTCTTACAACATCTGCGGAAAGAGGACATGGTCAGGGGACAGACAGGCGTCCAATGAGAGAAAGTTCCACAGCCGAGGTGTGGCCACTGAGAATGCCCTCCCTGCTGTCGCCACCTGACATACCTGGGGGACCTCAAGTTGGGTGCCCCCGGCTGACTGCAAGGGCTGCGAAATGACCTGAGGCTTGAGGCGGTCTCGCAGGTAACCAGGACCCAAGCCATTTAGCTTTATAAGTCATAACCAATACCTTGAATTGGGCCCAGAAGACAATAGGCAGCCAGTGCAGAGTCCGGAGCACTGGTGTAATGTGCTCACGGTGGCCTGTCCCCGTTAGGAGGTGGACCACTGCATTCTACACCAGCTGCAGCCTCCAGACTGTTGCCAAGGGTAGCCCCACCTAGAGTGTGTTGTAGTAGTCCAGTTGAGAGGTAATGAAAGCATGGATGACGGTGGCCAGATCCGAGTCCGAAACATATGGCCACAGTCGTCACACCAGATGTAGCTGGTGGAATACATACATGGTCAGTGGCCTCATCCTGAACGAGATCATGGATGGTAGTTGTTAGCCACTTACCTTGCATTAAGCAGCATCAGCAACAGATCTGAGGCTCCACCAACCTCAAGCCCCATATATTCTGTGACTGGGAGAGGAGGACAGGAGAACAGATACCAGGCATCTGCCCCTGTATCCACAATGACTCTTCCCCTCTCCCCCACTGCCATACTTCCTCATGCCTGACACAACCCCCATCAGTTTCACAGCTGCCTGGTAACCCCCCTTGCTGATATCCCCCCTCACGACTCCAAAAGGAGCTGGAGGGCATCCCACGAACCAGGCATCTCTGGAAAAGAATTAGCCAGAGAGGCAGTCAGGCAACCCACCTTACCCCTCCCACTTTGGCCCATACCCCCCCTCTCACTGGAGGGGGGGGCATGGCAGTATTCTCAAATCCCAATCCCCCATCTGTATATTCCTCCCCCACGCTGGGGGGGCAGGCATAAGTTATCTCTCCCCTGCCCATGACCCCCTTTTCACTCGGGGGCTGGGGCAGTGCCATCTCATCCCTATCCTCCCTCTTAAGAGTCTCCCCCATCACACACCCTCTAAAAACAATAAAAACATACAAACAAAAACCCTCCACCCCCCAACAACCCCCGATCAGCTTGTAAATGGTCGCTTCCCTGCAGGCCTCTGCAGCTTCTTATAGTGGAGGGTGGGGCGGGGAGGCAGGACAGCCCTGTAGGTGTCACAAGAGAACAACTCCCATGTCCACACAGCACAAAGGTTTGCCTTTGTAATTGTGTGTATTACTGTCTGCATGTTTTTTGTTTCTTCTTTCCATGAGTCAAAAATCTAAAGCTGATGCCTAAATTGTTAAATTTATAGTCTTATGAAATCAAGAAATTTAAAACCAGATTTTCATTTATCAAAATAATGATGGGTAGGGGGCAAAGAAAAGGAATTTTCAAAATATAATAGAAGTGAATTTTTTGAAAGTCTTAAAGCCAAATAGTGTCAGCTCATAAAAATGAAATTTCTTTGATTTTTTTTTCAAGTTTAGCACAACTCCCGAATGGATACCATGCCATTTCAGATACCTATGACTCACACTCTGGTGATATATGGTATCTCACACCAAAAAATAAAATAAGACTAGTGATGAGTATGGCCTTCAAATCCAAACAGAACTGCGTAGACTAATTTAAATTTGCGGTTTGCTACGCAAAGTAGGTTAAATAATCTTCATTTGGCAACTACACAAATAAAATAAAGGAACAAATTAATGTATCTGTACATAGATAAATAAGGATAGAATTTAGCCCAATATATTTTTTTTAATTTAAAAAAAATAAATACAAAAAATAATGATTATATAGTTTTCGGTGTTAGTGGTCCAGAGGGAAGGGAATGAACTTAATACTAATTCTGCTACCCTCCCTAGGCTGTTCCCCAGAAAGTGAGAAATTGGGTGTGGGGAGGGCTTCAACCATTTCCCCTTCCATCAGCCAATTGGATAGATATGCAGATAGCCTGTGGTTAGTCAAAGGGTTAACTGTATACTGAACTATTGAAAAACTGTTACCCATTTCAGCTCTAATTAAATGTTATTTCAACTCAAAAGTTAGCTATAATAAAGACCGGCAGTGCAGCTGCACTGGTGACCAAAATCCAGAGGGCCTCCATGCTCCCTGGTGCAGCTGTGTCCTTTGCTGCTAGGAGGGGGATGCATGGAGGGACTATGCCTGTTTCATCTATTCAATTTCACCTAGTACCTGCAAACTATTGTTCCATATAAAGGGTATTTCAATTACCACCTATCTTCCATTTTAGCACTAAGCTAGGAGTTACCACTCAGGAAAAGGAACTGGGGGTGGTTGTGGACAATACAATGAAATCTACAGTGCAGTGCGCAGCAGCAGTCAAAAAAGCAAACAGAATGTTAGGAATTATTTAGAAGAAGATAGAGAATAAAACAGAGAAGGTCATTATGCCCCTATACAAATCAATGGTGCAACCGCACCTCAAATATTGTGTGCAGTTCTGGCCGCCCCATCTCAAAAAAGTCATAGCTGAAGTAGAAAAGGTACAGAGAAGGACAACAAAAATGATCAAGGGCATGGAAGGGCTCCCGTATGAGAAGAGGCTTGGTAGGTTGGGGCTCTTCAGCTTGGAGAAGAGACGACTGAGAGGAGATATTATAGAGGTCTATAAAATCATGAGTGGGGTGGAACTAATAAACAAGGAGCAGTTATTTACCCTCTCAGCTAGTACTAGAGCTAGGTGACACTCCATGAAACTCATGGGTGGCAAGTTTAAAACAAATAAAAGAAAATATTTTTTCACTTAACGTGTAATTGGGTTGTGGAATCTACTGCCAGAGGCTGTGGTAAGGGCCAGTACTATAGCTGAGTTTAAAAGAAGTTTGGACAANGAACATGACGGGAGCTTGGGGAAAACAACAGAGAATGGATCCCCCGTTGTGACCTGTTGGGTGCATCTCCCAAGCCACTGTGATTGGCCACTGTCGGAGACAGGATGCTGGGCTGAAGGACCATTGGTCTGACCCAGTATGGCACTTCTTATGTTCTTATGTTCCATCTTATGTAATGTTCATTATGAATATTCTATGTGTACATTAGTTTGTTATTGAGTTTTAGATATAAATATAATACACACTTGCAAAGAGGTAGGTAAGTCAGTGCTTGGTCAGTGCTCTACATGGTTCTATTTATTTTGTAGCACTTTAAAAATGGAATATATTTATCTCTAAAAGCTTGCTAGAACATACAAGTCCTTTTATGCAATAAATCATTCAAATGGAAGTCATTCTTAATTATTTTTTCAACTAGTAGGAATCCCAGAGTTTTATTATTTTCTTACTCATGCATAATTGTATCCTATCAGTTAAAAAAAGAACTCAGGTCAACTATTAGTCAAGTTGGTCGGAAGGCATAACCTCTGACTGTCAGGAGCGGAGAGAGTAAATAACAGAAAATGGATTTCTCCATGACCACCTGATTTGGACTTTTCTGTCACTGAAGAGACAGGATGGTGGCCTAGATGGTCTGACCCAAAATGGCACTCCTTCCTTACGTCCTTAATTACATGAATTTTAATATTGTGAAATATAAGATATTGGGCTTTAGTATATGTGTAAAGACAGAAAGTTAAAGTAATTGCTAAATTGCCATATCAACAGCAAAGTTTTTTCTTAAAATATCATTAGATTTAAAGCTTTACAATTTATTAGTTGTTTCTCGTCCACTACATAGGACACTTAGTCTCTACACTACAATTCTTTCTTAGTAAAACATATGGGATTTTTTTTTTCTTTGGAGAACAATGAATTTCAAAATAGCCCGCTGTTAAAGCAAATAAGGTGAATGATAAAAGTAAATTTATTCTAGAGGAAGAAAGACTACTTAAAGCAAGATTTGCGAACATAAATGGGTTTTACCTATTAATTAGAGCTGCATCGAATACTTAAAAAAATATTCACGGGTATTCTCTGAGTGTCCGAGGACTGGTCCTGAGCACTTTGGCTGGTCTGAGGATACTTGAACAATATTTGGGGATTCTGAGGGTGGGGGCTGAGGAGGGGGGGCAGAGGGAGCTTGTGGGGGAGGGCCAGGGAAGGGAATGGGCCAGGGAAGAGGGGCTGGGGGCCTAGAAGGGGCTGAGGGATAGATTAATCACCCTCTGGAGAGGCTCTAGCAATGTGTGGCTTCCTCCAGGCTGGGTAAGCTTTTAAACAAAGGGGGGGGGGAGCTGGGCATGCTCAGAATGGCCAGAGGAAATGGACAAGGGAAGATGAGGATGGGAGCCTAGCAGGAGCTGAGGGATAGAGTACTCACCCCATGAATGGTCTCTGGAAATGCGTGGCTTCCTCCATGCCAGGTAAGTTTAAAAAAAGGGGGGGGTACTGGGCATATTCAAAAGGTCCAAATGGTCCCTTCTGAGCATGCTCAGACCTATCCAAGATGGTGCTGGCAGCCATGAGTTTGCATAGTCTCCTTCGCCGGCGCAATGCCAGCGATGGGAAAATTGTCGTGCCCCATTGTGAAAGGAGGCACAGGGTGGGGCCGCTGCAGGGAGGCTAGTTAGGAAGCCTCTGCTGTGTGTCTTTGGGGTTGCCAGGGCAACCATCCCAGAAACGTGTGCGCAGTTAGGTGCTGCATGGGTTAGGAGGCCCATCCCTGTTAGGAGGGGAGGACTGCCTGTCAGCCACTCGGGAGGGGCATTGCAAGGGCGGAGTCAGAAGAGTCATCCCCACCCACCTCCCTTCTAGCACTGTGATATTTATCAGTTGCCGTTAGTGGAACCAAGGAGGAATTTTGGTGGGTAGCCTTCTTAGTAAGGGTTGCTTGTTTTGCCTCCTTCGCAGTGTAGAGTAGGCTTAAATAGGTTTTCATTCGGCATAATTGGTTTGGAAGGAAGTATTATAATTTGATTGGCTATTACATTTGGCATAAAGATGACTGTATGGTCATTATTGGCTTCTAAATAGGGTAATTTGGTTGTTTCATTCGAGCAGTATGAAAAGAATTATGCATGATTTGAAATACGTTAATTCGAGATAATGTACTGTGGTACATAATTGTCGCACTCTGCAGGGCTCCAGTATGCTATGGTAGGATAAATAGGTAGGAAATAGGATATTAAGAGTCATCTCCTTAAGAGATGGGGAGGTGATACCCAGTGTAATGTCAGGCACAGCATGTACTTGTGCCCGAGCTGCATGGCAGGATGGGGCGGTATAGAAATCTAGAAAATAAATAAAAATAAATAAATACTTGGGTCATGCCCCTGGGAGGGGTGTCTTAGCAGGGTTAGTAGGGACATGTGCTGTCGCCATACCTTGCGGGCACTTAACTCCTTACTCATGCCCAGAGTTGGGAATGCCCCACCTTTGATCATGGCCACTGCGCTGTCGAAGTGGGGATGTTTGCTGTTAGAGGTACTGGCACTGGAAGGCACATCCAGACCAGTACTGGAGCTAATAAGTTATGTTATTTAGCTAGCATACTGGACCCAAATTGCTTAGTGTAATTACCCACCAGCCCCTTTTATTGCTATATGCAGCCGCTTGGCAAGGTGATCAGAGAGTTCAGGGTGAGGTGTCATCAATATGTGGATGACACCCAACTGTATCTCTCATTTTTGACTGACCCAGGCCCGGCTGTCTCGGTGCTTACCCAGCATCTGGCAGCTATGGGGGACTGGATGAGGGCTAACCGACTGCGACTGAATCCTGACAAGACAGAGGTGATGTTATGGGTAGGACGGTGGAGTTGACAGCTCCATCGATTGATAGAGTGTGCCCTCCGCTGACGTCCCAGGTGCGGAACCTGGGGGTGTTCCTCGATGCGCAGCTCCGCCTGGATCTCCAGGTGAAGGCTGTGCGAGGAGTGCCTTCTGCCAGTTACATCTGGTGTGGCGGCTTTAGCCGCTGGTTTAGATTCTGGCCCGGGCCAAGATCATCTATGCTTCTATCACCTCTAGACTACTGCAATGTGCTCTACCTGGGGCTACCTATGGTGACGGCTCAGAAGCTGCAGCTTCTGCAGAATGCAGCAGCCCGGCTCTTGGTGGGACTGGGTCACTGGGAGCACATTACACCAGTGCTCCGGTTTCTGCACTGGCTGCCAATAGTCTTCCGGGCCCGATTCAAAGTGTTGGTTTTAACCTATAAGGCCTGGGCCCTGCTTACCTGCGACATCGCCTCACTTCCCAGGTTCTGGATTGGTCCCTGTGGTCATCTGGGGGAGCTATGTTAGAGATCCCCCAGGTGTCCTGGGGGGGCCACACAGAGCAGGGCCTTCTTTGTGGCCGTGCTGCGCCTTTGGAACTCCCTCCCAGTGGGGGCCCGTCTGGCCCCTGATCTCCCGACGTTCTGTAGGAGCTGTAAGGCCTGGCTGTTCCACCAGGCATTTGGCGAGGGAGATGGGTGAAGGGTGGGTGCAGAGGGTGGTGGTTGGTTTTTTTTTCCCATTGTGTTTTAATGTTTTAAAATGTTTATATTATATTTGTATTTTATATTTTATATTTTTTTAATTGTTGTTCGTCACTCTGAGTCACCTGTGGCGGGAAGAGCGGGTTAGAAATGTATTAAATAAATAAATAAATAAATAAATAGATAATTGATTAAAGAAAGAGTATAGCCAGTTTTAACCCAACTACCTTCTCTGTGTCTCATTCGGGGGTGCGCCGACAACTAAGGGCGTTTATACACGAGACAAAAAAGGCAGCTGATCCTTTGATCAGCCGCCTTTCTTTGCGCTCGTCTTCTTGTTTCAGCTGCGTGTTACCGCGTGTCGGAGGGGGCAGGCAATCCTGCCCCCTCCGACGCGGATCCCCGAAGTGCAGGCTTTAAGCCGCACTTCCGGGTTCCCTTCTGAAGTGCGCACACGCAGAAGGTCGCACATGCGCACTGAGCTCTAAGACGGGTCTGATGCTCTTCTGAACATCAGACCCATCCGAGAGAGGTAGGCGCGGGGGAGATGCGGCACATTAAACGATCCCGCTTGTGAGCGAGATCGTTTATAAATGCCCTAAATGTTTTGTATCTTGGATGAGGGCCCAAGTCACTTGCTCAATATCATCTGTTATTTATAATAGTACAAATACAACTTAAATGGGGCATTAATTGAAATCAAACTCGATAGGTCATTTGTGCATATTACATAAACCTTCTATGTCATTGTTAACTGCAGTGCTTTTAAATCAGTCTCTAAGCTGGACACTATTTGCAGTTCAATTTGCCTTTACGCAATACCACTCCTTTGAAAGGCTTGAAAATGAAATGGCATGAGGCCAAAGCATTTGCATAACCTGTAGCACAATACAGTTCACTAAAATAAAACAAAGAGAGAAAGTTTAAAGGCTAATCTGCCAACATCCTAAATTTAGTGTTCTTACATTAATGAGGCTGATTTCAATTTGCAGATTAGTGCTCCAATTTTCAAAGTAGCATACTGACAAGCCCATTGAAGAGAAAGAAGTTGGCATCGACACTCTGCTTTGAGTATTGGGCCAAAATGTGCCTATTTGTCAATAAGAAATAAAGCATGTATAAAAAGACATTGTTCGTATCATGTGGGATTTTCTAGAGATTTAAATTTAGACATATGTAACACCAATTATTTGTATCTTTTGTAACACTGGGGAAAATGTCAGCATTTTAGTGACACATCATAATGTGCATGGCTGATATTTAATGTAATTTGGAGAAACAGCACCAGAGACACTTTTTGTTGCAAAGTTACATAATGTATGAATTATTTTATTTTGCATAAATGTAGCTATAAAAAAATAGTCATGCAAGTCACATGTTCAGATCAGAATCATAAAATGAATATATGTAATATTTTATTTAGCACCTTTTGTGTCAAAGTTTATCAAACTAGATACAAGACAAGTCTGTACAATTAATAACCTGGTGGTGTGNGGACATGGTCAGGGGACAGACAGGCGTCCAATGAGAGAAAGTTCCACAGCCGAGGTGTGGCCACTGAGAATGCCCTCCCTGCTGTCGCCACCTGGGCGACCTCAAGTCTGTCTCTTATACACATCTAGATGTGTATAAGGTCATGCCCCTGGGAGGGGTGTCTTAGCAGGGTTAGTAGGGACATGTGCTGTCGCCATACCTTGCGGGCACTTAACTCCTTACTCATGCCCAGAGTTGGGAATGCCCCACCTTTGATCATGGCCACTGCGCTGTCGAAGTGGGGATGTTTGCTGTTAGAGGTACTGGCACTGGAAGGCACATCCAGACCAGTACTGGAGCTAATAAGTTATGTTATTTAGCTAGCATACTGGACCCAAATTGCTTAGTGTAATTACCCACCAGCCCCTTTTATTGCTATATGCAGCCGCTTGGCAAGGTGATCAGAGAGTTCAGGGTGAGGTGTCATCAATATGTGGATGACACCCAACTGTATCTCTCATTTTTGACTGACCCAGGCCCGGCTGTCTCGGTGCTTACCCAGCATCTGGCAGCTATGGGGGACTGGATGAGGGCTAACCGACTGCGACTGAATCCTGACAAGACAGAGGTGATGTTATGGGTAGGACGGTGGAGTTGACAGCTCCATCGATTGATAGAGTGTGCCCTCCGCTGACGTCCCAGGTGCGGAACCTGGGGGTGTTCCTCGATGCGCAGCTCCGCCTGGATCTCCAGGTGAAGGCTGTGCGAGGAGTGCCTTCTGCCAGTTACATCTGGTGTGGCGGCTTTAGCCGCTGGTTTAGATTCTGGCCCGGGCCAAGATCATCTATGCTTCTATCACCTCTAGACTACTGCAATGTGCTCTACCTGGGGCTACCTATGGTGACGGCTCAGAAGCTGCAGCTTCTGCAGAATGCAGCAGCCCGGCTCTTGGTGGGACTGGGTCACTGGGAGCACATTACACCAGTGCTCCGGTTTCTGCACTGGCTGCCAATAGTCTTCCGGGCCCGATTCAAAGTGTTGGTTTTAACCTATAAGGCCTGGGCCCTGCTTACCTGAGGGATTGCCTCACCCCCCAGGTCCTGGATTGGCCCCTGTGGTCATCTGGGGATGTGCTCTTGGAGGTTCCACGGGTGTCCTGGGGGGGCCACACAGAGCAGGGCCTTCTTTGTGGCCGTGCTGCGCCTTTGGAACTCCCTCCCAGTGGGGGCCCGTCTGGCCCCTGATCTCCCGACGTTCTGTAGGAGCTGTAAGGCCTGGCTGTTCCACCAGGCATTTGGCGAGGGAGATGGGTGAAGGGTGGGTGCAGAGGGTGGTGGTTGGTTTTTTTTTCCCATTGTGTTTTAATGTTTTAAAATGTTTATATTATATTTGTATTTTATATTTTATATTTTTTTAATTGTTGTTCGTCACTCTGAGTCACCTGTGGCGGGAAGAGCGGGTTAGAAATGTATTAAATAAATAAATAAATAAATAAATAGATAATTGATTAAAGAAAGAGTATAGCCAGTTTTAACCCAACTACCTTCTCTGTGTCTCATTCGGGGGTGCGCCGACAACTAAGGGCGTTTATACACGAGACAAAAAAGGCAGCTGATCCTTTGATCAGCCGCCTTTCTTTGCGCTCGTCTTCTTGTTTCAGCTGCGTGTTACCGCGTGTCGGAGGGGGCAGGCAATCCTGCCCCCTCCGACGCGGATCCCCGAAGTGCAGGCTTTAAGCCGCACTTCCGGGTTCCCTTCTGAAGTGCGCACACGCAGAAGGTCGCACATGCGCACTGAGCTCTAAGACGGGTCTGATGCTCTTCTGAACATCAGACCCATCCGAGAGAGGTAGGCGCGGGGGAGATGCGGCACATTAAACGATCCCGCTTGTGAGCGAGATCGTTTATAAATGCCCTAAATGTTTTGTATCTTGGATGAGGGCCCAAGTCACTTGCTCAATATCATCTGTTATTTATAATAGTACAAATACAACTTAAATGGGGCATTAATTGAAATCAAACTCTATAGGTCATTTGTGCATATTACATAAACCTTCTATGTCATTGTTAACTGCAGTGCTTTTAAATCAGTCTCTAAGCTGGACACTATTTGCAGTTCAATTTGCCTTTACGCAATACCACTCCTTTGAAAGGCTTGAAAATGAAATGGCATGAGGCCAAAGCATTTGCATAACCTGTAGCACAATACAGTTCACTAAAATAAAACAAAGAGAGAAAGTTTAAAGGCTAATCTGCCAACATCCTAAATTTAGTGTTCTTACATTAATGAGGCTGATTTCAATTTGCAGATTAGTGCTCCAATTTTCAAAGTAGCATACTGACAAGCCCATTGAAGAGAAAGAAGTTGGCATCGACACTCTGCTTTGAGTATTGGGCCAAAATGTGCCTATTTGACAATAAGAAATAAAGCATGTATAAAAAGACATTGTTCGTATCATGTGGGATTTTCTAGAGATTTAAATTTAGACATATGTAACACCAATTATTTGTATCTTTTGTAACACTGGGGAAAATGTCAGCATTTTAGTGACACATCATAATGTGCATGGCTGATATTTAATGTAATTTGGAGAAACAGCACCAGAGACACTTTTTGTTGCAAAGTTACATAATGTATGAATTATTTTATTTTGCATAAATGTAGCTATAAAAAAATAGTCATGCAAGTCACATGTTCAGATCAGAATCATAAAATGAATATATGTAATATTTTATTTAGCACCTTTTGTGTCAAAGTTTATCAAACTAGATACAAGACAAGTCTGTACAATTAATAACCTGGTGGTGTGTGGATCATGTTAGCACTCAAATATCTGGAGAATTTCAGAAATAAGAATGGTGGAAGCTAACTAACTATTTCTATCCCACTATTATAAGCATAAAAACCCTAGCTTTTAGAAGACCTCAGAAGTCAGATGCAGTTTCTATCCTAACCTCAGTGATTGTCAGTCCACGCAACAACTGCAACGACACGGAGATGAATGTAGGGTAACATAAAGTAAGGTCCTGTGGGCCTAATATGTTTCTGCTTTATATTTTATTTAACAATAATTATGGATCATTGTCTTGAGTGCTTTATTTATTTATTCAGATTTATATCCCATCTCAACCCAAAGGCTGAAGGTGGGTAACAACATGAAGAAAAAAATAAATAAATATGTACGACTATATGAAAAAATATTTAAAATCCCTAAAAACACATCTAAACATATGTTCTACCCCTGCTTGCCAAATGTTTCGCCAAATAGAAAGGTCTGATGTTGGTTCTGGAAAACACTCAGGCCCAGGGTCTGATGAAGCTCTGGGAAGTGAGTTGCATAATTGTGGAGCAGACACTAGGGCCACTTTCAGGGCTCCCCCCCCTCCCCAGCCAGCCAGGATATGTGCAGGGTGCCACCGGTCTGAAAGCCGCCCCCCCCCGTGCGTGGCTTTGCCGGCAGACACGCGCAGGGATTCAGAACTGGATTTCCTGCTCTGCATTCCTGTGCGTGTCTGCCGGCAAAACCATGCGCGTGCGGGGGGTGGGGCGTGTACTTTCATAAGGAGGCATCCTACACATATCCTGCCTGCGCATTCCTTCCTGCAGTCATAATATGCACGGGGGTGGGGGGGAGGAGGCCTGAAAGTGGCACTCAGAATATGCATGGGAGGTGGAGGGGCTGGGAAGTTCTGAAAGTGGCCTAAGAATGCTTTGGCAGTGCTTGCGTGTTGAGATCGGGTAAGGAGCAAAACACCAATTTGCCCCAAGAAGGGCTGTGTGTCTAAGAAGTGCCACATGGTGAACTCAGGCCCAAACCGGTGTTCATATCAAGGTCAAAACACACATTCAGACACCTGTTGACGTTATGTCTAAAGACACCCGCTGTGTAAAACACTGAAACTGCAAGACACAGGTCTGATGAAAAAGATAAATGTGGGTGTCACCTGCATATTGCTCCAAATCTGCGTGTAATCTCACCCAGTGGCTTCAAATACCCTCCAAACAAAAGGGAAGACAAGATGAAATCCTGCACATACTACAGAGGTGATAAAGAGAAGATGATGAGCAATTGCCTGTCACCACTGACTAGAATCCTCTCCAACAGGAATGAACAAAGCCACTTAAGAGCACTCTTGTGAACCCCTTCCAAGTCACTGAGTCATGTCAACAATACTTCATGACCAAGGCCACCAAAGGATCTAACAAGATCAGCAGAGTACAATTTCTCCTGTTGTTTAGGCAGACATTGTTCACTAGGACCATAAGAGCAGTCTCAGTACCCGGAATGAAAGCTGGACTGACACGAGCACAACAGAATCCAGGTTTATTTGGATTGTGCAATATGACTACTCATTTAATAATCCTTCCAAAAAAGGGAAAGTAAGAGACGGGTGAATTGCTCGCCAGGAAATCAGCATCAAAAATGGTTTCTTGAGCAGTGGCTGGACAACCACAGTTTTGAGGCTCACAACCTACCCTGCCAAAGAGATGCACTGACAACCCTGGTCAGCAGTGACCCCAATGTCTTTCATCTGGCTTTCGTCAGCCAAGACATGCATGGATATAATTCACAAATGGTCAACATTATCCCTCCAATCATCCCATCTGCATTAGTGAGCAACATCAACTGAGGCTCACCAAAACAAGTCCCCTTCGCCACCATCATGGCCGCGACGGGGAATTTGTTGTGCCCCATGAAGGAGGCACAGAAGGAGGGCTGCTGCCGGGAGCAGTTAGAATGCTGCCCGGCCAGTTTAAATGGGTTGCTGTGGCAACTGGGAATGCGCACATGCGCAAAGGACACAGTGCACTGAAGACAGATTGGCCCGCCCCTTTTAGGAAGGATGGTGGCAATCGGGAGTCGCCCAAGTCATTCAGTGGCTGAAGACTGATTGAGCAGTAGCGAGCTCTCTCGCTGCTGATACAGGCCCGGTGGGGAAAATGAAAGCGGTGAGATGGGCCTCTCTAAGAAGAACCCCGGGTGGCAAAAGAAAAAAGTGGCAGAGGTGGCAACGCGGTGCCAAGCTGGGACAGAGGAGCCAGGCGAGATCGGTGAGGGGGCTGGGGAGGAGATCCCCTCTAGGGCGGCATTGCTAGCCCGACTAGCCGCTTGTGAGGCTCGCATCCTGGCTCACACACACCCCCTTTAGGGGGACCAGAAGAGGCCTCTAGGCCAGTGTTGGGTTCGGGGGAGGAGCCCAGCTCGGGCTTCGAGGTGAGTCAGGGGCTGGCCCACATAGAACCCCACATGAGGGACACACCTATCCCTCTCCCAACACAACAGGGATTACGCCGGGGGGACCGGGCAATCCAACCCCATGTGCGATACAGAGAGGGAGGTGGGGCAATAGGCCCCCCTCAATACCAGGCAAATCCACGAGTAGAAAATAGGAGGGAAGGGGACAGAGACCACCACCCCCTATAGCCTGAGCGACAGACAGTGCTCACTGGCCATACAATGGGGGTAGCACGGGCAGCAGAGGCTCGATCATGCAGACCCTGCATACATCGGATCAAGCCCTCCCTCATACCAACAATCCTCAACCAACCACATCAGGAATAGACCAGTCCGGCTATGGGCTGGGGGGGTGTTAACCCATGCTTACAGGCCATGTTTCCAAGTCAGCAGGCCCCCATCCCACAAGACAGAGCAACAGGGTGGCAAGTGGTTGACCAACAGGGAGTGCCTGGGCTAGGGGATTATTGGCGCCAGAGGGGTGGCAGGGCCGTGCCAGCCACCCTGGGAGCAGCACCAGCACCTGGCACCTCCTTTGCCGAGCAAAAGGAGTCCGGGATGTTAGTTCACTCCACAGGCGATGAACCATCGGCGAGCAGGAGGCGCTTGCAGGAGCCAGAGAGCCAGATGACCAGGGTGATGCAGAGATGTGAAGGAGAATTCGAGTGTTAGAAAGGGAGCTGGATCAAGGAGTACAGAGGCATGCATGGGCACAAGAGGCGCGAGACACACAAGGTGTGCAATCCACAGAGCGTCAGAATACGGTGAGCCTCACGAAGGGGACAACAGGGGAATCAGAGAAGAAATAACAACAGGTAGCAGCCAGATAAGGGGGAAGGACATAACCCCGCAACCAGTCGGCATGATGGGGACTCAGGTCGACTCCCTCACCAGCACACCAGGGGGCACTAACCACAGCAGGTGAGGCAGCAATTCAACACCAACAGTCCACCCCACAACTCCTGATGGTGAATGGTGCCTGGGTGTGGGTCATCCCAGCAACTGGCCCTAATATAGGGCCAAGCCCCCCCTCCACAACAGTAACAAGTAACCTATTGGTGGGAGCGGTGCTGCCCAGAGACACCTTTCCCTCAATCCAAGGGGCAAGTACGCCCCCGACACCTGAAGTTTTAGAAACACCAAGGGTGACTCGTCCTCTCGGGGGGGGGGGTCATACCCGACATAGCAACCCCATTCAGCAATCACTTACATCAAACTACAAAGGATAAAATATGTCGGAGCGAGTACATCGATCTCTTTGCACTTTTGTTCAGTGATCCCATTGTGGATCACTCGGAGCACAGGGAGGCCAAAGAAAAGGAGAAAATTTCGTCACCCAAAAGCTGATCGTAACTGGGATAATTGGACATCAGCATACGCCGTGTACATGGGTGTGCTGATGCAGGCCAATCCAGGGCGTGGTTTGGAGTTACATAAATATGCGGACATCGTCTGCAGGGCACATGGTACAGGACCCCCCGGCGCTTGGCTTCGCTATGACGAAGCATTGCGGCATAGGGTGGCCAATACTCCTGGGCTCCCATGGGACAAGCACACTCTGGATTTGTGGCTCGAATGCATGATCGATGGCACTAACGCACCCTGGGCAGACAGTGGGCACCCTTTAGTGCAGGGAGGTGTGGCCCCAGCTAATGAGCCATTTCAAAGTGATAGCCGAAATGGGGGTCAAGGATCACCCGGCCCGTGCTGGAAATATAACAAAGTGGGTCGGTGCAATTGAAGTAACTGCAGGTTTCGACACACATGCTCTAATTGCTGGGGGGGGGAGGGGGTACTCAGCAATCAACTGCTTCCACTCCAAGCAAAGGAACAACCGGGCCCAATTCAATCAAGGATCAGGAAATGGAAAAGGGGGCCAGGGAGCACCATCAGGCCCCTGCCAAGGAAAGGGGACCGACACCGGTTCTAATTAATAACCTAGACAGAGCATTAAGGCTCTACCCCAACAAGTCGGAGGTCCATTATGTGGTAGAAGGTTTTTGGAAGGGATTCGTCATTCCAGCTGGCCCGGTCCCCCAGCGCAAGGCAGTCTGTAATTTGAAATCAGTAGAAGGGCACGAGGATTTAGTCAGAGAAAAGATCCGGAAGGAAGTAGCAGAGGGGCGTGTGGCAGGCCCCTTTAATTAACCCCCTCTCAACAACTTGGTCATATCACCCGTGGGCATTGTCCCCAAGAAAACACCGGGGGAATTTTGGATGATACATCATCTGTCCCACCCCTGGAGTTTTTCGGTGAATGATTCCATACCCAAAGAACTGTCAACTATTAAGTACGCTTCTTTTGATGAAGCAGTAAAAAAAGCTAGGGCAATGGGTCCGGGTGCACTTATGGCGATGTGCGACGTAAAATCGGCATTCTTCCTGCTACCGGTTCACCCTAGTAGTTTCCATCTATTGGATTTTCATTTTCAGGTCAAATATTATTATGATCGAGCCATGCCCATGGGGTGCTCCATATCCTGCTCTGCGTTTGAGCGATATAGTTCACTTGTAGAGTCGTTATTTAGGCAACGACTTCAAAAGGGTGAGGTAACAAAATATTTAGACGATTTCTTAATAATATGCTTGCCTAAGTAAGGGGCATGTGCTGCCGCCCTCCATTTATTCCAGGACTTGGCGGCGGAACTTGGTGTTCCTTTGGCACCTGAAAAGACGGAGGGCCCAAACACGTCGATCACCTACCTAGGAATAGAATCGGATACCAGAACTAATCAGTCATGATTGCCCATACATAATATTGAGAATTTGAAACAAAAAATTAAAGAGTGTCTGGCAGCTTGAAAAATTACAGTACGTGTCTTGCAGTCATTGATTGGGAGTCTCAACTTTGCATGCCGCGTAGTGGCACCGGGTAGGGCCTTCCTGTCCAGGCTGTATAACAAACTAAGTGGCCACATACAGCCTCATTATAGGATTAGGGTCACCAACGAAATGAAGCAGGACTTAGGGATATAGCTGGGCTTCCTGGAAGGGTACAATGGAGTGAGCTTCTGGAGGGACCGAATGTTACTTAAGTCCGAACTACAGGTTCATTCTGATGCGGCGGGCGGGGCAGGATTTGGAGTTTATTTCCGGACACACTGGTGTGCAGCACCATGGCTCAAAGGGTGGCATGAAAACGGGGTAGAGATTTAACATTCCTCGAGCTATTCCCAATAGTGGTTTCCATCCTACTTTGGGCACCTCATTTTGCCAACACCACCATACTCTTTTGGTGTGAGAATATGGCCGTGGTGCATGTAGTTAACACCCTGTCATCATGCTCTCCAAGGGTCATGTCATTGGTGCGGACATTGGTCAGTGCATGTTTGAAAGATAACATCTTGTTTACTGCACGGCACGTACCAGGAGTTGACAACGGCATAGCCGACGCCTTTTCTCGCTTTCAGATCAAAAGATTCCGGGAAATGGCTCCGGAAGCCAGAGAAGTACCAGACCCCGTACCACCGAGGGTGTGGAACCTTGGGAGTTAGAGATGCAGTCTATCGTGCAGGGATCACTGGCGCCCAGAACACAAGCCGCATACGGTAGGGCCTTCCATGAATTCCAGCTATTTAGAATTTCCAAGGGATGGGGAACCGGCTTCCCGATAGATGAGCCAGAAGTGATACAGTTTGCAATGCACCTGCACAAGAGGGGTTTGTCTGGGGGCACTACAGCAGGAAAGGTAGCGGCACTATCATTTGTCAGCAGACGGAAAGGTTTCCCTCCCTCACGACAAAGGCTTCTACCTGAAGCGTATGTACGAAAGTTGGGCTAGCGCTCAACTGGCCATAACCAGACTCAGGGCACCTATAACCACTCCTGTCTTGGTCCAATTAAGTCAGACATTAAAAACAATATGTCACAACGCCTTCGAGGTGCAATTGTTTACTGCAGCATACATTGTAACCTATTTCGGAGGATTTAGGGTTAGTGAGGTGGTCCCCTGATCACAACGGGATAACTCGCAGCAGGCATTCATCCTCAAGGACATGGAACGGATACCTACAGGAGTGAGGTTTAGAATATGCCATTGTAAGACAGATAAGAGGAGTAGAGGACAAAATGTCGACCTATATCAATGTGGAATTAAGGCCATATGCCCGGTTGAACAGATGAGCCTGTACCTGGCCATCTTCCCCCAAGTCCCTGGATATTTATTCATCCATAGATCCGGTCCCCAGCTTACGAGTCACCAGCTTAATGCTGTGTTTAAAGGTTCTCTTTGCAGGGCAAGATTCCCCGCAGGGGAATATGGATCCCATTCATTTAGGATCGGTGCTTCCACAAGAGCTGCAGCTGCGGGTTTACCAGAAGAAACGATCAAGGCTGTGGGAAGATGGCAGTTGGGGGCATATAAAAAGTATGTTTGACCTTACCCTGAGTAAAAAATTGCGTTTTTTTTTCTGGTAGGAACTAGGCACACCAGGACCGCAAGACGTGTGGTATGGCTCATGGCCACAGTCTGGTACGATGGGCGTACAGAGCTGCTAGAACAAGCGACTGGGGTGTACACCTGGGACTCGGAAACAGATTTATGTTAAAATGGATAGGCAAAGGAGGAATGAGGTGGAATCAACTGCTACCGCTGTTATAAACCTTAGGGGAACTGTTAACACCACACATATTGGTAATCCATCTAGGGGAAAATGACCTCCATAAGAATGGAGTTAATTTAATAATAAAAATCAAACAGGACTTAAGGATCATAAAAAGTTGGTTACCAGGTGTCCACACAGTATGGACTAGTTTCATACCCCACATTAAGTGGGAAACAGCATTAAAATCCGCCCGAGTAGATAAGGCCAGAAGGAACATTAGCCAGGAAATAGCGAAATGGGTGGCTAATTTAGGTGGAACCACTATTAAACATCCTGATATAGTTAGAGGAAGGACGGATTTGTTCCGTGATGATGGGGTACATATGTCCACGATCGGGAACTAACTTTATTTAGCTGCATTAGCAGAGCATATGAGAGAATTGCAGTGATAGAGGTGGTGGGGGTCGGGGGAATACAGTTGTTTTTCCCCTTTGTGGCAGGGATCCAGTATGCTATAGTAGACTAAATAGGGTAGGAATAGTATAGGAAGAGTCATCTCCTTAAGAGATGGGGGTGTGATAACCAGAGTGATGAGGGCAAAGCACACGCTGGGGTTATGACCCCTGGGAGGCGTGTCACAGTGACATCAGCGCTGTCCGCTGGCATGCGAACACCAACCTCCTTACTCATGGCCAAAGTTGGGCTTACCCTCTTTTGGCCAGAGCCAGGGTGCTGTCAAAAGGGGGAGGTTGACAGTTAAGGATGACGATGCTGGAGGGCACATCCACGTCGGCATCAAAGTTAATAAGTAGGAATGGGCAAACACGGTTCGGAAGTTCGGAGTTCAGACTCAACTCGAATAGTTTGGTTGACTGAACCGAACGTGTGTACCGAACTCAAATTTGAACGTTCGGTTCGGATGCGTTTGGTGAGTTCAGAATTGAATTTCCATTGGTTTCAATGGAAAACACATTATCAGCTGTAACATTTTTGATTTTAATGTTATGTGGCTGAAGATTGGGGTGCCTATACCTCCCATAGAAAGCATTATGTGTTCCAAATTTCAGAACTATCGGATAAAGGAATCAGATTTTAGAAACAATTGTATTGTTGTATTTTGCAATATTCTACATATACATTCTTAGCTGTAGCTTCTTTGCCTCACATCGAATGTAGGTGAAACTTGTCTAGTTTTTACCCCTTTCCATATTTACTAGCTTTGCCAAATTTCAGAAGGATTGGAAAAATGGTCTTGGTGGTATAAGCAATTAACATATAAATCTATGTCTGACTATAACATCTTTGTAGTCCAACCAGTGTACATGACATTTGGCAGGGCTATATACTGTCTCTTATACACATCTAGATGTGTATAAGAGACAGCTCCTACAGTCTCTCTCAGTGCTGCAGGATGTGATTGTGATGATAACTGGCCAGCCTGGATGTGTTTAAACTATGTCTCCTGACTGCTGGGGTGCTATCTTAGAAGTTCCAGTTATGTTGCTTATGCCTTCCTCAGGGCCGCCCCCTATACCCACCTCGAAGCCACTACCAATTGGTCCTGTAAAGCTAGAAGCTTGCAGTAAAGTGTTTGGCCATTTAATATGTCTGTCAGTCTTTGGGGTTGCTCCACATCCTTCCTCCTACAGTCTCTCTCCCCCTGCTATGCAGGGTGCCTGCCTCTGACTGGCACTGAATATGCTAATATTCATCTGAATAATGATCTTCACAAGGACAACATCAATTGCTTATATAATTGGGTCCCTTTATCAAAATCTCCTGTACATTTGCTGAAATGGCAGGAAAGGTATTTGATACATTCCTGTCAAATATCCTGTAAACAGAATGGAATATCAAAATGTTACAGCTGGAAATGTATTTTCATGTTAATGTCTTATACCCTTGGGACCCTTTACCCATTCTTTCGAAAATTTAGCATAAATATTAAGAATATGGAGGGACGTAATATGCACAAGTTTCATGAACATTGGATGCAAGATAAAGACGTTGTAGCCATGAATGTGTATGGAGCTTTTCTTAAAATCACAACATTCAATTGCTTCTGAAATCGGTTTCCTTTATCTAATCTTTTCGAATTTTGGTACACCTACTGTCTTCCATCCGGGGTACAATCTCCCTAAATTCCATCAAAAAGTAATAAGAAACAAAAATGTTATAGCTAGAAATATGTTTCTCAGTTTTTTCCCTTTATTTCAAAAACCAAATGTCATTTTCAGTTCCTCATTGCACCAAACTAAAGACTGAACCGAGCCCGACCAAACCTAACTCTGAATCCAAACTCAAAGTTCGACCTGAACCACAGAACGGCCAAAAATCCAAACCTGGTTCTGTTTGCACATCCCTATTAATAAGTTGATTAGCATAGCATACTGGATCCGAATTGTAGGTGCAATTACCCACCGACCTCTTGAATTGAGTTAATAAAGGGGTGCGGCCATTTTAACACCAAGCAATGTCTCTGTATCTCATTGGGGTGTGTCGACAAACAGGACAAGAGTGAGACTCCAGAACCGCAAACTCTTGCTCTGCAGGCTAAGTAGCTTGCAGTCAAAGTGGCCGCCAAGTAGCATTCCCCAAGGAGTGCCAATGCTAATGATTTTCCCCTCCTGAAAATTGGGTGGCAAACTTGTCACAGTGAGAGATCATTACTTTGTAGCAATCATTCCAATAAATCAATGCATTTTATTTCTGGCTACTAAAATACCCATATTTTGGTAAGGGTGTTGTATGCTTTTTTTTAGGATTTCCTTATGCTACTGACTTTTCTTGTTCATGTTAAACATCTCTGCATTCATGGACTATAATCATCATACTGAAATGCAAAATTTTCTTTCCCAGAAAAGCTGGGAGGCAAAGGTGTCTAGCAATGAGTGAAAGCAAACGAAATGGGAGCAAACCAGATACCCTGGCCACACCGGAGGGGGGGCATCACAGCTGCCACACTTCGGGCTAGCAGAGAGGGCAGTTCAAATGAGCAGCTTCCCCCCACTTCAGGGAATCCAGGCAGCGGGGGGCCTGTGGTCACAAGTTCCTCCACACCACAGGTTAGCTGAAGAAATATCCACATGGCGGAGGACTCCTGGACTCCCAGGAGGAGCTGCCATCACATTCACTTGGGCCACCAAATAGCTGATGTGGGTGGGGAGGGAACTCTTCCAGGCCTCCCAATCAGCTGTCCGGCAGCCTGTGTGAATGTGCTCCTCCAGCCCCCCCCCCCCCCCCAACTGTTTGATGGCCAGGGTGAATGCGTGCCTCTAAGCCATCTCAATCATCTTTTTGACTAAGGTGACCAGGGTGAGCATCCTCATCTGGGTCCCCCTTGATCAGCTGCTTGGTGGCCCAGGTAAGCATGCTTCTCTGGGCCCGATTCTTGGGCCTCACCTCACGGCAGGGCTGAACAAAGCTTAACGGATGGGAGGGTATAAGTTAGTTTGGAGTAACCCGTCTGGCCAAGTCTTAGTCTGCACCACATCGCTGACATTTTCTAGACAATGCATCCGGTAGTAGCCGTCTGCCACGAGGTGGAAGTGGGCGAACATCTTGTGGCCACTGAATCTCCAGGGCTCTGCTGAAAGCAGCCTGGGAGAAAAATCATAGGAAATTCTCACAATAAGGAGGGATGAGCAGGTGACTTGCAAGCTACTGTCTCATTTGTTTTCACCCAACGTTAGTACCCAAATACAACTGAATTTTGGAAGTTCCCTTAGGCCTTTTAAAAATCCCAGGCCCACTGCGTCTTTTGTTAATGCTTCTGTAGTTTATTTCAAGTTTCCCATTTAATATCTTTTTTAGTATAAATGTATTAGTAACCACAAAAGATATTATCTTGATATTAACTACATAGTGAACATTATATTAAGGATAAGTCTTTACAGTTAGATACTTCTAAAATACTTTCTTTTTGCTTTATTTTATTATTCTGTAACCAGTTCACTTTATTTCACTAAGCTTACCTCATTCTTTCATGCAAGTTTAATCTTCATGTTCAAGCTCACAGAGAAGTTTAGACTGAATCTGGAATGGTTTCACTTTCCCTAATTTCTGTTAAACCAGCATTCACTTCAGATAAATGTCAAGAGCTAATTCCTTCAAGATGGTATTAAACCCATTTATCTTTTCCCATAACTGAGCAAAACCAGCTCTTATTTGTGCTTTCTCTTGGGAATTCTTTTACTAATAAGTTGCAGATGTTGTGGTGGATCCCAAGCCCCGTAGAGGAGGCATGTGGCACACGTGTGCATGCACCTATCTGCAAAATACGCACACACCACTCACGCAGCCCTGATGTGGGGACTATGCCCACATATAAGCTACTTCTGCGGGGGGTTGGCATCGTGCCCACAGTTCAAGTCTCTGTTGGGGTCAAATTGACTGGAACTGGCTACGATCCCAGGCCCTGTGGACTCTGTGTGCAGGTAGCCATGCGGAAACTGTGCAGATCCGCATTGCAGATACATTGTGCCCTGTGGAAACCACCCCACATGTGAAAACAGACAAGCGCCTCCCCACATATTACATTACACACACATTACCCATGCATTATCCATGGGGTAAAGTGTGGGTAATGTGTGGAGAAGCACTTGTCTTTTTTCACCCAATGTCTATTTGGAGTATAATATTCTATATAGGTTTGACAAATGTGCTCTCTTATTGTGCAAAATAGTTAAAATAAACAGAAAGTAACGTAAAAGTAAAAATACAATTATTATTTTATACAATGGCAGGAAGCACAATTGTGGACTAATATTACCCAGGAATTGTAGTTCAGTAAAGGCAATTATATCATTGGGTGCAAGGAACAGCAGCCTATATTGCTACAAGAGCATATATTAAATTTCTGCTCTAATTCATAAAACAAACAATTAAAACTCAGAATTAATCCTGCTGTGTCACTGGTAAAGGAGGACATTGGGGCGATCCCATGCTCCCCACAAGCAACCGTGCATACCCACCTATGCAGGTGCCATAGAGTCCATGCTGAGGGTGTATGCACACTGTGCATGCTCCACACAGTGCTCCGCAAGGCGTGGGATAGGCCCAGTGATAAGGATTCTTAAGCATCTCTCTAAAGACTAAGGTAAGTCACTTAACATTTCTGTTTGTGTCCTGGCCTCATCACACATGGCTCTGTGTGGCTATCCAGGAAACTAAAACTTCACATTCGCAGACAAGCTAATTATTCAAATGGTATCATTTATTAAAGGCATAACTTGGGGAATAACAAACTTGAAAAATACAGAAAACGAAGAATGCGTAGCTGTTATGAAGACTGCGTAGTGCAAAACTGAATAGGGTGAAAAGACAATCAGGTGCGAAGCCAGGCCTTTTCCAAGCTGCAGCTCTGGTAATGTGTGATCAGTTCAGAGACCTGCCACAAAATGATGGCTAATCTAACTGAACCCTGACCTTGTTCAAGGTTCAGAGTTCCTCCCTGGGCACAATCAAGCGATAACTGACAGCTTGATCAATGAATACAAAAGGCTGGCGGACGACTTACAGATTAACAGATGAGACATTGAGACCAATACTTGGTACAGACACCGGGTGGCAGTATAGTAAGTAAACATAAGGCCTGTAAGACAGAACAGTATAACATGTAAACATAAGGCCCTGTGGGACATAACACTCCCTGTCTGGAATCTGAACATTCCACGATTCATGCAGTTTACCCATTAATAGCATAATACAGTGGTTGTAACATTATACAATGAGTCCACTGTACGTGGCTTGTTCCAAAGATGCCAATGGCAGCAACTGCTGGGCACGTCTTTTGGTATCCCATGAAAGGAGCGTGTGGTGTGGACGAGGTGTGCTGTAACTCATATGAGCGCTGTCCACCTCGAGAAACAGTTGATTGGATGTGCACCTAGCTGACCTCTGGGCAGGATGCCAATGCCAAGAGTGGTCACCTGTGGATGGATTTCTACATCTGAGTTTGGACTCATGAGCTCAAAGGAATCTCCTGCAGCTGGAGAAGTATCACCCTGGTTCAAGAGAAATTCCCGCCCCGTAAACCATGTTGGCTGCATCAAGCTAGTTGCTGGAATAGATCTTGTAGTGTGATCTGCAGGGTTCTGGTCAGTGGGAACATAATGCCACTGTTCTGGCCACGTTGACCTTCTAATGCGCTCTACTCTGTTGCTTACATACAGGTAGAACCTCCTGCTCTGGTTGTGTATCTAACCACACACTACTTTACTGACAGTGTAGAACTTGATCACGTTGTGTTGGATATCCATTTCACTCGATATCAGCTCCGCTATTTCCACCGTGAGCACTGCTCCACACAGTTCAAGTATCGGAATGGTGTGCTCAGGCCACGGTGCTTTTGTTGAAGCACCTGAGAAAACACAGGATTTCTTTGCGCCGAGCAGTCATGACTGAAATGGAAGCATAGGTGCATGGAATCGGGAGTTGCTGAAGAGCTTGTAGAGAATCTTTAAAAATTTCCCAATCCCACCTTTTGTCAGCAGCAGTGGGGTATTCCAGTTTCGTGTCTCCAAAGAAAGCATTCTTAGTAGAAACCTTCCTTGTATGGTGACTGGGGCTACAAATCCTAGTGGATTGAATAGGCTGTTCACTGTCAGTAAGACGCCACAATGTGTGTATGGTTTTTCATGTGTTGGGACCTGGAACGTGAACATGTCCTTCTTAATGTCCCAGCCTAGCCCGAGGTTGCATTGAGTTGGTGACGTGTCAACTCAGTGCAGACCCCCAGGTCTAATTCTTTCAGATCTTTTGCATAGTCCTCTGGGGCGAACACCTTCATTACAGTAGGACTGTTGAAGGCTATTTTGTGAAGCCTCAGGTTAATGGTGGCTATTAGCATCTTCTGCAATCTCTTGAGCAGGTCAAGGGTTTCTTCCTCTGTAGGCATGGATTTCAGTCCATCATCTACGTAGAAGTCCCTTTCTATGAACTTTCTGGCATCTAGACGGTACTCCTTCTCTCCTTCCTGCGCTGTCATTCGGAGCCCATAGGTGGCCACCGCAGGTGATGGACTGTTGTCGAAGACTTGGACTCATACTGTATTCAACTATTCTCCTTGCCATTGTAGCTGTCGCGGTACCACGGAAATCTTAAGTAATTTCGGTGGTCTTCGTGGATGACAAAGTAATAGAATATCTGATGGATGTCTACAGTTATGGCAATGGGTTCCTTTCTGAAGCAAATGAGCACTCCTAGGAGACTATTTGTTAGGTCTGGTCCAGTGAGGAGAAAGTTGATCAGTGAAACTCCCTGTAATTGGGCACTTGAGTCAAACACCACTCTGATTTTACTGGACTTCTGTGGGTGGTATATGCTGAAGGTCAGAAGATATCAGCATTCTTCGCCTTCTCTCAGTGGTGGAGTTGGCTCCGTGTGACCATTCTTGAACGAGTTTTCCATGAAGGTCACAAAATGGTCCTTCACATCTGGCTTCCTCTCCAAGGTCCTACATAGTGAAGCAAGTCGGGAGAGGGCCTGTTCCCTGTTTGGAAGTCGACGTCTAGGTATACGGAATGGGAGTGGGGCCACCCAGCCCTTTGACTCGTCCTTGAAGAATTCTTTATCCATCATCTTCAGGTATTCTTTATCTTCCATTGAGGGGCAGGTTTGTTGTTGTCCTTTGTTATCTGGAACACTGTACCCCCAAGACCGTTATCATGCTCCTGTCGTTTGGAGATGTTCATGTACAGCTGGGTAGTCCCTGTCGGTCGCTTTCTGCAGCATGGCTTCTCTCTGACAAGGAAGTGATCAGGGAAGGAAGTGATCAGGGCACAGTTTGGAGTGAGACATGTGTACATTCTCTAACACGTCAGTGGCAAAGGCATCCACGCCATCTGGTCTGAGTACACTGTTGATGTAGACATTGCCCATTATGACCCATCCAAAGCAGAGTTTTCGGGCATAGGGGGTGTTGTGGAGACTGTTACACTGTTCGCAAACCTTGTGAACTCTCAGCATGTCTCTGCCAAGCAGAAGTAGAATTTGGCCATCTGGGACCAAATCTGGGATTCAATTGGCTATAGACCTCAGGTGGGGATGATGGAGTGCAGCATTTGGTGTAGGAATCTCACTCTTATTGTTTGGCATCTGACTGCATTCTATGAGCATGGGAAGGGGTAGATTAATGCTGTCATCCACGGAATCTATCATGTAACTGCTTGCTCTTTTCACAGTTGCGTGTTACTCCTG
The DNA here is from genome assembly GCA_003113815.1 of Sphenodon punctatus. Classification (NCBI taxonomy): domain Eukaryota; kingdom Metazoa; phylum Chordata; class Lepidosauria; order Sphenodontia; family Sphenodontidae; genus Sphenodon; species Sphenodon punctatus. The sequence continues at coordinate 1,386,942 of QEPC01004656.1, read as the reverse complement.
CACATATCCTAAGTGTATGGGGAGTCATCCCTGTGTAGGTCAAACAAGTCGAAGAACTCTGGCGTGGCCAGCGATCTGTTACTTTGATTGGCCATAATGGTATACATCCTCACTGACCTCTCAGGTTGTCCTTTGGGGAACACCTTATCTAGGCATGTTTTAGAGCAGGACCTTTCCCTGAGGTCTTCTCCACAAACCTCAGTGCATTGAGGTGTGCACCCAGGAGGTGGTGTTCTTTCTCCACCCTCCTCTCTGCTGTGCCTTCTGGCTGGTTTGGGGACTCCTCTTGGGGGTTTTCCTGCCCCTGAGTGGAGTTCATAGGTTGGGGTACAGGATCTGTAAAGCCTTACTGTAACCCTTCCACTCCACTAGGGTTGATCTCTGTCTCCCCATGTTCCTGGGGTAGAGGTGCAACTTGTTTAGGGCTCTCTGAGTCTTGTTGCCCCTCACCCTCCCTTCCTGGGTTGCTCTCCAGCTCCCCGTGTTCCCGGAATTGGGCCCTTTCCACCTTCCATCCCAGCATCCATGTGTTTATAGCATTTCCCACTAACATTTTATTTTGTGCCCTTCTGGGGAGCACTGCCACCTGGATTGGTCCTTTTGAGTCTTCCCATTCTAAATCTACAGTGACTGTGGGAAAAATATCCCTGATTCCCATTGCCAGGGACAGGGGCGGATGGGCCATTGAATGCACCGGGAGGATTCCCGGTGGGGGCCGGGCTGGGGGCCGGTCATGCTGTCTTTTTAAAAATTATTCTTAACAAACAAACCCAAAAAATTGTTGGTCCTGACCCCTGTAGGGTTGGGTTGTGTTGGAGGGGAGTGGGAGGGCTTACCTGACTCTCCCTCTTAGTAGCGCTGAAGCAGCAGCGGGGACAGCGATCGGGCTGGGAGATAAGGCTGTTTGTTTACAAACAGCTCCTGCCCATGTGCTGATCAGAAGGTTGCTACCTTGTAAAGAAGGTTCTT
>QEPC01004656.1:1369278-1385873 GCA_003113815.1 Sphenodon punctatus | reverse complement strand
TATTGTTTCAACATATTACAAACATCTGAATATGACATACCCTCTGCCTTCTTGAAGCTGCGTAATTTTTGGTGAAAAGTTTCTGGAGTAATCCTGTAAGCCTCAAGAACTGCCTTTTTGAAAGCATCAAAAGTCAGGACTGGATTTTCCTCCATTTTTGTGTTGTAGACTCCTTTCGCTTTAGTTTGGAGTTTGGGTAACACTAATTTGAGCTACATTTCCTGCGGGATCTGTTCTTCAAGAAACACATGACGCACGGTTGTGAAGTAGTCTTCTATGCATTGATTCCTGTCGCATTGTGGGATCAATGGGGCGTAGTCCCAAATTCTGCCTCCTGTGTTGTTTCCCGTGTTACCTAATGGAGGGAGTTGAGGGTTCATTCCTAGAGCTGCCTGTGTCGTAAGGATTTCAGTTTGATGTTGTCTCTCTCGTTCTCTTTCTTCCTGTTTTACTTTCTCCAGTCTGAGCTCATGTTCCATTCTTATTCTGGCCATCTCGAGTTCAGGGTTTGGATCTTGTCCCGCCGGTTGCTGGCCAGTTGGAAGGGGGTTCTGGGGCACGTTTGGCAGCGCATCTGCATCTGCTGGTTTCTGGTCGGGTGGAGAGGGATTTTCTGCCCCCGCTCCATTCCCATCTGTTCCATTCGTGCTCATTTCAAATTCTTCTTTCAGCTGTTTCATTTGATGCTTTGTTTTGCCTTCTGTTTCGAGACCTCTCTTTCGGGCTTCCCTGCTCAGCTCTGACTTTCTCAGGTGATGAAAGTGCTTTGGGAAACCTATTTTGTTTACTATTCCTGGACCGAAATGAAAACTAAAACAACAAACTCAGTGCACTCTGTTCAAGGATCTGCTTATTCCACTCTCTCAGAGCTGAGTTCCTGACTCCTGGGACTTCCAGACTCTGCAGGTTTGGGATTTTCTCCCCTCAGAGGAGTCCGGTCACCTGGCAGTGCTCCTCTACTTTCTATACATTGGTCCACAAGCTGAGCTTGACCTTACTCGTTGGGGCACCACTGTCACGGGTTAGAGGGGTCCACACCCCCACTTTACCGGGTTTGAGTGACTCCGTTTCCGTTGCGCACAGCCCGCTTGAATTAGTTTCTCTCTGTGGCTAATTCAAGTCTGCCACAGGAACAACTCCTTTGTCACTCAAAGGCCCGATTATTCCCATTTACAGACTCTTTACTCTCTGGGTTCACAAGAGCTTGAGGGCTCTTGTTGCTCACTTGTGTTCCAATGTTAGACACAGACACTTCTTCATAAAGATAAGAAGTACGTTTATTGATTACATAAGCAAGATAGTTGATACAGAGTGGTTACTAGAAATCAAAGGTAAATGTAATGCATTCCTGATCTATACTGGTTGAGTTCCTAAATCAGCATCTTATCCTATAAAGGTCCATAAGCTTCTCTCAGTCCTTTGGTGTAAGCGACTGGGTCTCCAGATTTAAAGTAGAAAGCAAAATCATCTCTCTTTCTTCCTGGTCTCCAGCCTGACCGGCTGCAAGATGGTGAGTGAGTTCCTGAAAGTCACTGAAAAGCCCCCTTGCCCCCTTTGGGGTACAACTCCTTATATCCTCAGGAGGAAACTTCTCGTTATCAGCTTTCTCTGTCTCTGCACGTAGGCAATGGCTGCCTGCATTAGCATATACATGTCTCTGGCCACCTTGTCTGACCCCCCTGTCTGGGCAATCAACAAAACTGTCTTTCCATTTCCTGGAGGTTGGTGACGTGTCACAGCTGTGATTTGGGTTTTACAGTTCTCAATTGTAACATTACATACATGTGGAACCTTTTGCTTTACATATCTCCACAGAAAAAAGTCGCAACCAAAAAATGGATAAAAGCAAGCACAGTGGCAAGTACAAATTGCCAACACTTTATATAAATAAAGAACAAGTCTACTGATGTCCAAAAACAAGCATACCAAAAGGTGCAAACATAACAAATGTATCAAAATAGATATAAACCTAATACAGATATACAGAGAAACTACCAGGGACTGAAAAAGAAACTAGTACCCACAACTTTGCTGGAATGTAGGATCTAAGGGGTGGTGCCTAAAAGTCTCTGTTTTCCCCCAAAATGTGAAGCAGGAAGGAAAAGTCAAAAACTGCACTGAAGGTATCTATTCTGACGTTTGGCTGATGCCAGCTTCATCAGAGATGAAAATCCTGCTTGTTTCAGAGAATGTAGAAAACTTCAAGGAATGTTTGCCATGGTCTTGCAATACTTAGAAGCGGGGCTGGGACACTGTGGGTAAAAGCAATATAGGCTTGGAGCCATCTGCCTGGTAACTCTGAGAGTAATAAAGAGGTTCTGAGGCACTAGCTTTGTAGGGTGTGTGTGCATTGTGCACAAGATTGGGAAAGCAGAGAAAAGTGTCAGATCATCGATCTCTGCCATGAATACATCCCGTGTCTCTGAATACATGTCCTCAGCTCGGCTTCCTTTTTCCCTTGAGCTCGCTCTTATACTTAGAGTAGGGGCTGAATTGAATGAGTCAGTACATCCAAGACTTCTCTCCTCTCAGCTAGCCAGCATCCCTCAAGCCTTTTTCACTTCCTCAACCCAGCTAGCTAGCACCCCCAAATCTCCCCCTTCTTCCCCGTAAGACTCCCTCCACCTTCTCCCAAATATCCAGCACCTCTAAAGCCCCTTCATCTTCCCCTCAAGGCCTACTCTTCCCAGGAGCTACCTCAAACCCCACGCCTCTTCCCCTCAAGCCCCTTCTTCCAACTTTTCAAGCTATCCAGTACCCCCAAACTCTCTTCTTACCCAGAGAGTAAGAGGGCATATGGCTCTGAGAACAAGAGAATCAGGTCTGAACATACAACTGGTATTTATGCAAAATAAAAGAGCAACATGTTCCTGGTAAATATTTCATTGAAGCCACTCATTGTGAGGAGGTGAGAGTTCTTGAACAACTTTGCCTCCCAAAGCCAGGCATTCCCTGATCCAGAAAGCCTGATAACTGAACCATCAAGGGCTCCAGCTGAAGGAAAAGGTAGGCAACAGAGGACTGGTGTTAGGGAGTGTCTGCAAAACTTACAAATAATCTACAGGAAATTGTGTTTCCCCAAAGCACCACTCAGATCCCTTCCCAGCAGAAACTTCTCCCAAGCCCCTAATTATTACAATGAGCTGGTACATATAATCAATGAGCAATGTACAGCACATGCATGATTTCTGTTGTCTACACAGAACTTCTTAGTGGGAATTCCAGGACACTTAGAAATCCTGGGCTCATGGCCCCAGGTGCAACTGCACCTGCTGTCCCTATGAAAGCTATGCCCCTGATTAACTGTACAATATTACGATTCAGTTAGTAGCAATTGAAAAGCAGGACAATCTTACTTGTCGAATAGTAGCAATAGTATGGTAGATTTAATTTAATTACTCCTGTAACTAATCAGAAAAAATAAAGGTGATTTTTTTTATCCTAAATTTAGATTTTGTTGAGCCATACAAATCGATTTGAAAAAATTTAACCAGTTCAAAAATAAAACAAACCTTTGCTAGCCAACAGCAATTTTAATGATACCTTATGTGTTAGTATATCATACATTTTAAATGACATGGTTCAGTCTGCCCATTCTCAAATACAGAGCTGACCGGAATTTTAGCTTTATAATGCATAACTTGTTTTAGACCTGAAGTAGTGTAAGATACTAAGATGCCTGAAGGCAAATACTATATTATATCAATTTTCAAAACTGGTACTTTTGTAATGAATGTTTACACATTTCATAATATTAAAAAAATAATTAAAAAACCATGCTGTATGACAGTCATGACAATTGGGGCCCAATGTTGTTTACAAAACCAGTATCAGCTGTTACCTCTAGCAAGAGTGAAAGTGGTAGTAAGAGGGAGATTACTTCATGGTGTTCATGGGCCTTCTCTAGTGAAGAGAACCATGCCCATCCTGTTGAGTCTGCTAGTTACAATGAAGATCTTTATCATGGGAACATTTGTACACTAGGAAATTAACTGAAACCACAATATAATTTGCACAAACCACACAGTAATTGTTGAACAGTAATCACTTTGTCATTACTGACCTTGGCCACATTTAAATTATTATCCCAGAGATGGAAAGTTCTTAATTCCTGAACAAATCTCCTGATACATCCCGTTCTCATGATGAGACTTTCGTAGCAGAATGACCCCTTTGGAGTAGCTCACAAGATGATCCCACTATTGGTTATGCATACAGAAATCTTGTCATAAGCATCGAGAACAAAGTGCAGTTCTCTCAAACTGTTCTGTCCCACAGGGCCTTTTGTTTACATGTTATACTGTTCTGTCTAACAGGCCCTTATGTTTACTTATTATACTGCCACCTGGTGTCCGTATCAAGTATTGCTCTCAATACTTGGGCGGGGGGAGGGGATTCTTGTTTTCTGTGTGCCCCCATTAGTTTTAATGGGTCTTGTATTTGGGTTTTTAAAGTTTTGTTGTATTTTTTTGGTTTAAAATGTTTTTATTTGTAAGCGGCCTCGAGCTGCTTGATTGCTGGACAGGTGGGGTACAAAAATGTATAATAAATAAATAAATTTTCTCATCTGTTAATCTGTAAGGCATCAGCCAGCCTTTTGTATCCATTGTTCAGGCTGTCAGTTATCGCTTGATTGTGCCCAGGGAGGAACTCTGAACCTTGAACAAGGTCAGGGTTCAGTTAGATTAGCCACTATTTTGAGGCAGGTCTTTGAACTGATCTCACACTACCAGAGATGCAGCTTGGAAAAGGCCTGGCTTCGCACCTGATTGTTTTTTCACCTGATTCAGCTTCGCACTATGCAGTCTTCATAACAGCTAAGCATTCTTCGTTTTCTGTATTATTCAAGTTTGTTATTCTCCAAGTTATGCCTTTAATAAATTATACCATTTGAATAATTAGCTTGTCTGTGAATGTGAAGTTTTGGATGGGAGTTTAGCTGAGGATATAAGGAGTTGTACCCCAGAGGGGGCAAGGGGGCTTTTCAGTGACTTTCAGGAACTCACTCACCAGCTTGCAGCCGATCAGGCTGGAGACCAGGAAGAAAGAGAGATGATTTTGCTTTCTACTTTAAATCTGGAGACCCAGTCGCTTACACCAAAGGACTGAGAGAAACTTATGGACCTTTATAGGATAAGATGCTGATTTAGGAACTCAACCAGTATAGATCAGGAATGCGTTACATTTACCTTTGATTTCTAGTAACCACTCTATATCAACTATCTTGCTTATGTAATCAATAAACGTACTTCTTATCTTTATGAAGAAGTGTCTGTGTCTAACACTGGAACACAAGTGAGCAACAAGAGCCCTCAATCTCTTGCGATCCCAGAGAGTAAAGAGTCTGTAAACGGGAAGGATCGGGCCCTTCAGTGACAAGGGAGTTGTTCCTGTGGCAGACTTGAATTAGCCAGAAAGAAATTCAAGCGGGCTGTGCGCAAGGGAAATGGAGTCACTGGGTATTTTCAGACATTACGAGATCACAGTGAACCACGGTGAATACCCACCTGTGGTCACTGTGTCTCGAACGACTGTTTGGCGGCCGCCAGATGTTCGCCACGGTCAATCCGCACATGGGGTCAATTTGAACCACGCTTCCCGGGCTAGCCGGGGGAATGTCCCGGGAAGCGTGGTCAAAAAGATCCCCAGCGGGGACCAAAAAAAAGTAACGTCTGGCCGGTTGCCACGGNCATGGCCCGGGATCCCCAGCGGGATCCCGGGTGACGGCACATCCGGCCCGACGCGGTGGCTGCATTGGCCACGCCGCCCGCCCATCTCCCCGGAGGGTGGGCGGCGGGGTGCGTGGAGGGGACGGGGCTGTGCGGCCACACGTTGAGCCGTGTGGCCATGCCCCCTCCCAGATTCCCCGCCGGGATCCCCCCGGCACGTCTGATATGGCATAACAGGGTGACCCCAGCGGGGAATGAATGGGTTGTTTTCGGTACGGGGCCAAGTGGCCCCGTAACATCTGAAAACACTCATTCAAACCCGGTAAAGTGGGGGTGCGGACCCCGCCAAACCATGACAATCTGCATTAGGTTTATACCTATTTTGATACATTTGTTATGTTTTCACCTTTGGATATGCTTATTTTTGGACATCAGTAAACTTGTTGTTTATTTATATAAAGTGTTTGCAATTTGCACTTGCCACTGTGCTTGCTTGTATCCATTTTTTGGTTGTGACTTTTTTTGTGGAGTTTATTTGCCTTGGTGTATAGTTGTTGTTGGATTTAACTATTATTTATTTATCTGTACCATCATACCTTTTGTGATTATGCTGTTTCTGGTATTATGGAGTTCCATGGTTACAATGATGCAGAGATAGCTAGAATTATAGGAAAAGATACGTTTCTGCTTGAAAAAGAGTTGGTTAATATAGTCAATCCTATGGATGACTTATATAAACTATGTGCTAAACAACTTAGAATTAAGTTACATGCCACTACCTTAGCAGACTATATTAGTGTTAAACGTTTCCCCAGGGGCCTTAGACTAGACAAAAGATCCACATTATTTATGCAGAACGAAGAATTCATACATAAGTGGACTCAGATTTGGAGCAAATGCTCCACTGATCTTATGGTACTCATTATAGAGACCAGTAAAACAGAAGTTGAAAAATTGGATAAGGAATATAACTAAAGAAAAGGCTAATGCACAGAAAGACCTGGATGCAACCAAGTACAGTGAGTTTTTGCAATTCCTAGAACAAAAAAATTAATGCTTTAGAACATGACATTGAGAAATTTAAGTTGCAGAAATTTGAAAGAGATAGGATGGATTATGTGCGTAATCGAGTTTTTAACTGGAGAACCCCACAGCATAGTGACACCTCTTCTTATAGTTGGTCAGATGCTGGAATATCGGATGGGGCTGAAGCTAGTTCTCTAACACCCCGGGAGTATTTTTTAAGGGAACCCAGACCAGGTTTCCCTCCCAGACCCAAGAGGGATTACAGCAGAAAGAATGTTTGGCTAAAAAACAGAAATTAAAAATTGTTAATTTGTCTAAAAGAACATTCACAAAGACTGAATTACATTTTCTTTCTAGAGTCCTTTCTTTTGTTCCCACTAATTTCTATAATAAATTTGTCAGTAGGCAGGAAATTTATGAATTTTTTCACAAAATCCGTCTTAAAGTTTTTTCCGTGGTTTTCCAATGTAGGGCCATGTTGCATCAAATCAACTTTTTCCCCAAAAACTGGAATAGATCGAGTCATTCCTATTTTCGAAGAGAAGATCCTAGGAGAGATTTGCAAACTGGAGGTCTATTTTCCAAAAAATAGTTATTTCAATTTAAAGGAGGAAGAATGGTTGGCTTTGGCCGACATTAAGAAAGAGAAGTCAGTGGTTTTAAAGGCAGATAAGGGAGGAGGGATAGTGATCCTTGATAGACAAGATTACATTGCAGGATGTCATTCTTTATTGAGAATTGATGCAGATTATAAATTGCTTCCAGAAGACCCAAAGAAAACTTTGCAAAGCAAAATACAGATTATCCTGCAGGAGGGCCTCCAGGAAAAATCCATTACAGATAAAAATTTAAATTCCTTTATGAGACTACACCCCTCCCCCCCCCCGTTTTTTATGGATTACCTAAAACCCACAAGGGTTTGTCCCCTCTGGAGTTTCGCCCCATTGTATCTGGCAATAAATCTTTATTAGAACCACTCTCAAAATGTGTAGTTTATTATTTGAAACCATTTATTTCAGAGGTCTCATCTTATATTAAGGATTCCACACATTTTATTTCCATTTTAGAAGATGTTGATCTTTCTAGTATATGACCTTTATTGGTCACTATGGACATAAAAGCATTATATATGAAGATCCCACATATTGAGGCTTTTGGAGGTCATGGAAAAATATTTTTATAGGTGGGCTGTCCAAATCCCATCAACTCCCTTTCTTTTGGAGCCTGGCAAGGTGGTGCTCACTGATAACTATTATAAGTTCTGTAATGATTTTTTTTACAAATTAAAGGTGTGAGCATGGGTAGCAACCTGTCCGCAGAACTTGCCATCATCTACATGTATGACTGGGAAACCAAATATATTTATAACCAAGAGCTGAATCCTTATTTTGACTATATTTTTCTTTGGCGTAGGTATATTGATGACATTTTTGTCATCTGACAAGGTAGTTCAGCAACACTTTTGGAATTTCAACAATGGATAAACAGGCAACACGCTACAATTAAGTTCACTATGCAATCAAGTGAATCTAAGATCAATTTTTTTGACCTTTGGGTGCATGTGAAGGGATCTGAGTTGTCCACTTCGGCATACGTTAAATCTACCGATTAAAATACATGCTTGTTTTATGATAGTCATCATCCCCGCCATTTAATCAGAAATATCCCAAACAGTCAATTTAGAAGGATCAGGAGAAATTGCTCTAGGGAGCAGGATTTCAATTTAGAAGCAGAACAAATGTGCAGAGATTTTGCAGACAGGGGCTACCCACCATGGGTAATTAGAAATAATCTAGAGAAAACTATGGCAGTATCAAGAACAACCATTTTGCAGGAAACACATTTGGAACGTTTGAAGGATGAAAACAGGTTGGTGTGTGTCATTACCTTCAATAATTACAGTAAATATATCAGGGACATTGTTTTGAAATATTGGAGCACACTGGACCATGTTGATGGATGTATGGATCCACCACTTTTTGCATACAGGAGGGGGGAAAATATTAGTGGTCATATAGTTAGAAGAATCGACAAAAAGGGAATAGTGGGAAATTTTCCTTGTGGCCATTTTGTAAATTGTATTTATAGTAAAAAAGTAAAGTCCTTTAAGTTTCTTGATAGTAAGACTTTGGGAATTAGAGAATTCATTAATTGCAGCACTACTGCAGTCATTTATAGTATTCAGTGCCCATGTAAGAAAATCTATATTGGGAAAACCTCCAGACCTTTAAAAACTCAAATTACTGAACATAAAAGCAAATTAAAAACTCACACAGTTTCAGCTCCCTTAGTAGAGCATTATAACTCATACCATCAGGACACAAATGAATTTGTTTTCTGGGGTACTGAAAAATTGCAGCCACCTGTTGATCCAAAAGACCTTATGACAAGAGAAAACATTTGGATTTTTACGGTTCACACTGTTCAACCACGTGGGTTGAATGAGCTCACAGATTTTTAAATTTGAGGTGTACAGCTCATCGTATCCCCAGAGTATTTAGTTTAATTTTTACTGCAGGTAGTGTAGACAGTTACTCATACTTTTACTCACTGGGGGCTGTCACAACCTTTCTACCTGGAGTTTTTTTGGTTTTGCTTTATTTATTACATTTAGTATATTTTTTTGTATTAGGTCATGTTTGGCCAGTTTACTCATACTTTCACATAGGGATTGCATATGCAGTCTACATAAAAATGGGTGATGTCCTTTAGCTGGCAGGCATTTAAACAGTAACATACCAGATCTGATTTAGTTATCCATAGTCGGGGCGGTTTTGCCACCCACCTGAGGTGAGTTAGCCATTTCAGATACAGCCCAGTGTGGAGAGTTTTTTTGGTTACAAGCAGCAAGCCCCAAGCAGCCACTTAGAGACATTCCCAAAAATTAGGAAGCAAGAGGCATAAGCAAACTGCCACAAGAAAAAGAGGTCAGTGAATGCATAACAAGTTATGTATAAAGTTTCTTTGTTAACGGATACAGAAAGCACGTGTAGCATTGCTATTGACCCTCAGCACATGTTTACTTCCTCCTTTTAGGAGTTATATAATGGATAGTGGCATCAGTTGACTGCTACGCACTTGAATAAAGGGTAAGTGGTTTAAAACCACAGATGTATTGTAATCGAATCGTGGAACTGTATTGGGTGGAGTTTAAACCTGCAAAACAGTATGGCTTTATAGATCTCAATATTAAATTCAATAGAGGCTGCTTATATTGCTTTTACCCACAGGGTGTCCCAGCCCCGCTTCTAAGTATTGCAAGACCATGGCAAATATTTCCTGAAGTTTTTTACATTCTCTGGAACAAGCAGGATTTTCATCTCTGATGAAGCTGGCATCAGTGAAACATCAGAATAGATACCTTCAGTGCAGTTTTTGACTTTTCCTTCCTGCTTCACATTTTGGGGAAAACCAGAGACTTTTAGGCACCACCCCTTAGATCCTACATTCCAGCGAAGTTGTGGGGACTAGTTTCTTTTTCAGTCCCTGGTGGTTTCTCTGTATATCTGTATTAGGTTTATACCTATTTTGATACATTTGTTATGTTTGCACCTTTTGGTATGCTTGTTCTTTGACATCAGTAGACTTGTTTTTTCTTTATATAAAGTGTTGGCAATTTGTACTTGCCACTGTGCTTGCTTGTATCCCTTTTTTGGTTGTGACTTTTTTCTGTGGAGTTTATTTGCCTTGGTGTACGGTTGTTGTTGGATTTACCTATCCAAGTGAGCTGGAACAGCCAGTAGCTTTAAGTGACCCTCCCAAACTTCTATGGAACTTGTAATTATTTTTAAAGTGCCCCCTGGGAAGAAAAAGGTTTGTCATCTCTGGTTTAGATTGTACATCAGCCTGTTGCACTTCTGTATGCTTGTTTTAGTGAATGCTGCTGGCATTAACGGGTAGAATATTATGGATTTTGGTGCAGATCAGAAAACCCCAAATGGCTCTATGAATACTTAATCACAGCAAGGAAGTCATAATACCAGTATGATAGCTACTTTTTGTGGTTTCACCCTGAGACTCCCATTTTGGGCTATAGAAATTTCAGGATGAAACCATGAGAGATGGAAATCCTAAATATCCAAAACCTATACCTTAACTAGAGCTGAAAGAAGGTACCTGAAAAAAACAGGCACCCTGCTGAATTTGGGGGACCTGAATTGGCCCAGTTGCATTCAGTCATCAGTTGGTGCATGAATGCAACCCAATGGGCTACCTACATGCACCCCAGGCTGACTCATCTGCTCAGCCATGCCACTGATCCTGCTGCTCCTGTAATCCTGTATGCAGCCCCGCAATGGGGATTGTGCCGCATCACCTGGCTCAGCTGAGCACCAGCAGGTCAGTCTGTGAGGAGCAGCAAGAGCAGCAGCGCAGCTGGATTGGTTAGTCAGTCCAGGGAGTGCGCAGGGGCAGGAGCGTCCTGGAAAGACCTGCATTTTCAGGCATCGAGCATCCAGTAGGGGACCGGTAGACCCATCATATGCCTGCTGGGGTGCCTGAAAATTTGGGTATTACAAATGCGCTACCCGTTGCACCCCGAATCTTAATCAGAATCCCCCAAAAGAAAGTGTAGACCAGAGAAGCCATTTTCTTTCTTTCTCAATGATGTTCTACAATAAGGAACCAACCTCGGAAGTGTGAGCAGAGATGGAATGGGGAAGGGGTAGCAATCAGAGGGGAGTACACCCATCTTTTTGTACCTAATTCCATTCTCACGTAGTTACATTCTTGACTAATTAAATTTGAGGAAATACTATCATTCAAAAAACCTTATATTTTGACAGATGCTTCTGACTGCATTATTTCATTTTATTCATACCAATACACTGATATTAATTTTTGCCGCAAATAGGTTTTAACGTTTCTGATGCTCATATGCTTCATAATGAGGCACATCAACCATTTCTATAATTGCATAATTCTGCAATGAATACAAAATAAATGAAGTATTTAAAAAAAATAAAATCTCTAACTTCGTTATAATGTCAAATTAAATAATATATTGCTTGTCACCTCACACTAACCTTACATTAAAACACATTTTAAAGCAGCATTTTAAACACACATCTGAAAATGTATTTTGCATTATATATATCAGCAATGCATCAAAATAATTTTCAATTAGCTTTTGTAAAGGTATTAAGGTTTTGTACAGCAAGAGGCAATATCACCCTGTTAAAATATACATCTGTTAGAAGTACACTCAAAATGCTAAAATATTTAATAGATTTTAGAATTCCTTCATATTATTATTTGTTCAAGAACAACTGTTTTCATTCCATTTCTTCTTTTAGGTTACTTTACAGTTCAGAGAATTACGCACGTGTCTCTTCCTTCCAAACATAAAGATGGACAAAAATAATCTACGGTGTTATCATTCTCACTGTTTAGGAGTGACTCAACTGGGACAATGGTAGTGCAATTATTACTTGACTTCCCACTGCAGGCCAAATCCAATGGCTATCAAACGTAAGAGAGTCAAAGATGTTTTGTATTAAGCTTTGGATAACATTCAGTCTACCTGATCTTAAATACGACAATCAAGTGTCACTACTGTTACTTAAAAATTTCCCCTCTCTTTCTCCCCTTTCTGTGTTTCTCCATTCTGTCCTGAAGGAACTCATTGCCAGATTCCCCCACCCACCCCCACCTCTGGTCTCAATCAGGTTATCTTAAGAGGTGCCCCAAACACAGAGTGGCTGGGGAATTTCTATCAAAACAATTCAATGGGAGATTGCTTGGTAGTGAGAAGATTGTGGAAAATATTTTGAATACAAATGACAATACACAAGTGAATGGAAAAAGTTTCTGTCTTTCATTGTATTTCCTTAATTCTGACATTTTAATGATATGAAAAAACCTTATATTCAAATCTTCACCACCCATAAAACAGCCAACCTTTTATTTATCCCACTGAATATCCTGAAACTTGCAAGCTTTCAATAAAGCTGCTCATCTCACAGACACTGCCAGATTTGTTTTGATTCTAAATTGGTTAAACAGAGGCAGAATATTACTTTGGGAGGCAGAGACATGTGGGAAATACCATATACTTTTTCAAACATAAAATGTTCAGCTCAATAGCTGAATTTCACCTTGGATTAACTTTATTTTTTTAAAAAAAAAATACTCCTGGCTAGTGTCCACCAGCCTGAAAATCATGATGAAACTACCAACCCCAATCAAGGGATATGGAAGTGAGGGATGCCACCAAAACACAATTATCAGCACAATCCTCAAACTGCTTAGTAGTAGCTTGAGGGTAAAAACAGACATAACGCTAATTCCACTTTAATACCATTTTAAAATTTCTTATGCATGTTGCAGGGCTGCATAGGGCACCAATACAGCCCTTCAACATGCAAAAGAAGTGTTAAAGAGGTGATAAACTGCTGTTAAAATGGAGTTAGCATTATGCCTGTTTTCACGATAGACCTTAGTGCTAGTGTGAGTCTCATCCATTTCAAAGGGAGTTATGGTGGTGCTACAGGTTTACCGCCAGTGCTATGTAAGTTTGAGGATCATGCTGAAGTGTCCATATTTACTAGCTTGACATGGACACACTGCTTCTTAAATCATGCAAGCTTAAACATGAATTACCAGAAAAATTTTACTTTCCAATGAGAATTTACTTTTTTTCATTCAAAACAAATTTAAAGAAAAGACAAAATGTCAGAACTTACATTCAATATCAAGGTACATGCTCTTTTGGTGCCCACCAATTCTACTTGCAGCTTCACAGTCATATCTCCCTGAATCTGACAACTTCACATCTTTAATGTGCAGTGACGACTTTCCATGCTGCCCTTTGACTTCTATACGGCCATCTGGGCTCTGTTTATATTGATTCAGGAAAAAGAAAGGTTTCTTTTTATATTTGTCTTAACATACTAAACACCATTGACAATTATGTTTGAACGTACAGTATTAGCTGTGAAAGCATCTCATAATGATGATGTACTAAATATTGACTAAGCAAATTTGTCATCAGTAAATATAATTTTAATATCTAAAAAGAAGTGAAGTGCGTCTACACAATATGTTCAAGGGATCAGTACTTGCTTAAAGGAACACTGTGAAGTAGTTAAGGCCCAACATTTGGCATGATAAGATTAGTGCTGTAATATGGTCTTGAATGTTAGTTAGAGTTTGAAGAGCATGATTATTGATCTCACTCATATTTTTGTAAATTAGGAGACATTCTAATGACGTCACTTGCATTACACTGGAAAATCAGTGTGAATTACATTAGGATCAGACATTCCTTCTCTCTCTCTCCTTTTTAAAAAGCAATGCTAGTGAGAAATTGGGAAAGAGGGGCGGAGAATTTCACTCCTCGTCAAAAGTGCTAACTGATAAGACTTGGTTCTTTACTGTTTTGCTAGCATCAGAAGAGTTCCCTGACAATGCTCATGCAATGAAGTACACATGGAAAAACCCATGATGTTGGCTTGTGTTTTAACCAAAAAAAAAAAGGGGGGGGGCATCAGATACATCATCTATACATGCTAGTCAGATACATCATCAGATACATGCCAAATATTTAAAATCCTGAAAGAATGTAAACCTAAAGAAATCTAATTTTAACAGACAAGTATTTTAAATGACACTTTGATTTCTGTGAGGAAGTGTGGGGTATTCAAATAAGCACAGGAATAGGTGTTAGACTCCTCAACACTAACGCTGGCATGCCTAGTTACTTATCATGTAGCCTATGGTAATTTACCTCTTTAGCCGCAAATATTTATTTTACTTATTATGTATTTTTTATATTTATACCCTGCCCTTCCACGAAGGCTCAGGGCGGTTTACAAAAAAAGATAAAATACAATATAAAAACATTTAAATACAGCCCCTGCTCCCCAAACCCAACTCACTCCCACCCTTCAACAACCTACCACCTAATCCTTCTCCCTATCCCCAACCCGACCTCCCCGTTAAATCAACCCCCACCCTCAAATTCAGTCCCCACTGCCAAAAGCCTGTCTTATATTATCTCCAGAAGGCCACCAGGCGTGAACACAGAAAAGACACCCTGGTGGAGGGAGTTCCATAGCAAAGGTGTGAGGGCCAAGAATGCCCTCCTCGTAGTTGAGACCCAGCAAAACACTGGAGTCTCCAGGAAGGTGACTCCAGCCAACTGCAGAGACTGCGACGGGACATGGGGAGCCAGACAATCCCTCAGATAGATAGGGCCTAGGCCGTTTAGGGCTTTAAAAGTCATCACCAGAACCGTGAATTGGGCCTGCAAGACTATTGGCAGCCAGTGCCGCAAACAGAGCACTGGTATTACGTGCTCGCAACGACGTGACCCCGTAAGGAGGTGAACCGCCGCATTCTGCACCAGCTGCAGCCTCTTAACCGTCACCAAGGGCAGCCCCACATAGAGTGCATTACAGTAGTCTAGCCTCAAGGTGATGAAAGCATGGACAAAAGTGGCCAGATCTGTGTCTGAAAGGAAAGGCAGCAACCTCCTCACCAGATCGAGTTGATGAAAACCACTCCTGGCCACTGTTGCGACCTGGCAATCCAGATCCAGCAAAGGATCCAAAAGATCTCAGATGCTGCAAACCTGATCAACCAGAGGAGGCTGGATCACATCAACAAGAGGAGTCCCAAACCCCTCCAGCACACAAGACTGGCCAACCATCACCACCTCAGTTTTGGCAGGATTCAGATTCAGTCGACTCACCCTCATCCAGTCCCACACTGCAGCCAGGTAACAGGTAAGCCCTGAGACTGTTGTACCTGGGTCAGATGAAAAGGAGAGGTAGAGCTGAGTGTCATCAGCATACTGATGACACCACACACCCCAGGTTCTGCAGGTGAGTCATCAACACCTCATGATCAACAGTATTGAAATTCACTGAAAGATCTAATAAAATCAACAGGGTAGACTTTCCCCAGTCTAACTCCAGGCAAAGCTAATTGAACAAGGTCACAAACGCAGTTGCTGTGCCATGCCCAGGATGAAAACCAGACTAAGAATGATCCAGGAATCAGATAGCATCCAGATGCAGTTGAAGTTGATGATCCACCCCCCATTCAATAACCTTCCCTAAAAAGGGAAGGTTAGAAACAGACCGATATGTGGGGGGGGAAATCAACATCCAATGATGGCTTCTTAAGTAGAGACCAAACAATTGCCACCTTAAGGCAGTTCATGACTCTGAAGGGAGGGGTTGATCACACCAGCCAGCAATGGTCCGAACATCTCCTAGCTGCCTTTCACCAGTCGGGATGGGCATGGATCTAATTCACAACTTGTGGCTTACACAGCCCCCAGCACCTTTTCTGCATTGGTGGGCGACAAGAACTGAAACTGAACCCCCCCCCACCATAAAGAACAAGGCTGGGCTTCCTTAGCTCCCAGCTCTGACTCTGCACCAGAAACAGTAACACCAAGGTAGTGGTGAATACAAGCAATTTTATCTGTAATCAGTAAAAATGTGACAGGGGGCACAGCTGGACCCCCTCCAGTTCATGACTGAGATAGGCTAGACTGACCAAACCCCTCACCACCTGGAAAAGCTCCGCTGGACATGGCTTCGCAGATGCTATGATGGCAGAGAAAAAAACATTCTTCACTGCCCTCACAGAGATGACATAGTCTTTCAAAAATGCCTATGCCGCAATCAGTCCAATTCAGCTCAATTTCAGTGCCAACTATGCTCTAACCGCCTACCCTCTCACTTCTGCTGCCTCAGGCCCTCTGTATACCATGGGGATCTGTGTTGGCGCAGTGGTGGGAGCGGATTCCTGGGAGTCACCAAGTCAATGGCCTCAGTCACGGTGTTATTACATAATGTGACAAAGTCATCGACAGAGCGGTTGTTGAGGTCTGTGGGAAACTTCCGCAGAGAGATCTGGAAACCAACTGGATCCATGAGTCTCTGGGGG
>QEPC01004656.1:1337332-1358395 GCA_003113815.1 Sphenodon punctatus | reverse complement strand
TCTCTCTCTAATGTATTTAATATCACTTTAAAAAGCATATTTGTTATATATGTGATACTGGGCCTATTATAATAAGTGAAAGCGAAGTCCATGACTGAAATTCAGTACAGCTACCATTTCCCTCAAACTGGAGTTCTGTCTTAATAGGACACTGCTGAATTTAGACCCATGGAGATGAGACATGTTACAAAATTGATATGAAAATATAATTCCGCTGTTGAAAATAAAAGCATAACACACTTTTGCAGTGATTTCTAATCAACCTGATTACAGTAGCCTCTGCTCAGCAGTAGAACTCAAGGGACTCACAAAAGCTATTTATTATTGAATTGAATTCAACCACGCACTAGATGCCGCTCCCTGGACAGAGGCAGAGATCCAACTGAAATTGTGCCCCAGACTCATGCGCACAGAGTGAAAAGTTAACAGATGCTGCCTCCTTGAGGACAAGCTAGAAATCACTCCCCAGTGTCCAGAATGTCAACCCAGGGCAGGGCAAAAAAACTACCAATTTCTACACATTTCTTCAGTTATGAAATCAAATAGTAGATCATTGCCATGGTTAAGGTTATACTGGTGTTTCTGATGTGTGTTATTTTGCGCCGAGGTTTATACCTTCACATTAAAAAACAAAAGCACAAAAGCTTTAATACTAGAACTTCTGTCAGCAAAAGCCCAGAAAGAAAGTCACAGAAAAAAACCTATCAATAAAATCTGCTTGTTTAGATGTAAATGATGCAAGTCTCTAAAAAACTTGTTTAAGAGTATTGCCCTCACAAATTAGTAAATGACTCACCTGTAATATGATTTATTTAGCTTTGCAAATTTTAATACGCATAAGCCAATATACTCACTATCACAAAATAATTCATATATAGTATGTACACAGTAAACTGTTCAACTAAATATTCATGAGGAGTTTTACAACATGACTTAAAGAACACCTACTGAAAAGAATGACCGATCAGATCACAATTTCTAAGAGCCCTATAGTCATTGCCCCTGATTATATAACTAATATCTTCAGGGATTCTGAAGGGATACATTTGGCTATTCATACTCACATGCCTAGAAAACTCATGGCGGGATATGGGGGGCACCACTCCAATTTCAGAAGCCCTATAGACCCCTGCCCAGTCCCCATTCCTGTGCCTCCCCTCCATTATTGACAGTTACCAGTTGCTTATTATCACATGGAATAGTATCTTACTTCATTAATAGTTACAGTAAAATTGCATTGAACCTGTGGAATAGGGAATGACTTCAAGTGTAAGCATGCTTACAAAAATATTACAGGGCAATTACAAATGTTGACCCACCCAGCACCTGGCATTGCCTTCTCAGGACCAAGCTGGGAAGAAACTAACCACCAAAAAGGCAATGCACATGTGCAAAATGAACACAATGGCCATTCTGAGCATGCACAGACCTGTCTCTTATACACATCTAGATGTGTATAAGAGACTTGTAGGAGGGCCTCTGTGCTCATCTGCTTCATCTTATGGTGCTGGGTAAAAAGGATGACATTAGATGCTGCTCGGGCTAATCTACTAGCTCTATACACAAGAAGGGGAACATTTTTGGATTACATGTTTGCAGATGAAGGAGCTATTGTGGGCTCTCACTTTCAGGTTTCTCCCACCCCACTTATTTATATATATATAAAATATACTCAGCACAAACCAGCTCCCACCAAGGTCAATGGATAAATTCCCATTGACTCTAAAACAAATCTGGACAAAATCTGGCTTCTTTTTTAGCTGTTTGAAACAGTAACGAGGTCTTTAGGTGTCAACCAATAGCAGAAGAAAAGAGTTTATTTTATTCTCTTTGAGCCAAACTCTCCTGTCCCTGTGGCAAATGAAGGTGTGTCACTGGAGGTAAAATTTGACCCAAATTATTTTGGTTTCCCCTTTGATTCTGATTTCAAATTTAATCCCCCTGCCCCCAAGCACAGATATCAAAAATCATGTCTCCAGAAGAGTGCGAGTAGCTGTCCATACTAGAATTTCCTCAGTTACAAAGCAGGGATGCTACCAAACAAAGCATATTTGAAGTCAATGAAAGACATTCCACTGGTCTTTGGGAAATGCTTTCAGGAGGGACAAATTCATATTTTAGTTCAGCTCAGTAATTAGACACATTCAGATTGGTTCACAAGAATGTTTTTGGCCTGCATAAATATTGTACACCTCTTTTGAATAATGGAGCAGTGAATATGTAGATACCTCTAATGGGATTTGCTATCACAATTCATCTGCTCCAATTGCTTCCTTTACATGCTCATGCTTTCCACTCATAAAGATGCCACTTTATTCCTTTGTAAAGAATTAGGTTCAAAATGCACATGATAAAGGGGAGACCACCAAAAAGCAAAGAAAACAGAGTTGTGAAGCTGAAGTTGAAAAGGAAATTTTTTAACTCTTACCTTTAGTCATGAAAAAAATAACACTCGGCAGGACTTGGGGTGAATTTCTACCCCAAGAAGATTTTTTTCCCTGGGGAATAAAAATGTGTTGTACTCTAATAGACAGTTCAGTTTCGGTTTTTTGGTTGTAGCCTGAGGGGGGCTTGAAAGTTGCTAGTTTCATTTTCTTGGCCGGTCTCTGGTAACAATGAATACCCTTCAGGCTGGCTGAATAAATGAAACTAAACCGGCTGGGTGAAGAAATAAAAAATCTTTCAAGGCCATTTTTTCTGTCAGTCTATAGTGGGCATCTTGAGAGATGTTCATTTTTTCTAGCAGTCTGCAGTGCCAGACCTGGCAGCGGCAGAAGCAGTTACCTGCCAGTCTCAGCCAGCCTGAAGTGGCAATGAAGGGGTTAATTTTCATTTCTTCTACCAGTCTGATGTGGCCTTGACTTTCATTTTCTCTTGCAGTCTGAACTGGCCTTGAAAAGTGTTAAGTTGGTTGATTTTTAAGTGGGGGTAGTTTCCCACCCCAATTGGATTACATTGGCCAGGGTGGATTTATACCCCAACAGGAAAACTCCATTGAAACTGGGGAAGTTTTTTTTATCGGAGGCATATTTTTGGTCACAGGAGACAAACAGTAAGAGATATTTGGCTGAAATTTTAGTATGTTGTGGACTGAGGTGCCGGTGACAATGTCGTGGAAGGACAAAGTTGTAGAGCCACTAATGAGCATATTTTACATGTTTTTCTACTTGGGGTGGGAATCTACTCCAAGAAAATAGGTAAGAAAAAGTGCTATCGGTACCGAAACCATTTTTTTTTCGGTATCAATGTTATTTGGCCTAGAAACCACCCCTGGTGTTGACCCCTGGTGCCAGGAAGTCTGCTCCTCAGCTGCCTCCCCCTTCCAGTCACGTTTTTTCCTGCCCAAAGTCACGTTTTTCCTGCCCCCAAACTCATCTGAACTTTTCGAACTTCGGAACTTCAAGCGTTCGGTTCGGTCGTCCAAACAGGCCGAGTTCGAGCCGAACTCTGAACTTCTGAACCGTGTTCGCACATCCCTACCACTGGGCCAGATAGTCCTTTCTGGACTTGTATCCTTTAATTCCTCTTTGACCTTCACCACAGCCTTTGCTCTCAAAATACTATAGAATTTTTGTGTTTATATTTGAAGAACCTGAGATTTTTCCATCCAATGAAGTTATGAACTAAAAATCAGATAAAAATAAAATGCTACAATTATAATGGGGTGAAAAAGCCTTCTGATCTGTTCCAAAGGTTGACAGAGAGAAGAACAAATGATCAGAAAGAGAAGAGAAGGTGGCAAAGGTGAAGAAAAGAATTCAAAATGATTAAGCCACATTTGTCAAATATGCCTCTTCCTTTTTGTTGCCTCAGTTATTGGGTTCTACCATGAGGTGTTTAACATCTGATCTTCAGAAATGCCAAGCACCCACTGCCAGTGGAAACTTCAGGTACTCGGTGCCTCTCAGCATCAGGTATTTGGCATCTCAAGTTGAACACCTAGAAACTGATGCTTCCAAAGTATTGGGACAGTTATGAAAATCTTGGCGTTAACAGTTGTCATCTTGCCATTCAGCAATTCAGCAGTGTAATTTGGTTAATATTTTTGTTGTTGACTTTCTTGCAACAGTACTGTTACCTTGTAAACCAAAAATGCCCTTCAGTTCCACCAGATGCTTTTTAATATTTTCTTTTTGTACCAGCATTATACTGCTAAAAGAGCACGTATTCAGTAACTTGTTCCCCCTCTAACATTGTAGAAAAACACATTATAGACTGCTTTACCTTGTCACCTTCAGAGAAAGTTATTCCATCGATGGCTCTTTTCCAAGTAATTTCAGGGACAGGTTCTCCTTCTGCCTCACAGATAAGTGTTGCATGACCATTTTCAAATGTTGTTTCATTTTTAAGTTGTATTATCTGCGGCTGTACTGTTAGAAACACACATTATATTACTCATTCTGAAACTGACCGTGTAGAGAAAGCATTATGTAATGCTGTATTTTAAAATATCTCTATTTTTAAAAGCTCATTAGTGTTTATTCAGTTGGGATTATCAACAGCACAGTCCTGAAGCTATGGGAAAATGGTTCAAATGTCACCAAGTTAAATAGAGTGATGTTGTCATTTTATCTCAGGTATATGAATAATTTTATTTATTTGTAATTAATTTCACAAAGTTAAATTTATGTTATACAAAACAACCCCTAAAACTCACACCAATAAAGTAAAAAAATTGAGTTGCATCAATACACTGTTAATCTGAATATTCTAAATCAGGAAATGCAGAGTTAGACGTCCACACTCTACCATCCTCTGTACTGTCACAAATGGGAAAGTATCCTTACTTTTAGGATCTACCTTTGTGCTATGTTATTTTTCAAATAATGTAAGCAATAAAAAAACCAAAAAAACTTTTCACTTCGTTTAATTTAAACTTTCTTAATTTAAAAGTATTGAAACTTGAAACTTTAAAAGTATTTGAAACTTGATCCCCAGACTCGTGTAGATAAACCCTTGCTTGCATGCGCATCATGCCTAAAAGGCAAATGTCTACCTTCATGGATCACACTGGCCCTTTTCACACACACAACCTAACACTGATAAAATGGGTGTTACATTTTTATTATACATGTTGCTGGACTGACGTTGTGCTCTATGGGTGCCCTGCAACATGTATAATAAAGTGTAACACCAATTTTATCAGTGTTCGAGTGTCTGTGTGAAAAGGCCCATTCACGTCAGGAGCTGAATCTTTGCTTGCATTAAATTATTATTATATTATAACACAGTCTCAAGGCCTCTGTAGTACCACTTCCCCAATTTTTAAAACTGCACGATTGTGTAGAAATCCTTACTCCAAAGAGTTCAACAACTTAGCAAAATAAAAACAAAAATTCTTGTGTTTTGTCCCAATATACAGGAGCGTACGGTACTCAAAGAGTGATGGCATGTGCACATCTAGACTACTAGTGATCAGCAATGGGTGTTAGCAAATGTGACAGTGGCCCATTGTGGCCTTTGGGTCACCATCACATTTGTTCAAGGCCATCCAGGCATTTGGCCTGGAGTTTCCTGGGCTTGGTGGCGGCTCGCCCGGGCTATGACTCTGGAGACCTCTGACACAGCCTGGCCAAGCCACCATTACACCCAGGGAATGGCCTACCCGACTGGGCTACAGTGGGGTATCACATGTGGTAGCCCATTGTTCCCATCACGGTCCAGAGTGGCCCCTATGATGGGCGTGGGGGTATTGTTGGCTGTTATGGCCACATGTCATGAGGGGAAGGCAGGCCAGTGGGTGCAGTGCAGGGCTGGTCAGCTGCACGGGCTCACCATTCCCCGCCCCTACATACCAGCCGCATGAAAAGTTGTTCTACAGGTGGACCCGATCCTGAATGGGAACAAGAGTCTTCCTGGTCCAGATCACGTCGTTACGGTGGCCCTCCGGAATCGCATACGTTAATACTCCATGAAATATAATCAAACTGGAGAAATGTATTGTGTGGGGTTCTGCATGGATCTATCCTGCTCCAGTGCTGTTCAATGTCTTGATTAGTGACTTGGATGAAGGAGTGGAGCAAATACCTAGCAAATTTGCATATGACACAAAACTCAGATGGGAAACTAACACCGCAAAAGATAGAATTAGAATTCCACATAATCGTGATTGGTTGTAAAACTGGGCTGAAAATGGCTAAAAACTGGGTTGAAAATAAAATTCAACAGATAATTCCTCTGCTAAGTGCCCCTGTGCACTGCGGGGGGCCTTTGTCCCCGCTTCACTCAGGAGAGAAGGCACAGTGGTTTGGGGGGGTGAGTGTTTTCCACTGGTTGGGGAGCAGTCAGTCTGGCGGCAGCTTGCAAACTGCATCCCTCTGGGGATGCAGTTTGCATTGGGTAGTGTCAGTGTTGTTGCACTGCATTGATTTGCCGGTTTGAGGCCATGTGATAGTGGAGTGTGCTGTGTAGCTCTCATTAGGCTGGCAGCATGCGGACGAACAGGACGTGTGCAGCAAAGGGGGCTGATCCAGGCCTGGGGAGCTTCTCTCTACCTTCCCACCCCCTGCGGATTTAAGGATAAGTTCTCAGGCATCATTAAGGAAAGAGGGGGTGGACTAGCAAAAATGTGCATTTCGAGGCTTGGGATATCATGTTGGGGGGTTGGTATGGGAAGGAGAAAAAGGCCCAGGGGCCAAGAAACCCATGAGCGGGGGCCAAAAGGCTGCTGGCAGGGGAATGGGGAGGGGGGGCAGATGGAGGACTTCTGACCTTCCACCCCTGGCACAGTTGGGGGTTCAGGGTGCTAATGATGGCCTGATGGATGTGGGGTCTGGCTTCCTCGATGGGTGGAGGGTGGCTGAGCTAGCATTCCAGACAGCTAGTGAAGGTAGCCCTAGGCAGCATACTGCTGTTGTTGCTGGGCAGTTTTGTGATGTGACCCCCTCTGGTGGGGCTGCAGGGGGCAATGCAAGAGGGACTGCCTGGGCAAGCTTGGCAGCACACTGCTGTTGCTGGGCAGTTTTGTGATGCGGCCCCCTCTGGTCAGGCTACAGGGGTAATGCAGGTGGGAATGGCAGAGCAGGCTTAGCAGCACGCTGCTGTTGTTAGGTAGTTTTGTGATGCGGCCCACTCTGGGGCTGCAAGGGCAAGACAGGCTGTAATGGTGAGGCACACTCCAGGTGGGCTAAGGGGCCAGGAGGATCAAGGAATTTCACTATTGCAGTCACTTGCAGACAGGATGGATGCGTGGGATGGGGACACGGACAGACTGGCTGCAGTTGGCACGAGGGGGGCCGAGCGAGGGTGCTATCAGTGTGCAACTGGGGCTGGCGGTTTGAGTGATTCTGCCCTTGTTTTACCTCATCCTAGTGAGCATGCTGCTCTGATACCTGCAGCAGCTGGTGCAGGGACTGGTGAAAATAACCCAGCAATGGAGCAGCTTGTGCCGAAAGTGGACCGGATAGAACAACAGATCACCAGGATTGCGGCATTCACTGAGGCTGGCAACCGGCCTGCGGCAGGGAGTGTGCCTCCTGTCATAATGGCACAGGTTTCACTGGAACAGATGGCCCCAATAGCAGGGGACGGTGGGTATCTGGATGGAGATAGACGGGTTAATGACGGGTCCGGAAGGCCGCAGCTGTGTGAGAGTAGCTGCGGGGTGCGGACACTGACTGCCTTGAGCCAGGCGTCATCCTCACAGGCTGGGGAAAATACGGTAATGGCTGTTGGGTTGCCAACACAGCTGCAAGGGGAAGGAGTTGCAACAAAGGGGCAAGATGGACAGGGTCAACTGCGTGTGCAGCAGAATCCAAACAGCTTGGTCTAGGTAGACAATGTGTGGCGCCCGCAGGCGAGGGCTGTGGCTGCTAGCCAGTCTGGGAATGTGGATAATGGACAGAGTCAGATAGCACCAGGGAGCGGTGCTCAGTTTCAGCCCACTGGGGAGCCGTCGAGCAATCTGGAGGATGCAGGAATGGCGGCACAGTCATGGAGCGAGGTCCCTCTCCTGAGAGGTGGTTACGCCAGGG
This sequence comes from Sphenodon punctatus, assembly GCA_003113815.1. Lineage (NCBI taxonomy): Eukaryota > Metazoa > Chordata > Lepidosauria > Sphenodontia > Sphenodontidae > Sphenodon > Sphenodon punctatus. Next base: position 1,350,422 of record QEPC01004656.1, on the reverse strand, counting down.
TTTCTGCACCCATTGGGGTGCACTTGATGCAAGCCACGCAATAAAAAATCTGGAAGGAGGAGTACATTGATTTATTTGCCCTGCTCTTTTGCAATCCAACCCTGAACCTAACGCGAGGCAGGAACCTAGGATGTATGAAAAGGCAAAGCACAGGAAGGTTGATAGGAATTGGGTGAACTGGGAGTCAGCGTTTATCATGCAGGCATTTCCCAAGAGGGCGATAGCCCTATGGAAGTATTTCGATATTGTTAGGAGGGCCTATTTGACGAAGGAGGGTTTCTGGTGGCTCAGATACGATGAGGCCTTCAGGCAAAACGCAGCCGTTGCGCCAGATTTGCGATGGGATGTGAAAGACCATGATTTGTGGCTTGAATGCATCCAAGAGAAGGATGTGGCTAGGGCTGATAGTGGCCATGTTATTGTAAAGGGGGCTGGGCAACCACTGATAATTTTTGGGGCAAGCCTAGCAAGAGAGGGAGCCAGTCGCTGGTATGCTGGGATTTTAATGGTGGGTCCCGTTGTTTTCATGCCAACTGTAGGTTCAAACATGTCTGTTTGCAGTGTGGTGCACCTCATTCCATTGAGAACTGCCAGAGATGGAGGGGCGGGGGTCAAAGGGGCAAGCACTCCTTCCCGAATGGAGGAGGCCGAGGTGGGGGTGCAGGACAGCAGGTAGTTAGTAAAAGCACCAACCCCAGTTAGATGGTGGGTACTCAGGGAATTGTTAAGGGGTTACCCACAGGTACGGGATGCAAGTTACATTGTTGAAGGTTTATGTGTTGGTTTTGAGATTCCGTTTGAAGGGGAGCGGGTGCACATGTTTGCCCATAATTTAAAATCAGTTAGTGGTTTGGAGGATATTGTTGAAAGAAAGTTGAAGAAAGAGGTTTTAGAGGGATAGGTTGCGGGCCCCTTCACAGTTTTACCTATGGACAATTTGAGAGTTTCTCCACTTGGTATTTTACCCAAGAAGACCCCAGGGGAATACAGATTGATACATCATCTGTCATATCCCCGGGGGTATTTGGTGAATGATGTGATTCCGCGGGACATCTGCATGGTGCACTATGCATTGTTTGATGTTGCAGTGGAATTGATGCAGGATTGCGGTAGGGGTGCCCTCATGGCAAAGAGTGATATTAAGTTGACATTTCACCTTTTGCCTGTTCACCCTAAGGATTTTGACCTTCTGGGGTTCGCTTTCAAGGGTCAATTCTATTATGACAAGGCTATGCCCATAGGATGTTCCATCTCATGTGCTGCTTTTGAAAAATTCAGCACCGCACTCGAGTGAATAGTCAAACAAAGGGCGGGACTGGGTCATGTGACCCATTATCTCGACGATTATTTGTTTATCGGAAAGTCGGAGTCACGGGAGTGTGCCGACTTGTTGGGTGTATTCCATGAAGTGTCCGAGTTAGTGGGTGTCCCTTAGGCTGAGGAGAAGACTGAGGGCCCTGGCTCAGGTGCTAACCTACCTGGGCATAGAGCTAGATTCGGTCAGGGAATTGTCGCGGTTACCCCAAGCTAAGATTCAGGATTTGCTGGTCGAGATAAGGGCATGCATGATGACTGGTAATGTTACGTTTATCATGCAGGCGTTTCCCGAGAGGGCGATAGCCCTATGGAAGTATTTAAATGATAATGTGTCTGTATGCCATTGTCCCCAGCCTCCTTCAAGCCTAGTTTAAAGACTTCCTCCGTTAGCAAGCTGATCACCCAGAATCTCTTTTTCTATTCTTGGTTAGAGGAAGTCCATCTTTTCACAAAAATCAATCATCTCAGAATCCCATTCCATGATTGATAAAGTCAAAGCCTTTCCGATGACACTATCCATGCAGCCATTCATTAACCTCCATAATACGAGTGATCCTTCCTTGACCTTTGCCTTCCACTGGGAGTATAGAGGAGAACATCACCTTGCCCTTCTCTCCTTCAGCCTTCTTCCGAGAGCCTCAAAATAATCTTTAACCTTCTCAGCATTATTCCTTGCAATATCATTTGTTCCCACATGAATGAGCAGCATTGGGGAGTCGTCAGAAGATCCAAGAAGTCTTGGCAATCTCTCCCTAATGCCTCTAATTCTGGATCCAGGCAGACCGCACACTTCTTGGAACATTGGATCAGGCCAGCAAATAGATGCCTCTGTTCCTGTCAGGAGGGAATCCCCAATCATGACTACTCTTCTCTGCTTGAAAATGGGGGGGGGGGTGTTTCTTCTGAGGTTCCTTCCCATCTCCTCCTTCTGTCTGTAGATCCTCTTGTCTCCTCTATAGCCTTGTTGTTGTGGAACATTCATTCTTCCTTGAACTTCTATTCTTGACTTGCTCTGTCATGTCCTCCTTTTTTCTTCTAGGACTAGTTTCCCTTCTTAACTTCTATCTGTGTTTCCTCATCATTCCCTAAAACAGAGAACCTGTTCCTCAGCTCTCCTTCACTAGTCTGTCTTTTTCTTTGCCTTCTTTCATAACCACATTTCTCCATTGGTCACCCTCCTCCCACAGTTCTTGTTGCTCGGGGAGTGTTTGAGAATCTTGCATTCAAGGTGTAATTTCCTCACTACTTGATTTAAGAAGTTCTTCCAGTTTCATTTGAGACTCCATGAATGTCACTAGCCACATCTCCAAACCCTGGATCATCTTGTGTGTAAACACAAAACTTGCCGGGAACCCAGCTAGCAAACTTTACTTATCCCCCCAGCTCCTCTGCCTCACCAGCCACTAGAAGCCTGAATACTTATATAGCCTAGACCCCTCTCTCACCCAGCTGGCACTTATTAGTCAATTACCAAGAGGAAGGGGGAACTGTCAGTGTCTGGTCCATGTGCTGTGATCATGGGCAGTATGTCTTACTGTTCAAGGTCTGAGGTGCCACAATTGTGTGAAAGTTAAGGTGTCAGCCTTAATATGGAATTTCCTTGCTTTTTGGATCATGGTTGTAGGCATACAAGCCTTAACTCCATTGTTCAACTGTAGGGTTTATTGTTACTGAATCTCCTTGTTTTTTGTAAGGCTTTTTTATTTTTTTTAAAGTATCCTTTCACTTCTGTGAAAGTGCACCTAATTTACCACATCCTTTCCAGCTTCTGAGCTCCTGAGCTATATGCAGCTCAGGAGACTGGACTGGTACAGCCTTTTCCTCTCTAGCAAGTTCACAGCTGACAAAGGATATTCACTTGTAACTCACAGCTTGAAAACTGTAGTGTGAAGTCGGTGCCCCTGCAGTTTATATCTCTGTTTGCATAACCCTTTCAGTCCTGGATCTGTACAAACTGATGAACTCCCCATTTCCACACTTCCCCTCCTCTTCTTTTCCTCCTTTACCTGCCCCTGTTCCTAGTTCCCAAACTGTTGAGGATGTTTTTATAGAGACAGGGAGATCATCAGCAGGAACCTGGCCTAGGGGCTGGAAATCCTTCCCTCCCACTCCTGGGCCATGCAGTGGGCAGGCCCCAGATGGCCCTTGCCAGAATTTAAATTTGGAAGAGCAGCAGCAGGGACCCAGTCCAGAGGTGGGGCCCTGATTAATCCTTTCTCCCCACCCCCAAGTTGGGCAGAGGGCAAGCCCCAGGCAGCCTCCATCAGGTTTTTAATGATCTGGCTGGGGGGGGAACCCTTCCCCCTATACCCTAGGACCGGGCGGTGGACAGACCCCAGGCGGTCGCCTCCAGGATTTAAATTTTGCAGAGCAGCAGGCACCTGGGCCACACTGGAGGCTGGGAAACCCTTCCCCTCCACCCCCAGGTTGGGTGGCGGGCAGGCCCCAGGCAGCTCCCCCCAGCTAAATTAAACTTACTCTATCTCAGCAGCTCCTGCAGGCTTCTCAGACACCCCAACAACCAGACTACAGCCTAGCAGACTAATATGAGTTAGAGAGAGAGCGACAACTGCTGCTGCTGCTTCTCTAAGATCTTCCATTCCACAACTGAGCATGCTCTCCAATACATATATTTGACCATATGGGTCATAAATAAAAATTCTTTCATTCAATACATAACTTATCTAAACAGTAATTCTAACATGATTTAAAAACCTTAAAATCTCTGCAATGTGTTGGCCAAATTTTTAAAAAATCAAAAGGCATATGATATAATATACAACGCTGATTCTGATTTTTCCACCACAAATATAACACATATGCAACAATCTGAAACCACCAATGCTGGAGCAAAGAAACGGTTGGAAATCACCATAAAAATGCACCGTTTCATCACTTTTTTGAACGACCATAACATTTTTGTTTCTCAACCGATTTTCACAAATTTTGGACACAATGCAGCCCTCACCGCAGCAATGATCTTTAGGACCTTTTAACATCCCTATCTCAAATATGCTCACTTTTATAAGCAGTAGAATGTTCACAATTTTAATAGAACTTGCTACTCACCTTAACTAAACAGGCACTCCCCTGACTGTATAATATATTTTTTTCTTTGTTTTTTTAGTAATTACATCCTTTTTATAACTAGAATTCCACAACTATTTTTGAATAGTTACAAAGTTGTTATAAATTAGATGTCAATTATAAATTAGATGATACAAAGCTGATTATTGTCATCTCCTTTTAAGAAGATAATGGTTGTGTATGCTAATTTTTAGTTGTACATATATATGCCCTATATGGACATAGATGTGGTATATAAGGGGAGGGGGGGTTGGTTGTAGTTTGATTTGAAGTTGCTGGCAGGAGGGAGGTTACCTTTATTTTTAGGCACTGCATACAAGACAATTAAATGTAATGTTTATTGTGCTTTTAAATATTTTCTCTATTTCTTCAAATGGATGCCCTATGTTTGTGAAGGAGGCCGTACAAGACATTTGATTTGTGTAGGGTTTTTTTTAAAAAAAAAAACCCACAGAGGAAAGGGTTACATGGAAGTCAATCATTACCTTTCGCCATGTTTCTGAATATTTTATGTAGCAGTCCTTTTTTCCTTTGTTTTCTTGTTCTTCTGTCACATGGAAGAATATTTTTGCAATATAAGTAGTGCTTTAATGGCATGGAAGTTAAGTTGGGAATGTTTAAATTTCCTAGGAAATGTTTCAATTTGCTAGGTTTTTAGTGCTTGTGTGGTTTTTTGGCCACCTTAACTTTCACATTAAACCGACAGGTTTTTAAAACTGTAAGAAAAATATTTCTTTAGGAAATGTTAATTTAAAAAAACAACAAAAAAACAACAACAACATTGTGTGGGTCATATTTGTCCCACTTTTAGTTTTGGTTCTGAGAGACAAGCTGATGAACTAGGATGGGTTTTTTTCAGACGACTTCTGGGTTGGTGACTGACATTTTGAGGCTCTTTCATGTTTTAAACGTTTTACATAAGGGGCAGTGAGGACTAGTGGGAAACAAGGAGGTTTGTGAAGCATCAGTAAGCTGTCCTATTGTCCCCAACTGAACTGAAAGGATACAGAAGAAAGATTCCCCCCCAACCTGCAGAAGAGGAGAATTGGGGCTGAAAGACTAAGGCAGTGTGTGGGTACATGGAGGCTAATTTGTAAGTGAGCACAATATGGGAGAGCGTACAATGCCTTTTCTGCTTACAGAAAAGATCCAGCAGACACCCGGCCACACCTGCACCCTCTTATTGTGATTTGTAGAAAGAAATGTGTTTTTCTTTGCTAGTAGAGTCTCTCCCCCAGACACTCCCCAACCCCTTAGCGTCCCTGAATCCTGGCCTCCTTCCACCTACATCTTCATGCAGTATACATTTTCCATGTCTCTAATATGCATCAGTGTTGAAGTTTTTTTTAACTGATTTGATGGCATGGAAGTTAGGGCACAGTTCACACTCTCCTGTCCCCAGCTTTAGCCCTAACCTGCAGAAGAAAAGGTTGGGGGCTTGAACACCAAGGCAAAGTGTGGGTGATGTTGAAAAGAAAACTGGGGACTGTTGCTAGGGAGGGGGTGGAGCCAGAACCTGTCAAGAATGCTCTAACTTTCCCCAGGGTCTTTGCACCCCCAACTCCCGCCATCCCAAACTAGAAGATGTATCTCCCTTTCAGTGGAGGAGGGCTCTTGATGTTTTGAAAGGAAGTGAGACTCAGCTAGTCCCTGCAAGCGTACATGCACGGATGCTGTCGGAAGCCTGCTTATAGGTTTTGGGGGGCAGTGATTAAGGGAAAAGTGGTGCTGACTGGGATAAGAAAGCACTCCCTTAAGGACACTTTTGGGGTTCTGGCAGTTCTCTAGTGTTTTGTGATGGATTTGCCTTTAAGTAGTCCTGAGCTTTGCAGCTTCTCCTTGTTGGTTGAAATAATTTCCTTGCTTAGGTTGAACTGATTTTTTTTGTTGCTGGCCATTTGGAAATGAATGCAGGCAATGAGCAAACTGCAAGAGCAGATGACACCCTGTGCATGTTAAGATTTCCACAGACAGATTATTTATGCTGCAGAGGGCAGCCACACATGCTGAGGATGGAGAAGAACCCACTGTCCTGGACCACACTGTGGAAGGGAAGGGGCGCCGGCTGGTTGGACCTGGGTTGCGCTTACTTACTTAGTTATTTCAGCACTTAATTAAGGCTGAGGATGGATTGTGAGCCAGGTGGCTGTGAGGAGAGCTCCGCCTCCTAGGCTTCAAAGGTTGGGTGGCAAAGGAGGACAAGGTGAGGTGGGGGAATATTTTGAAATTTCTCAGACACCCAACAATCCCTAGTACAGATGAGGGGCACTATTGCCCTTTTTATTACTGTAAGTCTTAAGGATCTGTGTCTTAAGGTTCTCCTTTGTTTGCAATTGCCTTAAAGACTTAAGAGTTTAAGGCTTGGGTTTTTTGTTGTTTTGTTTTCAATTCTGCTGCGGTTCCTGATGAGCAAATACGGAATGAGGGTGGCGGTGGCGGGGTATTTCTTTCCTTTCCATCTTTTTTTTTTAATAAACTTGTTTACAACCTCTTGTACAAATTAAAACCCTGCTCTCTACCATTTTTGGTAGCAGGACTTGGTTGTGCACTTGCAGCTTGCCCACTTACACACTGTTGACAATGTAAAGGACCATCTGAACCCCTCTGTTTCTTTCCTTCACGGCCCAAATGAGGTTTTCCAGAAAAAAGCTTTTGGAAATAAACAACTCACCATTGCATCCACCTCTCTAGAAAGAGACAAGGAAATTGGGAGAGAGAAAGCAGCACTCCAACCGCCACCCCATTGCCAGCTAAGTTCAACCCAAAGCAGGCTGCTACAAAGAGCAGCAATGAACAGAGAACATGGTACAGCTCTGAGCTGCTGCCTGAGCTGGTAAGAGAGGCTGACAGGACATCTTTCAGAATTGGAGTTATTATTTTTTTTGGCCAGTAAATTCATTGTGCCCTCCCATTGGATCTGGCAGGTGGAGTTGCAGACCTGTCATCCTCCAAGAGCCACCGCCAACCCAGGCCATTTCATTAGCAGGCAGGGGAAAGCCTGATAGATGGATCCCTTTAGTAGATGGATCCCTTTAGTAAATTAATCAAGAGGCAGCAGCTTTGATTTCCAGCTGGGAGGTGAAGGGGAGAAGGTGCTGCTGGCCCTCCATTTCCACGTGGGAGGTGGTAGTTTGGCTCAGTTCATCCGCTGTCAGTGGGATTTTTTTTTGCGGGGGGGGGGGAGGAGAGTTAAACACATCCAAGGATCTCTGATCACAGCTGGATGACTTTCGTACTGTTAATTACCCTGGGGGTGTGTGAAGAGGAGGAGGAGATTGCATCTGTCCCTTTGGCTGATCCATGGCAGAATGGGAGGAGATGGTGGATTAGGATATGTTCTCTGGCCCCATCCCATCCCATCAGTAAGCAGAATGCTGGTTCAGATGGTGGAGACTTGTGTCCTACAACTCCAGTTGTTGAACTCTTTGTAGGACTGATAACAGGAGTGAAAATCCCTCTGTTGCGGGACAAAAGTATCCAGCTCCTGAAGCAGCCCAATGATCCTGCTGCCTGGATTGAAATCCCAGGGCTGAAGTGAGTGACAAATTATCACTTAGAGCTGACACGAGCTAAAACATTGTGTGAGAAGCTGCCCTGGGCTCATACTAATCACGGAGAGCAAGGGAAGCTGCAAAGGCCAGGGCTTCTCCCAACATGGGGGTTTAAATTGTGGGGGGAGGAAGACTTTCTCCAGTAGCTGCCCTGGGAGGAGTAGCCCCCCTCTCCAGGGCAGTTACTTGGGGAAAGCCCCCCTCCCCCGGCTCAGTTAGTTTGCCCCAGAGACTGATGGAACCAGAGAGGTTCAAGAATGCCCTTGGGGAATTCACCTCCGATCTTGATGATTGTTCACTCGATGACCTTGTTACCTTTTGGAACACCTTGGTGACTGAGGCCATTGACCGGACGGCTCCCAGGCATCCGCTTCCCCAGCATCAGCACTGCAGATTTCCCTGGTTTACTGAGGACCTGCGGCAGCTGAAGCAGGAGGGGCAGCAGTTGGAGTGATGGTGGCGCCAATCTCATACTGAAGCTGATCGACTGCGACAGAGCTAATTTATGAGCCTATGCCATGGCTATGCAGGCAGCAAAGAAGGAATTCTTTGCTACCCTTATATCATTTACGAAGTCTCGTCCAGCTGAGCTTTTCTAGGTAGTGAGGGCAATGGTAAGTCCGGCCTCCCTCTACCTGGAACCTGAACCATTGGATGCCCGCTGTGACTTGTTTGTTGACTATTTCGCAGATAAAATCACCTGGATTCACCAGGACTTCGATGCTGCACTTTATGCAGTGGGAGAACCAGAGGCTGTGGAAGTCACACCTTATCTGGTTTCATGGGATCAGTTTCAGTGGGTGTCGCCCTCTGATGTGGAGGATGCTCTTGGGACTGTCAGAGCCACCTTTTGCGAACTGGACTCATGACCGTCCTGGCTGGTTAAGGCCAGCTGGGAGATGTTGGGGCAGTTGCTGGTGCGGGTGGTCAGTGTCTCCCTTTGGGAGGGCAGAGTGCTGAGCTGCCTCAAGGAGGCAGTGGTGTGACCTCTGCTCAAGACCCCATCGCTTGACATTGACACACTTACCAATTATCAGCCTGTCTCTAATCTGCCTTTTTTAGGGACGATTATTGAACAGGTTGTGGCTCAGCAGTTGCAGAAGCATCTGACTGGCATCAGTTTCTTGGATCCCTTGCAGTCTGGCTTTCATCTGGGTTTTGGAACCAAGAGTGCGTTTGTGGCTTTGGTTGACGACCTCCACCGAGAATTGGATCGGGGATCTATCAACCCTGCTGATTCTATTAGATTTGTTGTATGCTTTTGATACTGTTGACCATGAGATGTGGTTGACTTATCTGTGGGACCAGGCAAGGGTGGGCGGAATTGTCCTTGACTGGTTCCACTCATTTCTGGCCGGAAGAACTCAGTGGGTGGTGCTCGAGAATTGTTCTTCATCCTCTTGGGACCTGTCGTGTGGAGTCCCACATGGTTCTGTTTTGTCCCCTCTCCTGTTCAACGTGTACATGCAGCCACTGGGTGAGGTCGTGAGAAGGTTTGATGTTCGGTGTCATCAATATGCTGATGACACCCAGCTCTACCTCTCATTTTCATCTGACCCAGACCCCAAAATCTCGGTGCTTACCCGATGTTTGGTGGCTGTGGAGGACTGGATGAGGGCAAGCCAACTGAGGCTGAATCCCGACAAGATGGAGGTGATGCTAGTGGGTAAGGTGATGGGTGTGGTGTCTCCTGTTATTGATGGGGTTCGTCACCCATTGGTTTCCCAGATTCGCAGTCTGGGAGTGCTCCTCGATACTTGGCTCTGCCTGGATGCCCAGGTGGATGCTCTGGCGAGGAGCATGTTCCTCCAACTACATCTGCTGTGGTGGCTTCGGCCATATATTTCAGATCCTGACTTGGTTACTATCATCCATGCTTTCATTAACTCGAGTTTAGACTACTGTAACACTCTCTACGTGAGGCTACCCATGGTGACGGTCCGGAAGCTGCAGCTGGTGCAGAATGCGATGGTCCATCTCCTTACAGGGACTGGCTGCCGTGAGTAGGGATGGGCGAACAGAACTGAGTTTGGAAATTCGGTTTGGTTCGTAAGTTCGGTTCGGTTGACCGAACTATTTGAGTTCGGTCCAAACTTCCAAACAAAGTTTGGAAATTCAAACCCCATTGAATTAAATGGAATATTATCTTTTAGGGATGGGTGAACACAGCTGAGTTTGGAAATTAAGTTCAGTTCGAAAATGGATTTTGGTTCGGAAGTTCGATTCAGTCGACTGAACTGGTTGAGTTTGGTCTGAACTCTGAACTTCTGAACAGCGTTCGCCATCCCTAGCCGTGAGCACATTACACCAGTGCTCCATTCACTGCACTGGCTGCCTATAGTTTTCCCGGCCCGATTCAAGGTGTTGGTACTGATCTATAAAGCCCTAAACAGCTTCGGCCCTGCCTACCTGTGGGACCGCCTCATTCCCCGGGCCCTGGAGCGGCCCCTGCGGTCGGCCGGGGATACCTTCCTGGAGGTCCGCTGGGTCTCCTGGGGGGGGGGGAACTCTAGAGAGGGCATTCTTGGTGGCCACACCTAGGCTGTGGAACTCCCTTCCGGTGGCAATCCAGTTGGCTCTGGACCGCCCTTCCTTTCGATAAAGATGGAAGACCTGGTAGTTCCACCAGGCATTTGGTAAGAGAGATGGGTGATGGGTGGGTGGGATGGGTTAGGGTGGTGGGGGCTGATTCCCCCAGTTTTAGCTGAATTTTAATGTACTGTTTTAAAATTATTGTTATTGGTAGATTTTTGTATTTTAATTTATCTATTTTATATTATAAAAGATTTCTATCCCACCCCTCCTGCTTGCAGGGCAGTCTGGGGTGGTGAACAACATTTTATTGTAAGCCGCCTCAAGCTGTTACAAGCAGAAGAGGCAGGGTATAACTATTTTAATAAAACAAATCAATCAATAAGTTGAAGCCACACACAGTTTAAACTCCAGTAAGTTAATGAAAAGCTCCCCTCCCCATGCTGTGATCCTGTCTGTGAGGCTCCAGAAATGGGGGCTGTGTGCACCAGCAAGGGGCTGCTTTTGGCAGCGGTTTACATTTAAAGCATTTAGGCTGAGGAAGGGCTTGCATTTGATAGTCCTTTAAGTGATTTGCATCTTGCAACTGTAAATCAAGGCAGGGACCTCACCTGAGACATGGTGGTGGGGTTTTACTTTTGGGATTAAATAACTATAAGCAAGGGGTTTCTGACGGGTTTTGGGGAACACCCTACCTCATTTGTTACCCCGCTGAGGGAAATAATTTAATGCCTTAAGCCCAGACAGAGAGACAGACAGCCATTTCTGAAGGGTTGCTGCCAGGTTTGTAAGGGGAGATGGATGGGAGCAGCAGCTCCCATGTCCCCCATCCACTTCCTCTCCAGGAAGATGGCAGACAGAGGCTTTTATTGATCACCGGGAAGTGCTACCCTGGCCCCCAGTCGGCAGTATGCAAGTGGATGTGGAACTAACTGTCATGGAACTTAAAGAGCTGTGGGACATAAGTCTGCATCGTCTGAACCAGCACTCTGCTTACTGATCGGCTGGGGTGGATCCAGAAAACAAATCCTAGTCCACCATCCCCTCCCAGCCTGCTAAGGATCAGCTGAAGGGTGGTTGTGGTTTTTCCCCCACCGTGGAATTTTGAGATATTAATACAATGTTTTCCTTGGTGTGAAAGCTTTTTAACGGTTGCAGAAGTAACTGCCACCACCAGCAGGCTATTCCCTTCCCAAGCTGTCCGCGGAGAAGCAGGATGGCTGGCCCAGAGCATCCTCCTGCCTCAGCTCTCTGCACCCCCATTGGCCAAACAACCACCCATCCAACCTCTGTCCCTCCTCCCCCACCACTACTTCCAGGCAGCTGAGAGAAGTTTAGAGGCGCTCGCTTTGCTGCCCCAGCACACCATGGCTGAGATGTGGTTGTGGCTGGTTAAACCACATACATACACAGAGAGCAGCTTCTACTCTTTGATATGTAACACAGTCTCTTTGTATGGTCTCTTTGTTCAATGGTGGAAAAATAGCAACATTAGCTACACATGACTGCTCCACATCTTCACATCTTCTGAGCAGAGAACTCAGCAGGAAGCAGCAATATTACAGTTAATATCAGCTAATGTCTCCCTAGGGCGGTTGTTCTGTTTACTTTATGAGTTTACTTTCTGTTTGCTCCACCTCCCACCCCAAGGTCCGGCTTAGTCTACACCAGTCCTTGCCGAGGTTGCTCATAAGAACTGCTGCCTGAAATAGTGTGTACATCTACTGCAATGGCAAAAAGAGGAATGGCACAGTTGCCAGGGGAGAAAGCACAGATGCTAGGAGTGAGGGAGTTACTGAGACAGACTGCGAGTAGGCGGGGAGGAGGCTGTCGAGCCAGAGGTGGGAATGGGAGATGTGGGACCTTGTTTTGTTGCTGGGCAGGGGAGACATGAGGGAGTGGGGAGGCTATGGCAGAGGAGGCATGGAGGAATGAGGAGACTTTAGTAGTGGGGGAACAGGGAAGCAGGGAGACTGAGGCAGTGGGGGAGGGGAAGGGGACAGGCATGAGGGGGGAGACTGTGGCATCAGAGGAATGGGGCAGGCAGACCGGGAGGAAACGGGAGAGCTGGAGGAGTATGGGGCTTTCCACAGAAGGATGAGGGATGGGAAGGCTGGAGTGTGGGGATTGCAGGGGGCACAGGGGAAACAAGCAGACGGGGGACACGGAGGTGTTGTGGAATCACTAAGACCATTAGCAGCATGAGAAAGAAGCTTATCTTTTCGGTGGAGAGTGGGATCAGTCTTAAGTTTGAAGTGCTGGGTGGGCTGACACCCCACTCAGCAGTGTGAATCCTGCCTGTTGCCAGCCCTGCCCTTTTCACTCTCTAGGGAAGCCTTGGTTCCTGCAGACTGAACATAGGGGAGGCGCAATAAGGGCAATGAATGACAGCTGATGCAGCTGCACTTCAAGAGAATGGGTCTAGCTAGGCCAGTCTCTGACTGGCTACCTGTCTGCAGGGAGACAAGCCATGTGGCCGAGCACTAGCACCTTGCTACAGGGGAGATAATGGGCAGGGGAGAGTTTCCAGGCATTTCCCTGTTGTGTTTTCCCAGTGCAGGGCTTTAAACTGCAGGGGAGGGGGGCTTTTCCCAGCAACCCCC
>QEPC01004656.1:1314281-1329891 GCA_003113815.1 Sphenodon punctatus | reverse complement strand
TGCCTGCTTTTAAACCTGGCAGAGGAGGTGAATATAACCTGCCTAACTGAAATTGCTGGATTAAGTAATGTAATGTCCATCCAATGTTAACCCTGGGAACTCCTTGCTGCTGGCTGGGTTATGCCCTGGCTCCGCCTACCATATCCCTGGCTCCGCCCCTAGGCTAGGCTCTGCCCCTAGGCCAGCCGTCCCGGCCTTACTGCCCCAGTGCCCCTCCAACTTCAAAACCCACCAGCTGCTCCTGCTAAAGCAATTCTTCTCCCCCTCCCCCCTTCATTTTCTCACAGCCAAGCAGTTAACTTTTAAAAGAAAACCAAACAGAATGAACAATTTACAAGTTCACTGTACTGTATCAGAACTGTAGATCAAATGCTGAAAATAACAACATTTCAAAGTCTAATCAGGTGTAAAGGTTAAAGTGTCCAAGAGCAAAGCAAGTTTGTGCAGTAATACACAAGGAACTTGACGCTGACTGTTAAACATGTAGGGATGTCATTTAATTACAATGCCAGTTACTTGTGTTCCTTAGTTATTTAATTTGTGTGTGTGTGCATGTGTTTAAATGATTATTTGATTGATATCAGGAAACAAAATCTACAGGCACAAATAAAAGGCCTAATCCTCAACTGGTATATTCTTATTTGTTCCGTTTACATTAGTTGAGAATCTGGTCCTTATATATCTTTTACATACAACATTAATACTAATATTATCAGGTAATTATGATTAAAAAACAAACAAAAAAACTAAACAACTATCCAATACTTACCAAAAACCTGGAGAAATGTCTGATTTGTAATATTTCCTGCTTTGTTTCTTGCTTCACAAACGTACGGACCAGCATCCAGGTTTTTTATATTTCTGATGGTTAGTTCTGTATTGCTTCCCCTCAGTATATATTTTTCATTTTCTTCAATAGGTTTTCCACTCCTGAAGAATAAAAAAAGATATTTAAAATGGTGACACAACTTACCTTATAATATGAAAGCTCATACTCAGATTTCTGATTTGGAAGTGTCAGTCGTTTCAAAGCTATTACCTCAGGAGGATATAGCTATTTTTGCTGACATAAAAGACACATTTAGAAGCCATGCTAAAAATGCATGGGGAAGACTGAGACTGCATTGGTAAAAATGCAGATTTCAGTAGGATGTAAATTGCTATACAAAGAAATTGGATCTTTCAGTACTTATGTTCACATTCTACATGTAAGGCAACCATTCCAGAGTGTAGTCTGATTATTGAAACCCCAAGTCACATATTTTAGTTGCCATAACTTAGTAGACAAACTAATTAGAAGCACTATAAACTATTTAGTCTCATCTTTAATATTGATTTAACAACATAAAATATATTTTGTATTATAACACTTGAGAAATTTGATTAATATATAACTTCAATTCAGAATCAGATAGAGGAAAGTCAATAAGGTCAATTAACATTACATACTTGTTTGGAATCTTTGCATGCAAATTTACAACTCGTATTGCTAGAGCTTGCATTAGTGTAGCAATTTATACATACGATTTAACACTGCTTACCTGCTCACACAAACAGCTCATCTCAATTATTCCTCCTTGGTTGTTTTTGGCTAGTCACAACTTCAAAACAACAACAACAAAACCCTCACAAGTTTCTAGATAAAAAAATCTCCAGAAACAAATGATGACGGCTAGATGGTATAAAGATAATAAAACCTGTCAATCCTCTCTGATTATGGGCATAAGAGGGCATGTGGTCATATTGTCGGCGCATCCAAAATGAAACAAGGACAACCATGATGGGTTTAAAAGGCCACACTCTTTATTCAAATCGGAATTAGGCATGGTGGGGGTAATTGCCCTCAGGCAATTCAGGTCCAGTGCAAACTTCTATAATTGGATACGTAACAAACCCAACAAAGGGGAGGCTTGGATGTACCCTCCATAACCCCCCTTTAACTACCTAACACAAACATCTCCCCTCTGGCATTGGCTAACGGCCGCCTCCAGAGGGGACGAAGTCCTTCCGGACCCAAGCCAGCACAAGCACCCTGGAGGGGAAACAATGCAGCCTGCGTTCCTCATCCCTTGCTCCATTTCCTAATGGAGATCAACAAAATCCCCTGGTGGCCACCTAGTAAGGCGGGCCATAGGGCTCTTTTCCCATGTTTGGGAAGGAAGGGACCATTTCAGTACTGTTCTGAAACAGACTCCTAGAGATCTCTCAGCCCCCGCAGTCTCCCTCCCAGCCTCTCAGTTGGCCTGGCATACTAGGTGGGACTCTATTTGCTGGCAGACCTGGATGCCAGAGAAGCTGTGAGAAAACCTAATTGATGAGATGCAGACACGTGAGCACCCATTAGCCCTGATTGGGCCATGTGGGAGGCCTGAAATGTCCCTGGACTCTGCCATGAATGGTGGTTCTGTGGTGACTGTGTGGAGACCACAGGGTAGACGGTACACCTAATAAACCGTCAAGTGGGAACGTGCCTGGTGAAGGCTAATGTGGGCTTTTGTCTCGTATGATTCGACCCCTAGTAGTTGCTTCTGTAGCTCAAGTGCTAAAGCTTTAAAAGAAGATCTGAAATTCAGAGAAGTCACATGTGTCTCATGTGAAGGATGTTATTTGTTTCATGTGTCTCTTATGTTTATGTTATGTTATGTGTCACATGTGAAGGGATGCTAAAGCTTTTAAAAGGAAATCTGAAATTCAGAAGTCTCATTTCTCTCACGTGAAGGGATGTTATTTGTATATGATTTATTTTTCAAAGTTAAACTTTTTAAAAAAATAAAATAAACAAAAATAATAATCTTAGAGCAGGACCAGAGCTTCAAAAGTATGTAAATGTAAATTAAATGGATGAATACAAATGTATTCAATAAATGTATACAAATAAATAATCAGAAGGTTAATGGGGCAGGTATATCCCCTTCTTAAGTCTGTACTGCTCTTATTTAATTGCCTCTTTTGGCTAATCAATGCTTCACCAACCCAGTTTAGGACCCTGACATAAAATCTATACTCCTATTAGGATGTTTGCTGCTGCTGCTGATTATTATTATTATAATACAGACACATCATAAAAATACAATAAAACTCAATTTAAAAACTTCATTAAAAGCCAACCATCTTCCCTAAACCCTCCTACCGCAGCCCCTAACCCCACCTGCCAAATGCTCTGCCAAAGAGAAAGGTTTTACATTGCATCCAGAAAATGCTCCAGCTGGGGCTCTGATGGACTGCTGGGGGAAGAGAGTTCCATAACATAGAGCTAGCGACCGAGAATGCTTCTCTGCAAGTACTATTGTATGAAAAAGACAGGTAGGTGGTACCTGCAAGAGACCACTCCTGGTCCACTGCATGGATCAAAATGGAGCATGAAAGGAAAGATGGTCTCTTACATAAGTGGGGCCGAGGCTGTTTAGGTCTTTAAAGGTCTTTTATGGTTATGTTTGCTCTATGCTTTCTTTAACATCACCTCCCTTAAGACAGTCAAGCACTTTCTTCACTTCAGCACCAAAATAATAGTGTTTTGATTTTCACAAATGTTGGTTCACATTTCCATCTGTGCAACTTTCCATCTGTTAAAATCAGGACAACTTGTTAAAGCACAAAAAGATACTACTAGTACTTCTCATTTCTATAGCTCTTATCAGTTATATGCAGTGTGGTAAATATACACATAACATCGACAGTTACTGCTCCAAGGACCTTCAATTTACTAGGGATGGGCGAACGCGGTTCGGAAGTTCGGAGTTTGGCCCGAACTCGGCCTGTTCAGATGACCGAACCGAACTGAACTTCCGAACACGAGCTGGCCGAACTGAGCTCAATCCGAACGGCGAAATGACCGAACAGTTCGGTCAGTTCGGATCGCGTTTGGGTGAGTTCGGGTGGCAAAAAAAGGTTCACTGTAAGGTCAAACATGACAGGGAGGGGTAGTACTAGTCACTGAGGAGCAGACTTCCAGGCACCAGGGGTGGAGAGACTTGCAAGAAATGAAACTATCTGCCTCCCCCCTTCCCAACACCTTCTAAGCTAGTCACTGTTCCTGAACAGCAGGCGTTGAGTAGGATTATTAGATTNCAAGTCACATATTTTAGTTGCCATAACTTAGTAGACAAACTAATTAGAAGCACTATAAACTATTTAGTCTCATCTTTAATATTGATTTAACAACATAAAATATATTTTGTATTATAACACTTGAGAAATTTGTTTAATATATAACTTCAATTCAGAATCAGATAGAGGAAAGTCAATAAGGTCAATTAACATTACATACTTGTTTGGAATCTTTGCATGCAAATTTACAACTCGTATTGCTAGAGCTTGCATTAGTGTAGCAATTTATACATACGATTTAACACTGCTTACCTGCTCACACAAACAGCTCATCTCAATTATTCCTCCTTGGTTGTTTTTGGCTAGTCACAACTTCAAAACAACAACAACAAAACCCTCACAAGTTTCTAGATAAAAAAATCTCCAGAAACAAATGATGACGGCTAGATGGTATAAAGATAATAAAACCTGTCAATCCTCTCTGATTATGGGCATAAGAGGGCATGTGGTCATATTGTCGGCGCATCCAAAATGAAACAAGGACAACCATGATGGGTTTAAAAGGCCACACTCTTTATTCAAATCGGAATTAGGCATGGTGGGGGTAATTGCCCTCAGGCAATTCAGGTCCAGTGCAAACTTCTATAATTGGATACGTAACAAACCCAACAAAGGGGAGGCTTGGATGTACCCTCCATAACCCCCCTTTAACTACCTAACACAAACATCTCCCCTCTGGCATTGGCTAACGGCCGCCTCCAGAGGGGACGAAGTCCTTCCGGACCCAAGCCAGCACAAGCACCCTGGAGGGGAAACAATGCAGCCTGCGTTCCTCATCCCTTGCTCCATTTCCTAATGGAGATCAACAAAATCCCCTGGTGGCCACCTAGTAAGGCGGGCCATAGGGCTCTTTTCCCATGTTTGGGAAGGAAGGGACCATTTCAGTACTGTTCTGAAACAGACTCCTAGAGATCTCTCAGCCCCCGCAGTCTCCCTCCCAGCCTCTCAGTTGGCCTGGCATACTAGGTGGGACTCTATTTGCTGGCAGACCTGGATGCCAGAGAAGCTGTGAGAAAACCTAATTGATGAGATGCAGACACGTGAGCACCCATTAGCCCTGATTGAGCCATGTGGGAGGCCTGAAATGTCCCTGGACTCTGCCATGAATGGTGGATCTGTGGTGACTGTGTGGAGACCACAGGGTAGACGGTACACCTAATAAACCGTCAAGTGGGAACGTGCCTGGTGAAGGCTAATGTGGGCTTTTGTCTCGTATGATTCGACCCCTAGTAGTTGCTTCTGTAGCTCAAGTGCTAAAGCTTTAAAAGAAGATCTGAAATTCAGAGAAGTCACATGTGTCTCATGTGAAGGATGTTATTTGTTTCATGTGTCTCTTATGTTTATGTTATGTTATGTGTCACATGTGAAGGGATGTTAAAGCTTTTAAAAGGAAATCTGAAATTCAGAAGTCTCATTTCTCTCACGTGAAGGGATGTTATTTGTATATGATTTATTTTTCAAAGTTAAACTTTTTAAAAAAATAAAATAAACAAAAATAATAATCTTAGAGCAGGACCAGAGCTTCAAAAGTATGTAAATGTAAATTAAATGGATGAATACAAATGTATTCAATAAATGTATACAAATAAATAATCAGAAGGTTAATGGGGCAGGTATATCCCCTTCTTAAGTCTGAACTGCTCTTATTTAATTGCCTCTTTTGGCTAATCAATGCTTCACCAACCCAGTTTAGGACCCTGACATAAAATCTATACTCCTATTAGGATGTTTGCTGCTGCTGCTGATTATTATTATTATAATACAGACACATCATAAAAATACAATAAAACTCAATTTAAAAACTTCATTAAAAGCCAACCATCATCCCTAAACCCTCCTACCGCAGCCCCTAACCCCACCTGCCAAATGCTCTGCCAAAGAGAAAGGTTTTACATTGCATCCAGAAAATGCTCCAGCTGGGGCTCTGATGGACTGCTGGGGGAAGAGAGTTCCATAACATAGAGCTAGCGACCGAGAATGCTTCTCTGCAAGTACTATTGTATGAAAAAGACAGGTAGGTGGTACCTGCAAGAGACCACTCCTGGTCCACTGCATGGATCAAAATGGAGCATGAAAGGAAAGATGGTCTCTTACATAAGTGGGGCCGAGGCTGTTTAGGTCTTTAAAGGTCTTTTATGGTTATGTTTGCTCTATGCTTTCTTTAACATCACCTCCCTTAAGACAGTCAAGCACTTTCTTCACTTCAGCACCAAAATAATAGTGTTTTGATTTTCACAAATGTTGGTTCACATTTCCATCTGTGCAACTTTCCATCTGTTAAAATCAGGACAACTTGTTAAAGCACAAAAAGATACTACTAGTACTTCTCATTTCTATAGCTCTTATCAGTTATATGCAGTGTGGTAAATATACACATAACATCGACAGTTACTGCTCCAAGGACCTTCAATTTACTAGGGATGGGCGAACGCGGTTCGGAAGTTCGGAGTTTGGCCCGAACTCGGCCTGTTCAGATGACCGAACCGAACTGAACTTCCGAACACGAGCTGGCCGAACTGAGCTCAATCCGAACGGCGAAATGACCGAACAGTTCGGTCAGTTCGGATCGCGTTTGGGTGAGTTCGGGTGGCAAAAAAAGGTTCACTGTAAGGTCAAACATGACAGGGAGGGGTAGTACTAGTCACTGAGGAGCAGACTTCCAGGCACCAGGGGTGGAGAGACTTGCAAGAAATGAAACTATCTGCCTCCCCCCTTCCCAACACCTTCTAAGCTAGTCACTGTTCCTGAACAGCAGGCGTTGAGTAGGATTATTAGATTGCTTTAAGTTTCACTTCAGTTTTGTACTGAAATGAAACTTAAACCTTAAACTGAAACCTTGTGTTTTTGATTCCCCCCACATCCCATATATATATTAGAGAGAGAGAGAGAGAGAGAGAGAGATATTAGGGATAGTAGTTGTAGGAGCTAGCTTAGTGATAGAGATAGCGTTAGTGATTTAGTTTTAGTGTTTGTAGGAGTAGGCCTGTGTACTTATTAGATAATCCATTTAGTTCATAGCATTTAGAATAGTTAACAGCAGTTAGATTTAGTGTAGATAGATATATATAATATTAGATACAAAATAAATAAAAAACCCATATAAAAACCAAAAAACCAAATAAAAAACAAAAGAAAACCATATAAAACTCAATAAAAAACCATATAAAAAACAAAAACCCCACCCATAACAACATTTCCCGAACGGCCGAACCCAAACCCGGCGAACCCACCGAACAGCCGAACTGAACGGCTGAACCCGAACCCGGCAACTAACTGAACTGCAGAACTGAACGGGCGAACCGAACGCAGCCGAACCAAACGGCCGAACCCGAACTGCGATCTGTTTGCCCATCCCTACAATTTACTGAAGAAAGGGTTCCTGTGGTCGTAGGGGGCCCCCCTCCTGGAGGTTCTGCATTATAAGAGGATTGTGACCAACAGGCAGGTATTCTCAGCAGCCGCACCGGCAGTGTGGAACTCACTCCCGGGGGGCATGTGCCTCAGCCTGGATCTCCTCACCTTCCAGCATCAATGTAAGACATGGCTCTTCTGCCAGGCATTTGGTGGTAGTGGTGGTGGTGGGGATGGTTAAGAGAAGGTTCTGGGTGTGGGCGGGGTTTTCTTATTTATTTATTATTCACACTTTTGGACTTTCTTTTATTGAATTGACTGTTTTAAATTGGTTTTATTGTTGTATTTTATTGCTTTATATTATTATTATTATAAGCATTTATATAGCGCCAGCAATGTACCTGGAGCTTTACAGAGAATAAGATAGACACGGTCTCTGCCCGACAGCTTACAATCTTTTCTTGGTGTAAGCCACCCCGAGATGCCGGAGGCAGGCGGGGCAGGGTACAAATCTATTAATTAATTAAATAAATAAATAAATAAATAAATGAATGCACAGTTAAAAACAAGGGGCATTATTTGAATCATGAACTACAGGATCCAGTTTATTCAGCAATTAATTTATTCCTACTAAGTACTTTAGTTCAAATTTAAAATACTATGATATGTATATATTATAGCCTGGGTTCATGAATTAGAGGCAACCTTAAAGAGGTGGACCTTTAGACAGGCTTTGAATATGAACGGAGGGGCTGACACACTGCCTCAGGAAGACTGTGCCAGGCATATGGTACAGCAAGGTGAAAGGCATGGAGTGGGGAGTTGGTGATGGAGGAAAAGGGCACATATAAAAGCATTTTGCCCAGTGATTAGAGATCACGAGACGGGGTATAGGGGGAGATAAGGGAGAAGTAGGGAGGGGCTGCAGAGTGAAGATATTTATAGGTGACTAAAAAATTTTGCACTGTATACGGGAGAGGGTGGGGAGCCAGTGTAGTGACTTGAGGAGCAGGTTTACGTGGTCATAGTGGCATGCAAGGTAGATCAGTCTCATAGATGAATTCTGAATAGATTGTAGTGGAGATAGATGGTTCAGTGGGAGGCCTGCAAGAATCGGGTTACAATAGTCTAAGAGGGAAGGTATGAGAGAATGGATAAAAGTTTTGGTAGTGTGTTCAGAAAGGAAGAGACAGATTTTGGCCATGTTTATGAAGAAAGAAATGGCAAGTTTGGGCAGTGTTTTGGATGTGAGTAGAGAAAGAGAGTGAAGAATCAAAGATGACCCCAATATTACGGGCTAAGGGGACAGGAAGTATGACAATGTTCTCCAGAGAGACAGAGGGTGAGGAGAGGGAAGAAATAGATTTAGGAGGAAAGATAAGAACTTGGTCATATTAAGTTTAAGGTGGTGGTGAGACATCCAGGCAGCGATGTCACACCGGTAAGCTGAGATTTGGGACTGGATTCTGGGTGACAGTTCTTGTGTAGAGAGGTAGATCTATGAATCATCAACATAAAGATGGTACTGGAAGCCATGGGAGGAGATCAGATTGCCAATGGAACTATTATAGAGGAAAAAGAGAAGAGGGCCCAGGACAGAGCCCTGAGCCACATAAACTGATGGGGGAGGGTGGGAGGAACCACTGAAGGATAAATTAAATGTGCAGTGGGAGGGGTAAAAGTTGAACTAAGATAGGATGGAGTCCTGGAATCCAAAGGAAGACCGGTGTCAAGGAGACGATGATGGTTGGGTGAATTTAGACCCCTAATATTGGGTCTAATTTTGGAAACATCAGCAATAATTATTTGTTATGTTAATTTTAGCAGAAATTATTTATTATTTTCTAAAAAGATTTACTACTTAATTCCAGTAATATCTTATTCTTCTAATTATAACATTACATTTGTCAGCAGAGACCCACAGATAGCATTACTTTCATGTTTTATATTTTGATTACAATTGCAATTTTAATTCCTTTATGCTTTCATTTTAGAAATATTAGATTGATGGTTATTCATATTCTTTTAGCAAACATAACATCTAGCATCTGTTTAGCAAAACATAAAGGGCCTAATTATGTGCTCAGATATTCTTATATAACTTCTTCTTACTTCAGTAGAACATGCAAGATGATACCAGAGGTCAGCAATGATCCCATAATGTCTCTTGTCACAAACATCTCCTATAACCATGATGATTTCTGAGTAAGGCTGAGATTATTAGCATCTCATTGGGACCTCTAGGGAGTGAGAAAAGTAATAATGCTGTTGATATCAGAGAACAAGCTGATATCAGAGAACACGAACGAGCTGCCTTTGGGCAGGAGGGGCGGGATATAAGTTTTGAATAAAATAAATTTTAAAAAACAAGTAGACATGTATAACACATTAGTAGAAGATTATTCCCTTTGCTAGTTAATTCTAACTCATGTCACTAAAGATAAAGGGCTCAATCCTGTAAAAGTGTATACATGTAAATTATCTTTAAACATGCAAATAGACCTACTGAAACTGATGGACTAATCATATGAGTAATGATTATTCATATATCAGCAGCATGGATTGCAGAATCAAACCCTTAATTTCTATATATGGTCTTCCTCTTGTCTCCCTTATACAGCTCGTACACCAGTACAATTCAATGACAGCAGCTAGGCTGATAATCTTGAATTACAACAGTATAAATGAGAGAAGAATCATTGCAGCCATATCCATGGAATTTTAACTAAGCATATTCACAAAGTTAAATAAAGCAACAATTAATCTTTGCTGATCTTTATTTTAACTATCTTCAAGAGTAACTAATCCAAATGCCATCTAATTCATTTTAGGGAAACATTGACACATTAACTCACTTCTCTTCCTCTTACTCAACAGCCATTTAGATTGACATTAGTCTTTTAAACTGTTTACTTATATTCCCAATTATAACAAATAAAAATAACTAGCGTAAGCAGATGATCCGTGTGTTAAAACTCTACAGTTCTAACTTTAAAGTTACAGTCCTGGTCATTGAATCAGCCAAGACAATCAGAGTTACCATATTCTCTTTATGTTCCATGAAAGCAACGTAAATTGCTCTCTTTAAGTTCCATGAAAGCAACATAAAAACATCATTTTTTCCTTATATATTTAGAGATCAAACCATTTAAGGTAAAACAGTGATCCATGCAGAAGTAATCGTGACAGAAACCAGACTGTTCCTCCCCTAATATATCCCTTTCTGTCATCCAAATCTGGAGGTGAAACAAAATATTTCTCCCATAGACCTTTGCACCAATTAATGAAACTAATAGGTCTATAATAATCAGGGTCAGTTTTGGAACCTTTTTTTAAAAACAGGAATAATAATATTCTGTTTCCAAACTATACAGC
Organism: Sphenodon punctatus; assembly: GCA_003113815.1. Lineage (NCBI taxonomy): Eukaryota > Metazoa > Chordata > Lepidosauria > Sphenodontia > Sphenodontidae > Sphenodon > Sphenodon punctatus. The sequence continues at coordinate 1,319,058 of QEPC01004656.1, read as the reverse complement.
AATAATTATAAGATATAACATTATTAATTGCTTCGACTGGTTATTTTGGAATAATGTTGGACACCAAATTTTCCGCATTCATCCAATGGTACAGAAATTAGAATTGTACTTCTTATTAATTGTTAGCACTTAGCATGCCCACATCATGATAAAAACAATATTATGCCAGTCACTGTACAAAAACATAGTAAAAAAAGGAAGTTCTGGTTCAAAGGTATAGTCAAAATAGGCAACAATAATGATCAATGGGAGAAAGAAAATGGTATGCAAAATGCCTTTCCATAGCATGGAAATTCCCATGCACAACCCAAGCTCATCTGAGCTGGGCAGTAGCTCCAGTACTCTAAGGGTTAATAAAAGAACAGAAGCAAAATAATTAGTTATCTCTGAGTCAAGGCCACAGCTGCAGAAGCAGTTAATCTGCAATCTGTACAGAGATCAGCTTTGCCCAAGTTTCCGCTCCTTCACAGTCTTGAAGAGTGGACAATTATCAATTAATCAGAACTCTGTTTAACGGTTCACACTTAACAATATCAAATTGTATCTAAACAAATATCACTCTGGTTGATTACTGATTCAGTCATGTCTGTCAAGAATGTGATGTTCTGTAACTCCTCTTATCAAACTAGTTGGAACTGAGCTGTATGTCACAATCATAATGAAGTAATCTTGTTTAGATGTGTATAGAAGAGGACGTCTGAAACCATCTCTCCAGACCTGACTCCTTCCTATGATCCCGCATCGGGGTCTGGGCCACGGTCTGGAATTGGTGGAGGTAACAGATGTTACTTTCCGCCGATTCCGGACTGTGGTCCAGCTAACCACAGTTCTGGAACTCCGGGCGGCCCGAGGTCCAGAACCGTGGTCATTGTGTTTCCCGCTGGAAGTTCACCATGGTGAAAATCTGGCAGAATGCACTACAGACTTTACGGTACCGCAGCCATCACAGGGGGTTGACTGTGGTATCATAACATCTGAAATTACCCTATATTAATTCCTGCAGAGTTTCATCTTGTCGCCCCTCTTGTTCAATGTGTATCTGAGTCTACTAGGTGAGATTGTAGAGTGAAGTGCTATCAGTATGCTGATGACATCCAGATCTACCTCTCTTTTTTATCTGACCCAGGTCCTGAAGTCTCGGTGCTTACCCAATGCCTGGCTGCTATTGTGGACTGGGTGAGGGTGAACTGATTGAAGCTGAATCCAGACAAGACTGAAGTGATAATGGTTGGCTGACCCTGTGACTTGGAGGGCTGGGACTCCTATCATTGACAGGGTCTGTCCCTCTCTGGTTACCCAAGTTCACAGCCTTGCTATGCCTGAAACTTCAGATTGCAGCAGTGGCCAGGACAACTTTTCACCAACTCCATCTGGTGAGGAGGCTGCAGCCCTTTCTTTCCAGTTCAGATCTGGTCACCATCATCCATGCCTTTATTACCTCAAGGCTAGATTACTGCAATGCACTCTACATGGGGCTGCCCTTGGGGACTGTTTGGAAGCTGCAGCTGGTGCAGAATGCATTGGCCAGGCTCCTTTCAGAGATGGGTTGCTGGGACTTATCTGAAACCAGCTTTCCTATGTTTCACCACAACCCTTGGAGTAAGCTAGGAGCACACTCTTGCAGGTACCACCTGCTAATCTTGTTCATATGACAAAGGTCCACAGAGAGGCATTCTCAGTTGCTGCCTCAATATTGTTGAGCTCTCTTCCTCAAAAAGTCCATTAGAGTTTGAGCCTAAGCATATTCTGGAGGCGGTGCAAAACTTCTTTTTTGGGAAAACCGTTTGGCAGGCAGGGATAGGGCCTGGGGTGGATAGATGTAAGGGCGAGAGTGGGGTTTATTGATCTGTTTGTTTTTAAGGGGACTTTAATGTATTTTAATGTATTTTATGTTTTTAATATTGTAAGCTGCCTTGAACCTTAAGGGAAGGGTGGGGTAAAATTTTAAATTAGATTAAATAAATAACTAAATAAAACAAGCAATCTCATGATTTAAGTCCGAAGTAGTCAATATTATGGACCAATGTGAATAAATTTCATGAAGAATACGTCTTTAAAGAAAAAAGTGCATCTGTGACAAAAATCATCTTATAGTTTGATACTTATCACTAAATGATAAGTCAAATTGAGATAGGATAACTCAGGAGGAGATTAGTAAATCCAAACACTTAGACACATATGCACTCATTCAAACATAAGATTGAATGGCATGTTCACAATTGAAGTGGAATGTACTCATGAGTTGAAATGAGAGATAGGCTGGAGCTTCACGGCCAGATGGCGCTGAATGGCGGTGGTGTGAGTCCTTCCGTGTCACGGGAGCCGCTCTCCGTGGGCAGCGGAGGAGGGAGCCGAGATGCGCTGCTGATCAACAGCAGACGTTCCCCCGAAAAGGCTGCCAGTTTGCAGACAGTGAGGGTGCCCCGGAGTAACATTTTGGACAGCTTTCTACCGCAGATGGCCCATGCAAATGACGAGCTAAGAAGAGAAATGGCAACAGTCCAATCTCAGCAGTTTGACATTGAAAATCTCAAGTCTGCACTTGAAAAGGTCATAGAGATGAATGTGGCCTTGGTTGAATTAAGTGGTTCTGAGACAGAGGAAGAGACTTCAGAAGACAGTTCAGATTCTGACGAGGATGATTCTGCAAATGAAGAACTTAGTATAGACAACCTTAAGCTTCCTATTCAGAAGAGAGAAAAGGGAAAGATCGAAATTTTGGACAGTGAAGTGAATGAGTAGCTAGAATTATTTTCAGACTTACTGTTCTGTATGCACCACATTTCCTGATTACTGTATTTTGAAGACTTGACCCTTATATAACTGGCTTATTTCCAAGTGTTTCACCAAAAGGCTGGCTAACTCTTTCTTGTTGTTGTTTTATGTTCCTTGGAGACATGTTGAAATTCATGGAAATCTTGAGTTATACCTCCAACCTTGAGCCAGTAGTAAGGAGCCGAGTTGCCTCGGGTGGGGAAGAACAACAGTATGATGCCTAGAGTGTAGGACACATGGCAAGTGGGGAGGCAATACTGTCACACTGGGGAGGATGTTGCAAGGTTCTCAGCCTACTCTAAGGGGAAGGAAAGGATCATGTACTGCGTAGGAGAAGGTGGTGGTGGCAGAAGGGAAGTTATTCCTTTTAGAGGAGGGAGTTAGAAGCTGGGAGGAAGCCAAAACATGTGTTTAGTAGGAGTATGGTCTTGTGAAAATATTGCATGCTGTAATACTAAACACTAAACACTGTGAGCGCTCAGTACTTCAGTGTAAGGAACCAAGTCTAATTTATCTCTGCCTTCGAAATTATACAGGATGCAGTGGTTTAAGGTGATCTCTTGTATCAGATTTCATGTGGAACATGACCTGTACACATCTGCAGTGCCTTTATAGTAATTTGTTTTTTAAGAAACTATTTTGTATAATAATAGTGAGAGATACTTAAAGGTAGGTACTGGAAAAGGTCCTGGATATTCATGGGTACTGGAAAATGAGATTCTTCAATTAGTTCAAGTAAGATTTTAACTAAACTGATTACATTTTCAGTTTAGTCATATCATAACACTGATTTCACTTCCTACAGTAATTGCCTGTTTGTAACCCTTTCATCTGTGGTGAGGTTAACTTGCAGTGTTAGTGCACAACACTCATCAGAGATGCCAGTAGAACAACCAAAACATATGTGCCAGTAAATGTTTGCAGTAGACAATCAGATTATTGGAACCAGAGTAAATAAGATAAATATATATTTTACTGTCCATTCATATGTGCAATTGTGATCATTGTACATGTATTGATTATGTGTCCAACCTCTAGTTCAAATTAATTTAGAATTTTAGGTGGTTGCATATGGTGCATATTGGATAAGGTGCTGGACTTGGACCGGAGAGAGTAGGGTTCAAATCTCACCCTAGCCAATCAACTCACTGGGTGGCCTTGGTCATGTCACCACTTCTCAGCCTCCGTTCCCCATCTGTAAAATGGGAATATGTGTGTGTCTGTCTTTTCCTGTGTGTTCCCTTCATCCTTGTCCATTTTAGATTGTAAGCTTACTGGGTACACAAGAACATAAGAAGTGCCAAACTGAGTCAGACCAATGGTCCATCAAATTCAGCATCCTGTCCTCCAACAGTGGCCAATGGGTAGGGACCTGTCCCTGAAAAACTGTGACTGTAAAGTGCTGCATATGCCTAGTAGTGCTACAGAAATGATAAGTAGTAGTGCAAAAGTCTGAAAGTTTAATATACAGAAATTCAGAAATAAATGTGTTTTTTTTATTCCACTGATACGATAAATATATCAGATCAGCTTTGTTTATTTTTCATTTACTATAAAATAAAGATTTGATTTTACTGCAGTATAATACGAATCCCTTCAACATTTTAAACATTTTTGATGTACAGACTTAAAATTAACTTACCTATACCAGCTGATTGCAGGCTCAGGAGAACCAGTGGCTCTACAGAATAAAGTAATAGACTCTCCACGATCTGCTGTGGCATTAAAGGACTTCTGGATAAGCGTAATTGCTGGAGGAACTAAATAAAATGGAGGGGAGAATACATGAGATCATGTTACTTATAATTTTAAATATAGGATTTTCATTTTTTCTTGAGAAACTTTGAACAAAATAATTCTTATTAATCATTCAATTTGTGTGTGTGGGGGGGGAGAAGGCTAAGACTTATTTACATTGTTGAACTTCCTTTCAGAAAGCATTAACGATGATATGATGATGCCATGATAATTTAATGACATTCAAACACTTTTATAAGGTTTC
>QEPC01004656.1:1275080-1300150 GCA_003113815.1 Sphenodon punctatus | reverse complement strand
TTTTTTTTTTAAAAACTACCTGGGGATGCCGGGGCTCCGGCCCCAGATCCGGCGGTGGCGGCCGTGGGTCCGGTGGTGCTCCAGAATGCTTCAGGCCACTACTAGGCCTTCCGGTTTGACCACCAGGTAAGGCCGCGGGCGATCCCGGGGTGGGGTTAAAAAAAATAATCCCAGGCTGGGGGGGAGGTGCTCCCCGGCACCCCTTCCACCCGTGTAGCCTGGAGGTGGGAGGGAAAACCGGCTCCCCCCTACTCCTGAAATGAGTTCGGAACTTGGTTCAGTCGGGGGTCAGTTCAGATTTGGGGTGTTCACAAATGGGCTGAACACCCCGATTTCAGTCCAACCCCCCAACTTCCAAACCTCATTCCCACATCCCTAGCCATCAGGCACCCACCCCTCCCTAAGGGAAGCACTGACAACCCCAATCAGCAGCGTCCCCAGTGTGTCACAAGCCAGGAGAGGCATCATGGATCCAGTTCATAACTGGTCACCCTCACCTGTCCAAGCACATCCTCCGCATCAGTGGGTGAGATTAATTGAAGCTGATCCAAGTAAACTGGAGAAGACAGGGCCTCCTCAACCCCGAACTCTGACTCTGCACTCAAACTAGCAGCGCCCAAGTCAAGCCAAATATGAATATCTTTGTCTTAAAAGTAGGTGGCAAACTCGTCACAGCAGGCAGCTAATGACAAACTTGAGGTGGAGACAGCCAAGATTTAATAAGCTATTCACCACCCAGAATTGGAAATGCTCTGCTGGATGGGAGACACTATGGCTGTAGCAAAGAAAAATTTCTTCACCACCACCACAGCTAAAACAGGAACTTCCAAAGCTAGACCAGCTACTGATGCACAGGTCCTGGGATAAAGTGGCAGGATAATCTAAGGCCAGGCTCTCCAGTGCCTTGTTCCTATGGAGCACCTTGATGTTCTGACTGGGGTCAGAGACAGACCCTTTGCTCACTCTCGCTACAGATCCTGTGGGGCTCTCCCTTGCTGGATTAGAACTTCCAAAGCCTGAGGAGAAGTGGCTAAGTGGGGCCAGCTGGACCTGGGTGGCTCCAGGCCAGCCCTGAGGTCTCAGATGGGAACTAACTGCTAGACAGAGGAAGGAGTCAAGCGGGATTTGCCTCAGGCCAGTCAGGGAGGCTAAAGCTGCTTTTTAGCCGTGCGGGGCGCACACGCAGCATAAAATCATGCTGCATGTAAACCTACCGTGTGCAGGATTTAGGTGTGACATTTTATGCTTTAAAGCCCATCGCACATTATTTTAACGCTGCAAATGAAATACCTTGATGTTGAGATATTTAATTAGCACATTTAAAAGAATACACGGACAGCTTTAATGCATTAAATGTCGTGTCTACATCCCACATGTGGGATATTTACACGCAGCATGGTTTTATGCAGCCTGTTCCCTGCACACATCTAAAAATGGCCTTTGTCATTTGAAGACAAAACTGTTCTTCACAAAAAATCTGTAGAGTTGTGGTCTTTGCCAAGACAAGTGCTTGTTTGGATGTTTCAGCTTGATCAGCTGGGGAGCACCTCTGGCAGCAGGATCCTATCCAGTCACAGATAGAAGTGACTTGCTTTGTGCATTACCTCAGTACCCTGTACCTTTACCTGGATACTCATTTCTTTAGTAAATTCTGGTTTTTTGTTTCTAAACAGACACTATTGTTAGTCTGAGTCTTTGCTCTGTGTAGGTATCACCAGGGACAAGGGTGATCTCTCGCACAACCACTGCCTGCTGCTCTGAAGTGATGCTTTCCCCTCCCAGTTATTCTAGAGACTGACTCATCAGGGTGGAACCCCACAGGGTCTAGAAACAGATTAAGCAAAGGATCTATCTCTGACCCCATCCTGGACATCAAGATGTTCCATAAGTGCAAGGCAATGGAGAGCCTGGTATTAGATTGTCCTGACACTTTATCCCAGGACCTGTGCATCAATAGTGGTCTGAAGGAAGTTCCTGGACATAGTATACAGTCAGGCTGGAGCTTCCCTTTGCACCAGAACAGTGGTATTGGGGTAGGGGAATACAACACAGAATACTGTGTATTCTACAATATGTTATAGAATATACAACATATTGGGCTACACACTAGTACAACACAGATTAATGTTCATAATATTTCCCTGCTCACAACTTCAGCAAAACAGATTAACCAATAGTATCTACATAAGAACATAAGTAGTGCCATACTGAGTCAGACCAATAGTCCATCAAGCCTAGTGTCCTTTCCTTCAACAGTGGCCAATCTTGATTGCATGGGAGAAGAACCAATAGTCACAATGGGCAATCCATGCCCCATTTTTCACTCCCAGCTCCCGACAGTCAGAAATCCATCCCGTAAGCTACTTGGTACATAGCCATTAATGGACCTACTCTCCAAGAACGCATCCAGTCCATTTTTAAACCGAGCTATACTACTGGCATTTACAACGTCCTCTGGTAACAAATTCCATAAGTTAATTATGCATTGAGTGAAAAAGTACTTCCTTTTATTTGTTTTAAATCTGTTGGCAGCTAGTTTCATGGCGCGTCCCCTAGTTCTAGTACTATTTGAGAGGGTAAATAACCATTCCCTATCTCCTCAATCCACACCACTTAAGATTTTATAAACCTCTATCATGTCCCCTCTCAGTCTTCTCTTCTCTAAACCGAAGAGACCCAGCTTGTCAAGCCTCTCTTTGTACAGAGGCTGTTCCAGACCCTTCATTATTCTCGTTTATCTGATTGTTCCTCACCCATGCTTTGTCAGAGGTTTGTCTGGGCATCCTGTCAGGCCAACTGTTACAGCATATGCTGCCAAGTAAACTCTCACAACAGCAGCTAGGCTGCTTACTTGGGCATATACTTTTCATGCTGATGCCTGCTATGCAGGAACTGTGTGTCTGTGCCAGGGAGTTGCTGGGAAGGGAACATCTCTTCCCAGGCACGGGAAAGTGCTCAGAGCTGTAACCCTATAGATATGGATCAGGGGATGGAATTTCACTGAAAATGAACCTGAGTTTAGGAATGAAAATGGATCAATTGTCCCATATCCATAAATATTATCTGTGTTTTTGGAATGGTGTGCAGAGATCTGCTGTGTTCCCCAAAATGGAGTGGATCTCTGCATACCCCTTCTTTCCGATGTTCTGGCTCATCTTTCAAGGAAAGGTTGAAGGAGCTGGGTATGTTTAGCCTAGAGAAAAGAAGACTAGAGGGAGACATGATAGCGGACTTCCACTACCTGAAGGGCTGTCACAGAGAGGATGGCAAAGACTTGTTCTTTCTCGCTCCTGAAGGCAAGACTAGAATTGCTCAATTTACAAGAAAGGGCTCAAATATGCCAAATTACAAGAAAGCAAGTTTTAGTTAAACATTAGCAAGAATTTCCTAACAGTAAGAGCTGTTCGACAGTGGAACAAATTGCCTAGGGAGGTCTTGGGCTTTCCTTCCCTGGTGGTTTTAAAACAGGGGCTGGACGGCCATCTATTGCGGATGTTGTAGCTGTGGATTTTCTGCACTGATCAAGGGGCTGGACTAGAAGACCTCTGATGATATTTCTAACTCTAGGATTTTATTATTCTGTGATTCACCTACCCTTGTATTTCAGCGCTGTGTGCAGGCACAATACCAGAAACTTATTTTTGCTATTGGCACATGTAGAAAATATCTATATTGGTCACTATGCATGTGCCAGATGGGGAAATACAGGAATGGGCAAACCAGAACAGCTGAACTGGATCTCTGACAAAATGGGAGCCACATTTTGTTAGGCCTGGGAATTTGGAACGGAAGCTCAGAGCAGGAACTCACAATATTCAATTTCAGCCCAAAATGAGAAATGGGTTGTGCACAATAAAGGCGTGGCTTGATTAAGATGTGTAGGTCTCCACATTTTTATTTTCCAGGCACTGGACATAATAAGCCCTCTGTGCTAGTCATATCTTCTTCCAGCTGCAATTAAGTATCCTCATGTGAGTCTACTATGGAAGGCTCAGGACTGTTTCCGTGACACGTGAGTCCAGTGGTATAAACAACAGGGCTCTGCAAGCACTTTTTCAGATGTTAGGGATCTTGATGAAAGCAGCTCCAGGCAGTCTTATTGTATGAAATCATCCATTTCCAATTTGTGTGCTCTATGCTCTGATAGACACTGCCTCTTAGTAAATCAATTTTAAATTATGATTGTGCAGATATATATTTCAGATATTCTAATTCAGAATATCTTTCAGCCAGTGCACCTGCACTGCTGTGAAGAAACTGCAGAGAAAGAAGAATGCATATGTAAATCAAATATTTGAAATCAAAGATTGAAGTCAAGAGGGTAACAACAGAGTTTGGTTTCAGAGGCCGTTTTTGTCATGGATGCCACCCACCCATCTCCACCGATGGGATGGGTGGGAGAATGTCCATGTGGACGGGGCCAGGTGGGTGTGCGCGCTCCTGCGACCCACCCATCAACACCCACGAAGCAGCTGGGAAGGAGCTGGCATGATCCGTGGGTGGAGATGGGTAGAGGTGAGTGGAGATGGATGTTGAATACCCAGCCATCCATGTGAATGGGAAGCACACCTACCCATGGGAAGGGTCGGCCGAAACTAGTGAGAGACTGCTAGAAAGGCACTGCAGGAACCCGCAAGCAGATACACCCACCAGGAGATACGCTGAATGCCCAGCCGGGAGCCCTTAAAGGAGACACGAGAGGGAACAAGAGTGCGCTGGCTCCCCAACATGTCAGGCAGAAACGCCACAGAGAAGACAAAGGAAGTCAGCGCAATGTCATGCCGAGCGTGGGAAGGGGCAAGGTAAGCCGAGGGAGGCCGATACAGTCAGGGGAGGGGGGCCAGGATGCCTACAGACAGCTCTCCTATTCTGACCCAGGGGAGAGGATGCAACACAGCGCCGGCTGCAACCCCACCAACAGCAATGCAGCCCAGGGAGAAGAGTGCCTCCAACAGTGAGTTAAGAGAGGGGGAACCCCACTCACACAGGGGAGCAGGGAGGGCACAGACAAGTCCCGATCACACACTGTGGTTACACCGGCCAGACTGCTGACAGCTCCACTGCCCCCACCCCCAGGAGAGCATCCACACCCTGGAGCACAGTACCGCCGGGGAGACAGCCGAGAAGGCCCTCTGTGGCAGTCAGGTAAAACAGTGGGAACCCCAGGGGGGAGGGCAAGGGACACCCCACAGCACTAACAGGGGTACAGAAGGACAACAGCTTACTCAGATGCATTCCCAAAACAGGAGGGCACCTGCTTCACTGCCACCACAGCCACCGGCAACAAGGCTGGAGCACCTCCCCACCCCCAATAGGCAGACCCCAAAGGGGGAACCACTGGACCAGGGACAAGACACTGGACTCCATACATTTGTAGGGGGCCGAAAAGGCCCAAACAGACCTGGTGCACTGTTTCAAGACAAAACATGTCTATGAAGCCATTGCCCAGGAGATGCAGCCCATGAGGTACAATAGGGATGGGGCCCAATGCATGCATCAGGCAAAGCACGTGAGGTCCGGATAAAAACATATCCAGGACAACAATGTCAAGTTTGGCCATGCCATGTGAACACACGAGTTTGCAGAGGAGCTGGATCATTTCCTCTGTATGGATGGGGAGATTGTGGCTCCCAACACAGCTCGGCCTTTGCCTGGGGCAGAATGAGGCACAAGACAACACCCCCCTGCCTGAACCCCCAGAGCAGAGGGAGCCCACTGCCCCTGGTGAGGCCAGCCAGGAATTGGGAGGATACACCCCCATCCTAGAGGTTCAGGAGATGTCCCTGGAAACCGCCACAGGAAAATTCACCCTCCTCGTGTGTCCCCGAAATCCACAGGGTCAGACCCCCGGGGACTGGGGGTCACGGGGAGCGGCCAGACACAAGGGACACTACATAGGAGGAAGAAGACTATGACCCAGGTAAGAGAATGGCCCCATGGAATGGGAGGGAGGCACAGCCCAGGACAGCCAGGGCCCCAACAGGGAAGCAAGGACAAACTGACAGACCAATATTGCCCCCACAGCTCAAGGGGACCTGGAGGTGCAGGAGAAGGAGGTGGAGGCCCAGGAGGAGGACATGGAGGATCTGGAGGCCATCCCAGAGCCCGGCTACCAGGATACCGATGGTAGGTTCACACAGATATGGGCATGGTGGTGGGAGGTGGTGGGGTGACACAAAGGGGGCAGGGGTACAGCAGTGCAGCTGGCCCCATCCCCTCCCAAGGGCATCCAAGGGACAGGCAAGGAGACATAAAGGAGGGTGGGTGCACCACTAGATAATGGGTGGTAAGATCACAGGGGCTGGGGGGGGGGAACCCGGCTACAGAGGAGGGACCAGGAGACGGGGCCATGAAGGGGACAGGAGACCACATTCTAGCAGGGATAATGAAGCAAGGATGGGGCCCCCTCCAGCCCTCCACATGCTGATGTGGACAGGGAAGCACAAAGGGAGACCACCCGGAGCGCCCAGGCTCATGAAGGAGCAACCGGGGGGGGGGAGGGGGAAGGCCCCAGTGCATGAGAAGGAGGCAGAATAGGTAGATAGAAGCAGATCCCCAGCTCTATGTTAAACAAAAGTCTCCTTGCTGTTCACAGATGAGTGGCCTGGTCCATCCAGGGGTGCCGCCACCAGGAGTGCAGAGAGGAACCGGGAGATGCGGGCTTGCAACCGGAGGAGGAGGGAGAACCTGGGGAGGGAACTGCTGGTGGAAACCAAGAGGCTGCCAGATGAGCAGAGGGAGAAGCAGGCCATCAACAGGGAGGTCCAGCTAGGGGAGTGGAGAAGGGACCGGGAAAAATGGACGACATGCTCCATTGGTCCCACACAGAGCACTTGTGGGGCAGGCGCCAAGGTGCCACCCTCCTCCGCAAGCAGAAGTTCAACAGGGATGAGAGGGCCCATGTCTCGCTGGAGAGAGACACAGCAAAGACTTGACAACTAATCATGGAAACCCTGGAGCCTTTGCAATTTTTTCCCACAGCATGACATGAGCCCTTCTGCCACGGTAGGTGGGCTAGTAGCATCACAAGACCATGACACCCTGCCAGAGGTGTCTATGCCCTCTCCCCAGCACATATGTCATCCTTGGTTTCCCCAGCAGCAACCCTACCCCACCCGAGACCAGCTGGGCCCCCTCCCATAGCCCCCTAGCAACACCAAGGGGGGCTCCCAGAAGCAGCCCGTGCCACTCTTGATTCCCCTCCAGCACCCTCCACAATCCCCCCTCCTGAGCCCCAAGCCACTCCAGCACATCCCGGCACCCCCAGCAACCCAACCTCCTAGGCAGGCCACCGCACATGCTCAGGTAAGCACGGGGAACCAGGTGAAGGACACCAACCAAGGTGGGAGGGGGGAAACACAGGTTAGGAGACCACCCAGGCACAAGAAAGGGCAGTATGGTAGTACAGGAAGAGGTGATGGATACAGGGAGGTGCCATAAGGGAGAATCCAAACAGGGGCACAGGTAATGGATAACTAATGCTAAGGCTACATGTGTCATCCAAAAGCAGCTACCACCAGACCCAGCAGTGGAGGAAGGAGAGCCTGGGACAGGCAGCTGAAGACCACAGTGGGCAGCGCCTGCCAAGGCACACAAGGAGCCGGCCCTCAGTGGCGCGGTGAAGAGGGGAAGGGGATGACCCCGAAAACAATGACCCCCATCCCAAATGAATATGTTTAATGGATCGTACCTGGCTGTATTGCAGTCTGTACAGGGGGATCAAAGTGACGATAGGGATCTGTCACAAAAGGATCCGGTGAATAACAGCAGCTAGGCAGGCTGGCCTGGCAGCTCACATGCATGCCCTGTCAGACAGTAGGATCTCGAAGGGATAAGGGACCAAGGTGGCCCAGGAAAAGGTCGGATGGATCACCCACCATGCGAGGGGTGACGGACAGCTGCGGTGACCACAAGCCACCAATGGCCACTGGCTGTTGGGACCTGGGATACAACCTGGGAGGAGGGTCACCCTGCCATTACAGCCAAGGAGGGGTGGAAGCACACCATAGGGGGTCCCCATTCATTGCCAGGAAGATACCAACCTCACAGATATGGATACAAGTGGCCCAGGAACTGGCTGTGGGGTCCAAGTATGGAGGCATCAGTACAGAGCAGGAGGCCAGTCACAGGATGGGATGGATGGACAAGAGGGATGGGATGGCACCCTGTAGAGTCCCTGGACCTGGCTCTGAGGGAGGTGAGTGGTGTTAGATCACAGGGTTGTCAGAAACCAGGTCAGCCATCACCGTCCCATAAACTGGTGGGGGGTGATGGAAAGGTGATGGCACAGCGGTGGACACTGGCAACTGCCATCACAGTGATCTAACACCAATCAATGCCCTCCGACCCAGGTCCTGGGGCTCTACTGGGTGAATATCTATGTCTGTAATGTGCATGTGGTACAGGGTCATGGAGCACATTCACCTCAGCAGGACCGAGGACCAGTAGTGGGGGAACCACAAAGTTGGTTGCACATAACAGCAAGGGTACAGGGTACTTGGGTGCAGCAATGGGGGTCACTGCCATGATCTGAAGGATGGGGGAGCCGACAAGAAGCTACACCCGCTGACTAACCATGGGGGTATCCAGGACACACAGCTTGCAAGACAAAGGCAGGTAGGGGGACAGAAAGCACCAATGTATTGAAGCAAGGTATACAGTGGTACAGGACAGTTGGAAAGGGGCCTTTGAGAGGCAATGTTCAATTCTCGGCCAGTTGGGCTACTATGCACCTGCATAGGGCATCCCTGTTCTCCTTGGAGATCCACCTGAAGGCCCCACCCTGCACATTCTAGTACAGGGGGACAGGGCTTGTTCTCTGTCATGGAGGGGGATTGTCCAAGGCAGCCCCACAAGTCTCACAAATGTTGTGTAGTACACAGGCAGCCAGGACAAAGATGGGGGTGTGTTGGAGGTCGAACTGGCTCCAGTTAAGCGGGAGGTGCCACCTCATTTTGAGAAGGCCGAAGGCCCTCTCCTCCACTCACCTTGCATAGGCCAGGCACTCACTGAAGAGCATCCGGCTGGGGGTGCGGGAAATGGGATAGGGCCTCATTAGCCATGGGGTCAGGGGGTTGGCGGGATCACCAATTATAACCAGAGCCATCAACACTCCCTCGATAACCCTGAACAGATTAGGGACTATCTCCCCATCAAACATCCTGGCATAGAAGAGGGAGGAGTGCAGGGTCCGAGCATCGTGGCTCCTCCTGGAAGGTCCATGAACACATCTATGAAGAGACAATGATGCTCCACGACTGCCTGAAGATCCACAGAGAACAGGCTCTTCCTGTTGAGGTAGTCTATCTTGCTGTGGGGAGGGAGGAAGATCGGGATGTGCATGCTGTCTACTGCGCATATGCAGTGGGAGAAACCGATTGCCTCAAAGTCACGGATCACCACCTCCAGGTCCCGTAGCTGGATGACCTGCTCAAGGAGCAGGTCATCAGTGAGTTTGCAGACATCATGCAGAGCCCTGTTAATGGTCGAGGCCCCTACACTGAACTGCTCCGTGACACTCCGGCAGGAATTGGGGTTGACCAGGCACCACACCGCTATCGCCACCCACATCCCAGGAGGTAAACAGTTATGCAGACTGGTTGCATGCCTCCAGAGGTTGGGGGCAAGGAGCTCTACAACCCGGCTCAGCAGGAAGCGGGTAATCTGGAAAGGGTCCGTCCATTCCTTATCGGTCCAGGTCGCCAGTATGGTCTCCCACCAGGCATTGCTCCATGACCACATCCAACCCAGCTGATGCATAGGTAGGGTCACTCAATGGCCATAGACTTTCAGGGGTAACCTGGAGAGGATGAGGTGGATGTGCTGAGATGCTGCTGTCCCCGCCATTGCTAGGCGTCTGGCCTCCACCCTCCTCACACATTGCACCGTTGCCACTCAGCACAGGTCAGCTGCCCGGCTGCAGCAGGGCCCATGGGTATACCAGTGGTGGGCGATCATATGCCTGCTCCAGGAGGTTGAAGCATGCCGCCAGGATGGTGAGTAGGGCAGCACGCACCTGTGGGATGCCTACGGCAGGCATTGTGCTCCCACCACTGTGTCCACTCCCAATGCACCAACCACCGCATCCTGTGACCACTCACCAGACCCCAACCAGCCAACACACCCTGTAAACAGGTACCCTGAGCCAACAACCCTCCCGGTGATTGCACCCCTCGCACACACCCTTTCACCCACAGGCAGCACACCACACTATCAAAACAGCTCCCCCACACCCCTCACAGTATTACACCCTCACATGCCTTGATCACCCTGTGTACATGCTCCGGGCTTCTCACGCCATTCGCTTGCCAACACACCTCACTACCACTACACACTTGCGACACTTACACCCCAAACCTCTCTCACACACCTCTCTTTCCTGATCAACATGCCCCCACATCACTCTCTCTGCTCCCTCTGTCACTTTCTGATCTCTCTCCACTCCACAAACACCACCAACTCGCCACACCGCTGCAGGTGAACCGGTTCCCTTATGTAGATCGGTGAACTGTCATAGGGCCGCTGTGGTTGGTTCAGTGATATGGGTGTGGCATGCACACCTGTCCGGGGTCTCAGTGATGCTAACCCGCTGCACAGCATGGCACCTGGAAGCCGCACTAACTCAGCTTCTGTCTGTAGCCTGCAGGTAAGGTGACATGGGACCAGCTAGGTCACACACCCCAACCCTTGCCCCCACCCCACCCTGTGGTTTCTCAGTCCTTCATCTATATGGTGGGCATGGGGTATGCAGCTGGCATGACTTCGTGACTGCACCCAGCGGTGATACCCCTGTTTCCCTGGCATCTGTTCCCTCTGGCCGGTCGTTCAACTTCCAGGTTCCTGTGCCAATAAATGATTGCCTTGATTAGCAGCCTGTGTTCTCCTGTGGCATCTGTGGGTCCTTTGCACCGTGGTGTTGGTGGTCTGGGAGAGGTTTGTGAGGCTCAGGGGGCTCTGACCAGTGGTAGGGTGGGATGGTTGCTCCACTGGGAGCACCTTGTCATCAGCATGCTTGGCATGCTGCTGTATTGGCCATCCATTCCTGAATTTAGGGGTGGGGGGGACTCTCCCAGTGTCGGAGATGTTCCTGTGCACTGGCTCTTGCAGCACATTGTGCATTGTCGCTGGGTGTTACTGTGCAGCAGGGCCCTGCCTCTCACCTCCTGCAACTGGTCTGGGGATTCGGGGGCCCTGGATGTCTGGGCCCGGGGGCCTGTGAATGAGCCCTGTGCATGTTTCTTGGCATGGCATGTGCACCCTTGCCCGGACAAATGCGGTGCATTCCAGCTCCTCTGGGTTGGTGGGTATGTGTTTTGGGCTACTGGCTCTCTATTGGGTGCTTCCTCCGAGGGATTGCATTTACCACCTTTCTGTTCCTCTTTGTAGCGGTGTTCCCTTGGCTCTATGAGCCCCATGGCATATTGCATGGCTGTGGTGGCTCCCACTGCAGCTGTGCACCTAGCCAGCTATGTGTTAAGGCTGTGTGCTTGTGCATGGCTGCAGGTGCCCACTGTCATCGCTCTCTTGTCTCCTGTCATGAAGCTCCATTCCTGCTTGCCTCCTCCCTCCCTCTTGGGTGGTTTTGCATTCTCCCCAGGGCATGATCCTTGCATCTCTGTGTGTGCTAATATCTCTTTAAGATGCCCTGGCCTTGCTCTGGTTCTGACCACGTGGTATATTGTAGCTAACTCCCCCTATCAGTTCCCCATTCCAACTTTTGCAGAAATGGAGGGCAATCGGAGGGCTCCTGGCTGCTCCTGGGCGGTCTGCTGGGTGTGATCAATCTCGCTTTTGTGGGGGCTCCCTGGATGTTCCAACCTGTGGCCTGGCCTTATGGTACACTCCCTCTCTACTTTATTCAAGGTGATGATTAATGAGAGGACAAGGGAGCAGGAGGAGGTGGTTCAGCTGGTCCTGCATGTCCTGCAGCGGGTGCACCAGTTGGACCGTGCCCAGGTGGACCGGTGGAACCGGGTCCAGGGTCACCGTCCCTACTAAGAGCGCGGATCTGCCTCAGCACCCTCTTTCCACTCTGTTTCTCTGTTTGTTAGTTTCCTGGAGCCTGTTGCTATTGCTGGTTCTTAATAAAAGTTTTTTTCTGCATTGTTCCCCCCTGGTCTCTGTACTCCTTCCCTCTGGTGTTCCCCTCTGTGTAGGCCATGTCTTGTTGATGTGGGGTGGTTGTCTGGCAGGGCATGGGTCTGTGGGTTTGTGCTCCCCCACTCCCCATTGGTGTCCTTTGTATCTGCATGTTCTCTGTGGCTTGTCACTTTGGCCCCTGTCCTCTTGGTCCGGCCCCCTTCACTGTTTGCTGGGGTCCCATGCCCCCCCCCCCACATGGGCCCTGGTGTCCTATCCCCTCTTCCCTGTTGTTTGGGTGGGCCTTTCCTTGGGGACCTTAGTGTTTCTGCCCTCCTCCTTCCCTTCCATGGTGTGGGGCTCTCCTTGTGGTCTGTGCATCCCAGCCCCGTACTTTGTGCATTGCTGCAGCATAGCTGCTGGGTTGTCACTTTTGGACAGCACCTCTCCTCTCTATGCCCTCTGACCATACGTCCACCGTGCACTTTGGCGGCTGCCACTGTCACCTCTGCAGCCCTTTTCCGTGCATGGTGTTTTGAGCTTTGGGAGTGCCTAGCCGGGGGGCGTGGTCCTAGCCGGGGGGCTGGTGTGGCCTCCACCCATTATGGGACTCTCCTGTTTGTTGTGGGTACTGTGCTCTGTTCTGCCTCCTCTCCCCCCCACCGGTTCGGGTCCCCCTCCTCTCTCTCCTTGCTTGGTTCACTTGTGTGCTTGTGTGGACTGTGGTCTGTGGGTGGGGTCTGGGGGATCTCTGGTGCTGTCTAGTCTGTGTCTCAGGGCTTGACTGGGACTGCTTCTTTGTATCGCTTGAGCTTCCAGCTCCCTCCTCCCCGACCCACTCAAATCTGGCAGTGTAGGGGTGGTGCCGTGTGCCGCAGATTCGTTTGCCCTTGCTCTGCCATATTGTAACGTCGATTAGCTGGGCGTGGTTCTCCCTCTGCTCAGTGTATGGGATATCCCTATGAACAGTATTGGTGTGTGCTTGGTGGGGCCCTGGGTGTATGGGTGCCTGATGGGTAGGTGCCGGGCCCTACCCAGGGTTCCCACACACCCCCACGGCAGTGGCCATGTGATTGCCTCCCTGCTCGGCGCCAGTGGGTGTGTGGTGGGTGTGCTCACCCACATATCGGCCCCGTGGTGTCCACGTAAAAAGGGCCAGATATACCATTCTCTTAGTCACAGATACGAACTACAAGTGCGCAATAGCATCAGTTTGCTTTCCCACTGAAAGTACTATGTTCCGTCTGGCTATTATTTTATGAAATTTATATATTCTAAACATGAAATATTATTTTTCCAATAAGTTATGCTTATTAAGGTAGTGCATTTATGATTGAACATGAAATCACTGTATTCACAGCACAATAAGCCTCCATAGTTGTCTATTAATATTCTAGACATATACAGTATAATTGTTTTCCCAGAAAAAATAATGAATTTTTTAGGGATGGACGAGTATGGTTCAGTAGTTCGGAGTTCGTACTGAACTTGACCAGTTCGGTCAACCGAACAGAACTTCCGAACAGAACTCGATTTTCGAACCGAACTGAATTTCCAAACTCTGTTCTGTTCACCCATCCCTAAAAGATAATATTCCATTTAGTTCAATGGGGTTTGAATTTCCAAACTCTGTTCAGAAGTTCAGAGTTCAGACCGAACTCGAATAGTTCGGTCGACCGAACTGAACTTCGAAACCGAACTTGATTTTTGAACCAAACCAAACCGAATTTCCAAACTCGGTTCTGTTCGCCCATCCCTAGCATTTTTTCTCCATATGAAGAAAGGAGAATATTTTGTTTTAAATACAGAAAAAAACTTTCAGGATATTAAATAGAAGCTCTCCTGTACCTAAATTTTATCAGAAAATGGACTACCTACCAGATCTAATTTTCCCATATTCAAGTGAACTGATGTTTATTAGTACAAACAATTTTAGAATATTTCATGTCCTTCCATTTCAGATTTCCATTCTCCTCTATCTTACCTGTGACTAAGGCTGCTTTTAGACGTGCATGGTGAACACGGTGCATAAAATCACACTGCATGTAAATATTCTGCGGGTGGGATTTAGACGTGACATTTTGTGCATTTAAGCCAGTCGCACATTCTTTTAAAGCTGCAAATTAAATACCTCGATGTTGATGTATTTAATTAGTGACTTTAAAAGAATGCGCACCTGGCTTTAACGCATGAAATGTCACGTCTAAATCCCATACATGGGATATTTACAAACAGCGTGATTTTATGCAGTGTGTTCACACTGCTCACATCTAAAACTGCCATAAGCTAACCATAAGGGAGTCAGGCTAGGAATATAGAGTACTAGCTTCCTGTGATGCTTGAGATCCACTCTCAGCAGGTTACTTGGTGAAGTTAGAAATAAAGCGAGGTACATTTACACCTTTCTTTCTCACCCAAAATTGTTATCCCCCCTCTCTTCAACACTATCAACTCTATTAGAGTCTAATATGTATATGCCAGTTCATTTTCTTTCTTGTGCCACAATTATTAGATATTAGTTTGGTTTTCATTGTAGCCATTTTTGGTGTTTTTTTTTCTTCTTCAATAAAATAAAATCTATTTTAAGTCCCACATCTAACCCTTCCTCCCAACAAACAAGAGGTGTGCACCAGGGACCCATGTCATTTTCATTTTCACTTTTTGTTTCCGTTATTTAAATCTGTCATTTTCATAAATATCAAAATGTCATTTTCGTTTTTTATCTTCCATTGGTTTCAATGGAAAACACATTTTCTTCTGTAACATTTTTGTTTTTCACTACATGTGGCTGAAACATGGAGGGATTGTACCTCCAGTGACAGGCATTAACTGTACCAAATTCCAAGAAGATTGGATAAAGGAATCCAATTGCATTAGCAGTTGAATTATATTATTTTGCAAAACTATTCATATACATTCTTAGCTATAACTTGTTTGCCTCACAATTAATGTAGATTAAACTTGGCAAGTTTATACCCCTTCCCATATTTACTATATATGCCAACCACCATAAGGATTTGAATAAGGGTCCTGGTGGTATAAGCAATTAACTTGAAAATGTATGTCTGACTGTAACATCTTTGTAGTCCAACCGGGGTACATGAAATTTGGCAGGGCTGTATATCACACTTCCACAATCATCTCTGCCAAATATCAGAAAGATGTGATAAAGGGTCCCAAATTTATATGCATGAACAGTATATGCAGAGAAGGAGCCTGTGCCAGGGATTCTCTTACATGTCACTGTGGGTACTTTCAGACATGACGCTAACCACCCTTTAACCACCCTTGGTGGTTATTTATGCATGTTGCAGGGCTGCATAGGGCACCAATACAGCCCTGCAAGATGCATAAATAACCACCAAGGGTGGTTAAAGGGTGGTTAGCGTCATGTCTGAAAGTACCCTGTGTCACATTCTCTTACATGTCACTATAGAAATGTCAACCAAATATCCTCATTCTTTGCTGTGACCATCCCAACTTCTCTCCTTCACTTGTTACTGGGAAGTCGGAAGCATCTGCTTAGGAAAGAGTCAATAAAGATTTTCTTATGTCTTCTGTCCCAGTGCTGCAGGATGTGACTGTGAAGATAATTGGCCAGCCTGGATGTGTAAACCATGTCTCCGGACTGCTGGGATGCTATCCCCAAAGTCCCAGTTATGTCTCTTTATGTGCCCGCCTCAGGGTCACCCCCTATGCCCGCCTCGAAGCCACCACTGATTGGTCCTGTAAAGCTGGAAGCATGCAGTAACTGGTCAGTGAATGTGTCTGTCAGTCTGTCTTGTTGCTCCCCATCCTCCCTCCTAAAGCCTCCCTCACAATTCCATGCCAGGTGCCTGCCTCTGACTGGCACTGCATGTGCTGCTATTTATCTGAATAATGGTCTTCAAGGGGAAAACTTTAATCGGTAAATATCAAATTGTCATTTTCTCTGCCTCAGGAGGGCATAGAAGGGACATAACTGGCACTACTGATGCTTCCGACTTCCCAGTAACAAGTGAGGGAGAGAAGTTGGGATGGTCCCAGCACAGAATGAGGCTATTTGGTTGACATTTATGCTGGCCAATTGACATCACAAACTGATATTATACCACAGTGACAGACAAGAGAATCCCTGGAGCCTGTTCTTGGGCATGCAGGCTCATCGCCAACTGGGTTCAAAGTCCCACGCTTAGGAAGAGGACAAATGTGATGGGGACAAATAGCTAATTCCCTAACATGAACGCCCTTCTGGGAATTGGGTGTTACCGCATCACATAACAGGATTAAAAGAAAAGATAAATTTTGTTTTGGTAAAAAAAATCTATATGCATTTATATAATGAAGGTATATATGATGCTATAAGTCAACTAATCAAATATATAAAAACAAAACTTTAAAACCTCACAACATAATCCTCAGAACCAAATGAGAAAAACATTCCATTGTTGTCCACCAAAAAACAATGCAACTCTGATTAAATGATTGATTGCTACAATCAATGCCCAAATCAGCATTTCTTCAAAACTGGTAAACCTTGTATGTGATTATAACTCAACAGGGCCAAAGCTCAGTTCAGCGTGGATACATAAGTTTTGCTGCTGCTTACCATTCACGATGACAATGATATCCCGAAAGTCAATTTCTCCCCTGGCTTCCACTCTTCCTTCGCATCTGTATACTCCTTCATCGCTTTTATTGATTTTGAGAATCTGGAGATTATTGTTTCCTAAGATGACAAATCGATCTAGAAAGGTATGTAAAGGATAAAGTGGTATCAGTAGCTAAAGTTTCCCTTTAGACTGCTGTTTTAAAATGCTAAGATGTATGGACTTGTCTTACACTAAGTGATCATCAACCAAAAACACATTCCAATTTAAAAGTAAAAACGTATCCCATGAATTTCCCCACCCCAAATTAATTATCTCTCGTTAGAATTCATTCAAAATTTTCTTCCTATATAAAAAGGAATTTCAGTAGCTCTTCAGTACATTAAAACATGCAATGCATTATTGATAGAAGACACAAGAACAAACAGAATACAAAACTAAATGACTTCTCTTCATACAATGTACAATAATGTCTGAGGGTGTAATAACCTGAAACGTTTACTTTTTGAAAGTTTGAGAGGTGTAAATACATAAAAACATAAGTAGTGCCATACTGGGTTATACCAAATGGTTCATCTAGCCCAACATCCTGTTTCCAACAGTGTCCACCTTTTGTCATTCCACATGGGTACAGTCAGGGGCGGTGCACATTGCAGGGCAACGGGGGCATTGCCCTTCCTGGCCTGATCCCCCTCTGCATGCTCTTCACGCTTTTAAAAAGAAAGGGAAAAAAAAAGGGAAAAGAAAAAAAAAACCTCACCTGATTCCCAAAGGCACTGGGTAGGTTCAGTTGGTTTAAGATCTGGTTTGCTTTTGCTTGTTCTGTGTTCTCGTTTGCATGTGCACTGCTAGATTCCCCTGCTCCTCTTCCCAATCCCCTGAAGCATGTGCAAAGACCATGGCCATTTTCTGGGGACCCCCACTGGCCATGGCTACTTTTGGTTAAAATTGGTCTCTTTCTTGGCTGTTTTTGACGTTAACTGTCTGCTTTCTGTTTTATAGGTGTGGGACCTAGGGGCTTGGATGGAAGGTTTTCTAATCTTTGCTGAAACGTTCCTTGTATTTTAAAATGGTCCTGCTCTTTGTAGTTTGGTGGGATGTTGCGGCAGGCTTTTTCACTTATGGCTAGTGCTTGCATGAATGCTCTGTGTTTAGTTTCAGCAGAAACTACCTCTTACATTGCAACAGAACTGTGTAGCACTGTAATAGGGTGGCTTTCCCGGCCAGGAAGCCTCTTAGGCACAAGGCCTGGCCAGGAAGCCTCTTAACCACAAGGCCTGGCTAGGAAGCCTCTTAAGCACAAGGCAAGGGGAGCATGCTCAGTAGGCCAAACATGCACTGAGCATGCTCAAGGCTTATAAAGGCCTGGAGCTCAGTTGAGAATGGGATGGCCTAGAAGGAGCTCCCTGCCAGAGTTCCCTTCTCCTCCGTACTGGGGCTATCCCAGCATGGCACTCCCCCGGGACCTGGACCTTCACAGCCTACGGAGAGATCCAGAGACGGAGTAGATCAGGTGGGACTGGGTTAATCAAGGCCACCCAGAGGTATTTCGGGGTGTTGCCTCCTTGGGGCCCTGATGCCCCGTAGAAAAGACTGATCTATGGAACCTTCAGGGCTTAAGCCCTAGACCCACGCTATTTGGGGGCATAGGACTTGGCTGTAAGGGGAGGTTGGAGGCCAAGGGTGGGGTTCCCTTAGGGGTACCCCACATAGCGTGTCCCTCTTAGAAGAAGGAGAAGATCGTAGCTGGGGAGCTGCTAATTCCCCTGAGTACTCTCCGGTGCCCCATGCAGCCCTGGGAGATAACCCCTCTGCTACAGAGTGGTGGAGAATGCAGGCACTAGCACCACACTCAGGCGGTTACAATAATTACTTAATATTTCAGCCACCAATTGTGAAACACAGTGCTGGCATCACCTGCTGGAGTCTGTGGGTTTTGCACGTGGGCAACTGCTCCTGGGGGTGAGACATGGCTGAGGGGACCCAGGACCGAGCAGTACTCGGTCGTGACTTTGATCTTCCCTGGGAACAGGCCAATGACCCCGTGTGGATAGACTGTAGAAAACAGATTGTGAAGATTAACGGCCATGTGGTCCAACCAGAGGCCGTGCATATGCTGCCTCGACTGGAAATAAAATAAGACGTGCTATGGATGATCTCACAACCTAATCCAAAGAAGGAGCCCATGTACCAAATATTGGTCCCAAAGTCAGTCAAGCCAATGTTGTTATGCTTAGCCCAGGATATTCCCCTGGCAGGGCATATGGGACGGGACAAGACCCTTGAACACCTCCTGTATCACTTTCTACCTCCATAAGGAGATAGAAAGATACTGCCAATCTTGTCCGCAATGCCAAAAAACCCAGTCAAAGGGGAATTTGAGAGCCCCTCTCATACCCCTGCCCCTCCTAACAAGACCCTTTTCAAGGGTTGGGGTAGACTTGGTGGGGCACCTGGATGGGGATCCTCGTGATGGTTGACTATGCGAGTAAGTACCCTGATGCAGTGCCCCTCATATGAGTCACAGCCCCCATCATTGTCTGCGAGCTAGTGACAATGTTCTCACGTGTTGGGTTGCCCGATGTCCTCGTCACAGATCAGGAACCCATGGCCAAGGTGCTCCAAAACCTCTGGACCCTATTACAAGTGCAGCATAAGACAACCTCTATTTATCACCTACAGACCGACAGGCTCGTTGAAAGGTTCAGTCGCACCTTAAAAGCAATGATGCGGTGATTCATCCAGGACCATCCCAGGGAGTGGGACCGCCGACTCCCCTTTTTATTGTTTGCAGTACAAGAGGTACCGCAAGCATCGACAGGGTGCTCACCATTTGAATTATTGTATGGGAGACAGCCAAAAGAGATCCTACATCTAGTTAAGGAAGCATGGACCCAAAATCACTCCCCGTCCCAGAATCTCCTCCAGCACCTGAGCGACCTGCACAAGCGGCTACAACTGTGCGCCAAATGGGTGCACGGCAATGCCCAAGCAGCCCAACAGCGGCAGCAACGCAACTATAACATAAAAGCCTAGATGAGGGAATTTCGGCCAGGGGACTGCGTTCTCCTGATGCTGCCCACCACGGCCAGTAAACTGTATGCCTCCTGGCAAAGGTCCTTTGAAGTACTCCAAAGGGTTGGCCCTGTAGATTACAAGATTGACTGTGGGGAACGAGGGAAGAAAATTCTCCACATCAATCTCTTAAAAGAGTGGCGAGAGTGAGAGGTGTTCTGTGCTTGCTGAAGCCCCACAGAGGAATTTCTTGGCCCTGACCAACCAGGGGACCAAGAGGAGCTGCAGGTCACCCTGGGAGAAGATCTTATGGCCAGCCAGAAACAAAGCCTACAGGACTTAATCCAGGGATACCCATAAGTGTTCTCCTCCCTACCGATCAACCAGGCTACGCACCATATTACCCTAGTCCCAGGAGCACTGCCGTGACATCGCACCTATCGAATTCCAGTTGGACAAGAGCCCCTATGGAAAGAAATCGGGAAGATGCTGAAGTGGGGCATAATCGAGAGGTCCTCCAGCCCCTGGTGTAGTCCCCTGGTAATCGTCCCCAAGCCCGATGGCTCGATCCGACCCTGCATGGACTTTCAATACCTCAATTCGCTGTCGAACACCAATGCCTACCCTATGCCGAGGGTAGAAGATCTGCTGGTAAAAGTTTAGGACAGCACGCTTCATAGCCACCCTCAATTTAACCAAGGGGTATTGGAAAATCCCCCTCTCAGTCGTCCAGACCCCTTACAGTCTTCTCAACCCCCCAAGGGTTGTTTCAGTTTGTTAAAATGCCATTTGGACTGCATGGCACACTGGCCACCTTTCAGTGACTCATAGATAAAATCTTGAGGAACCATAGCCTCTATGCCCTGGCATACCTCGATCATGTCCTGATCTTTAGTTGCTCATGGGAAGAGCACTTAACGCACCTACAAAGGATCCTAGATACCCTCCATGATGCACGGCTAGCGGGCAACCCGAGAAAGTGCTGCATAGGGCGCAGAGAGACAAATTTTCTGGGACGTTCTGTAGGCAAAGGTGTCCAAAAGCCCCAATAATCCAAAATACAGGCGATACGGGACAGCCGTCGGCCCATAATGAAAAAGGATCTTGCCTCCTTTTTGGGCTCTGTGAATTTCTATAGGAAATATATCCCTAACTGTGCCGATGTATCTTTTCCTCTCACCGAACGTTTGAAGAAAAACGCTCCTGTACGGCTGGGACCAAGTGGCAGACTGGGCCTACCGGACACTTAAAGAGTTACTCACGTCGTACCCAGTCCTCAGCTGTCCTGACTTTGCTCGGCCCTTTGATGTGACCACCAATGCCTCTACGGTTGCTATTGTGACCGTCTTATCCCAAGAGTGGGATGACGGAGACCACGTGGTCACCTACATAAGCAGAAAATTGCTTCCCATGGAAAGGAATTATTCCACAATTGAACAAGAGTGATTAGTCATCCTCTGGGCACTGGAAACCTTTAAATATTATTTATTAGGGCGTCACTTCCACGTGACCACCGATCATGCACCCCTCAAATGGTTAGAGGTCATGAAGGATTCCAATGCCTGGTTAACAGGCTGGTATCTGGCCTTACAATCCTACTTGTTTTCTGTCCGCCAACAAACCTACTTGTTTTCTGAGACCTGAGACACGTGAACTTCCTCTCCCGCTACTTGGCTGGAGCTGGAGCCCTGTCCGTCTCTACCCTGTCTAATTGGGAGGGAGGGGGAAACCTTAGGGGAGGCCTGGGTCTTTTGTTTCAATTGATTGAAGTCCCTAGGTACAGGGTTGGGTGGGCGTTTCCCACCCCTTTAAGTTTACAAGTTTAGGGGTACAAGGCCATTCCCGGTGCCCTTGTTTTTTTAAACGGGGTGTGTGCAATAGGGTGGCTTTCCCGGCCAGGAAGCCTCTTAGGCACAAGGCCTGAACAGGAAGCCTCTTAACCACAAGGTATGGGAAGCATGCTCAGTAGGCCAAAAGTTCACTGAGCATGCTCAAGGCCTATAAAGGCCTGGAGTGCAGTTGAGAATGGGGTGGCCTAGGAGAAGGAGCTCCCTGCCAGAGCTCCCTTCTCCATACTGGGGCTATCCCAGCATGGCACTCCCCCGGGACCCGGACCTGCACAGCCTATGGAGGGATCCAGAGGCGGAGTAGGTCAGGTGGGACCTAATCAAGCCACCCGGAGGTCCCAGTATATTGGGGTGCTGCCTCCTTGGGGCCCTGAAGCCCCATAGAAAAGACTGATCTACGGACCGTTCAGGGCTTAAGCCCTAGACCCACGTTATATGGGGGTGTAGGTCTTGGCTGTAAGGGGAGATTGGAGGCCAAGGGTGGGGCCCCCTCAGGGGTACCCCACATAGCGTGTCCCTCTTAGAAGAGGGAGAAGATCGTAGCCGGGGGGTTGCTAATTCCCCTGAGTACTCTCCCATGCCCTGTTCAGCCCTGGGAGATAACCCTCCTGCTACAAGCATGTTTTGGGGGACAAGTGGAAATCCCTGCTGCTGCTTTTATGGTGTGCTAAGAACTGTACATAACATTGTTGTCTTACGATGGTTTGCTTTGCTTGCTCTGTATTTGCATGATGCATTGCTGCTTCCCTTCTACCCTCCCAAGTATGAGTAGAGAGGCCATTTTGTAAATGTGTGGGTCTACTGGTCGCAGCTACTCTTTTTTGAAAATGGTCCCTTCACTGTTTCACTGCTGCTCCCTGCTGGAAAGTAGTTTCTGACCTCTCTGCTTGTGACTGTGTGATTTTGAGTATCTTGCTTGATGTTTTTGTTTAGAAACAGAAATGCATTGTTTAAATTTTGATGGAGCTAGTTTGGTGGCAACAGAGGCATGTAACTGGCCAAACTTTAAAAAAAGGCCTATTTGCTTGGACAGGCATTTGGCTGCTAGAGAAAGGGTGTAAGTACTGGGGGTGCTGGTCTCAATGGGCCTGGTTTGGTGGCAATGTAGCCCTGAAACTGGCCAAACTTCTTTATAAAGGCCTGTTTGCTTGGGCAGGCATTTGGCTGCCGGGGATACAGTGTTCGTACTGGGGATACTAATTTGGATGGGGAGTGTTTGGTTGCTATACAGGCCTGCAACTGCTCTCCTTGTGAACAGAGGAGAAAGTAGTTAGGAGCATGGCAGAAGAGAAGGCTGCAGTCAACAAGACCACTTTCCCCTGTCCCCCACCGAACCCATCTCTTCCCCTTCCTCTTCTCATGCACCAAAACCAAATCCTTTCCCTCCTACTTCTCTTCTGTCCTGTCCTTCTCTTCCCTTTCAATCTCTTCTGAGAAGAGAATGAAAAGGATGCCATGAAAATTGAGGATTCGAGGGCTCAGGATAAAGGTAGGCGATGGCAATGTAATCTATTTTTGTAACGTGCTATGGTTAATTTGGACCAGGTGGGAAAGAGAGAGTGGATGGAACCCCAGTAAGAGGGCTCTCTATACCCCAGTGGGAGTGCTTCGCACACCAGCAAGGAATTCCCAGCATTAACTAATGTAATGTCCATCCAATGTTAACCCTGGGAACTCCTTGTTACTGGGTTAAACCACACCCCTGGTTCCACCTACCGCTGCCCCTGGCTTCGCCCCTAGGCTCGCTGCCAGCAGTAGGTTCAACCCACCCACTGCCCCACCAGCCTCAAAAACCACTTGCCACCACTGTGTACAGTACACGTCATAACAGAGTGATCCATTCCCAACTATGTACTTCCAGCTTCCAACAGTCAGAAGCTATGGGTACTTTCAGACATGACACTAACCACCCTTTAACCACCCCTGGTGGTTATTTATACATGTTGCAGGGCTGTATTGGTGCCCTATGCAGCCCTGCAACATGCATAAATAACCACCAAGGGTGGTTAAAGGGTGGTTAGCGTCATGTCTGAAAGTACCCAATGTTTTCTGACCAATTTGAATAATAGCCATTTATGGATTCAGCATCTAAGAACATATCCAATCCTTTAAAAAAAACAGTTACATTGTCGGCGATCACAACATCCTCAAGCAAAAAGTTCCACAAGTTTTCCATGTTGGGTGAAAAATTCCTTTTATTTATTATTTTTTTAAAATCTGCTGTCAGTTTCATAGGTCATTTTTACACACACGTTAAAGTTTTGGATTTTTCAGACTTCTGGGTTTACAAGTCCACAAGTAAGTTCCAGATTCATTTTTCACACACACACTGCCCTGAGGCAGTTCCTGGATGCATTCGTCACACAAACACTGCCCTGAGGCAGACTAAAGTAGCCACAGCTGTAAATGTGAGGGGCTGCCATGGAAACCAAGTAACCACAGCTGCCTGGAGCAAAGCAGTTTACCAGCAGAAATTTCTACACACAAAAGTTCTGGGAGAAGTTCTGTGCAGAAGTTCAAAGATCCAGAAGTTTATGATCTGGGTAAGTGATTTAGACACACAGAAAATTCAGGATGTAACAGCAAACACCCATTGAGTCGTCACTAGTTTTGATATTATTAGAAAGGGAAAAAAACAGCTCCCACTTGTTCCACACCACTCATGATTTTGCTTTTTGTAAACTTCTATCATATCCTCTTTCAGTTGTCTGTTCTCAAAGCTGAAGAGCCCTACCCTTTTAAGCCTCTTCTATACGGAAGCCATTCCATACCCGTGATCATTTTTGTTGCCCTTCTCTGCACCTTTTCCAGTTCTACTATTATTTTTTTTACATCAACCAGAGCTTCACACAATAGTCAAGATGTAGTCGTACCATGTATTTATACAGTGACATTATACTTTCTGTTCTATTCTCTATCCCTTTCACAATAATTCCTAATATTCTGTTTGCCTTTCAACTGCTGCTGCAGATTGACTTGATATTGTCAAGGAACTAACCACATTGGGCTGCATCCTATGCCCCGCAGATTGTATGTGCGTGCATGCGTAGCCGCACGCAAATTGTGCGCAAATAATGTAGATTCATATTGAGGGCACATTGTGTGCCGCAGGAACCGTGCACATACGCACACATGCGATCCACAGGGCACAGGATGGAGCCCACCAACTTCAAGATTCTTTTGCGAAGTCTCCACCAATTTGCCCAGTACGAACAGAGGCTCACTACTCTGAAGTTTCCATTAGTCTGTAGTTTCTGTGGTCACCTCTGAAGCACTTAAAAATATATATATATATTTATTTATTTAAAATTTATATCCCGCCCCTCCTGCCCTCAGGACAGCCCGGGGTGGTGAACAACATTCAACAAAAACAATACCAAATTTTAAAAACAATTTAAAAATACAATATGTGGGGAACCACCACCCCCCACCCCTACCCCTCGCCAAAAGCCTGATGGAACACCCAGGTCTTACATACACGCCGAAACAGCAGGAGATTGGGAGCCAACCGAGCCTCCTCCGGGAGCGAATTCCACAGCAC
>QEPC01004656.1:1232485-1272673 GCA_003113815.1 Sphenodon punctatus | reverse complement strand
TTTCTCTTGCTCGCCTAACCGCCTTCGACCCTTCTCCCTCGCTGCCCCTCATGCCTGGAACTCCCTCCCTGCCCACATCCGCCTTGCCCCCTCCCTCCGCTCCTTCAAATCCCTCCTCAAAACCCACCTTTTCCTTGCTGCCTTTCCCAATGCCTGTTAGTCTTTCCCCTTACTCTTACTGCCGGCCCTCCTCTGCTGACTGCTTCCACCAACCTCACTGTAAAGCAAGTCAAGCACACGCACCTGAGACTTCACATCTGCTTGAATGTTTGTTTGTCTTCTCCCCTGTCTCTCCCACTGTCTCCTCTCCTTGTCTCCCCCCCCTTTTTTTTTTTTTTTGTCTTTTAGATTGTAAGCCACAGGCAGGGACCATGTCTAATTCTATGTTCTGTACAGCACCAGGTCACATGACTGGCGTTATATAAATGTTTATAATAATAATAATACATTTCTGTAACATGTTCTGTGCACCTGCATAGAGCCAGCCTGAGCACCTGCATAGAGCCAGGGTGGTGGTGTGGTTGGGCAGTGGCAGAATTTGCCTGCGGCACCATGTACACGCAAGGTGTGCATGCATGCAGGGTAGGTTTAATCCACACTTACACATAGATCTTGGATTGGGGACAAGATGATCTAACAACAGATGTACCATTTACAATTTTGTTTGTTCGAATTTCATACACACACACACACAAGCTGACTCAAAGGATTACAGAGGCAGAGAAAGGAGAATTGGTAACCTACCTTTGGTGAATTCCTTTCTCTCTTACGCTCCTTATCCTCCTCCTGTTGGGTAGCTCCGCTGCTGGCCGATAGGAGGCAGATGAAATAACTTCCCTCTTTTGCGCATGCACCTCCAGAGCTACCCGGCCTCCTCAGTCTGTATCATAGTCGAGTGCCCCTGAAAATCTATCTCTTATGCAAAAACCATACTAGAAAAAACCATTATGTCATACTGGTGAAGTCTAACATGAGCCTCACATACGGGAATAACCAGGACCTAACTGCGATCCACTAACTGACTAGAAACTAAGCTCGAAGCAGACTTACACCCTTGATAAGTGGATGACCCATTATGCTGTCTGACAGGGAGGGCCGGAGGAGGATAAGGAGAGAAAGAGAGAAAGGAATTCACCAAAGGTAAGTTTCCAATTCTCCTTTCTCCTCTTACCTCCTTCTTCTCCGCCTGTTGGGATATACCCAAGCAGTCCCCCATTTTTACGGGTGGGAGCCGACAACACTGGAAGAATCCAGTACAGACTGCAGCCCCCGCCTGCCAAAAGCCACCTCTGCCAACTGAAAAATATTAATTTTGTAGTGCCTCACAAAAGTGTGGAGGGAAGCCCATGTTGCGGTCCTACAAATTTCCTCGTAAGAGGCTCTCGCCTTGAAGACATACGAGGTAGCCACACTACGTACTGAGTGGGCCCAAATTTGAAGGGGGGGGAACCCTACCCCCAGCCTTATACGCCTCTATGATGGAATGCTTCACCCATTTTGACAATAAGGTCTTGGAAGCCTTGAGCCCCTGAAGCCCTGGCCTAATATTTACAAAAAGTGTTGTGGATTTGCGGAACCCCCGGGTTTTGGCCAGGTATATTTTGAGGGCCCGACGCATGTCCAACGTGTGCCAGGATCTCTCTTTGGGATGGGATGGGTTGGGACAAAATGAAGGAAGTACCAACCCCTGGGACCTATGGAAGAGAGAACTGACCTTCGGAATGAAGGCTGGATCTAATTTAAGAGTTACAGAGTCCTGTTGGAAGATACAAAAATTTTCTTCCATCGAGAGAGCTCCCAGCTTGGACACTCTTCTAGCCGAGGTCACTGCCACTAGAAAAAATGTCTTTAAGGTTAACAGTTATAAAGAGACATGTTTTAAAGGCTCAAACGGGGGCTTTGTTAATGCCTCCAGAACCAGATTAAGGTTCCAAGAAGGCACGCTGTGTACTACTGGAGGAGACAGAAGTCTCGCCGCCCTTATGAATCTCTTAACATGCGGATGGGAAGAAATAGCCCTGTCCATTGATGCTCTGAGCACCGAGTCTAATGCGGCTGCCTGTCTAGCCAAAGTGTTGGCCCTAAGTCCCTTATCTAACCCCTGCTGCAGGAAGTTCAGGACCTGAGGGACCCCTGCGTTACACGGGTCTATCCCCTTCTGCCGCGACCATAATGTGAACACTTTCCAGGTGGCCTGGTAAAGCTCTCCTGGTAGCTGGCCTTCTTGAGCTCTGAATCGTATCAAGGACTGATTCTGTATACCCTTTTTTTCTCAATGCTGAGCGTTCAATCACCAAACTGTCAGCTTGAATATCTGAATGTCCGGGTATAAGACTGGCCCCTGACCTAGGAGATCCACCCTTGGAGGAAGTCTTATGTATTGACCCTGGCTGAGCTGGATTAGCTCCGAGAACCAAGGCCTCCTGGGCCACCAAGGCAAGATCAGAAGGAGTGGTGCTTGCTCCTTGCGCACTTTGGCTATGGTTTGCGCAATCAATGGAAATGGAGGAAAGGCATAGAGCAGGCCCTTGGGCCAAGGTTGGTTTAACGCATCCGTTGTCTCTGCTTCCCTGCATGCCTCTTGTGACATGAAGCAGGGTAGTTGAGTTTTGTTCTTGGTGGCAAATAAGTTAATGTGCGGTAGGCTGAACCACTTCGATATGTCGTAAAACACCGCCCTGTTGAGGCTCCACTCATGGGGCTGTAAGACTTGGCGGCTCAGCCAGTCTGCTCTTACATTATTTCCCCCCTTGATATGGAGGGCCTTCAGAGAAGCCGTGTGTGATTGTGTCCATGTGAACAGTCTGATTGCCTCTCGATGTAATTGTGGCAATCTGGATCCCCCCTGATGGTTCACATACGCCTTTGCCATCACATTGTCAGTATATATCAAGCGGTGAGACCTTGTGCCGGAGGGGAACAGTTGTTGCAGGGCGAGTCGTATGGCCTTCAGTTCTAGGTAATTGATCTGCTGTTGCATGTCCCTCTGTGACCAAACCCCCTGTACCAAGCGAGTTGTCGTGTGGGCTCCCCAACCTCTCAGGCTGGCATCTGTCATAAGTATCTCTCCTGACGGCTCTGTGAGAGGTACGCCCTCCTGGAACGTTGTGGGCTCTAACCACCAAGACATGGATTTTTGTAATTCTCTTGGTATGGGCACCCAGGGATTTAGTCTGATGGTAAGCTTGCGCTGGAAAGGCCTTAGCAGCCTCTGTAAGAGACATAGGTGAAATCTGCCCCACGTCACCTGAGCTGTGCAGGAGATCAGCAATCCCTGCAGTGATGCTAGTTTCTTGAGTCTCATTCACTCGTTTGCTCTGAGGATCCTTACTAACTTCTGGATCTTCTGACACCTTGCCTGGGGAACCAAAGCGAGGTCGGAGCTGGTATCTATGATGGTGCCCAGGTGTCACGTCGGGGTAAGGTGACTTTTCTCCCTGTTTATCAGGAACCCGTGCTGTTCCAGGTAGATGATCGTCTTGTTGAGGTCCTCCAGAGTCTTGTCCAGAGTGTGGGCCTGGATCAGAAGGTCATTTAGATACGGGTGTATATGAATCCCTTCTGCCCGGAGGTTCGCCACCAGTGGTATCAGCACCTTGGTAAATGTCCTGGGAGCCAATGATAGGCTGAATGGAAGGGCCCTGAATTGCCAGTGTTCATTGTCATATGCAAACCTGAGCCACTTCCTGTGAGGAGCCCAAATTGGAATGAAGGTATGCCTCCCTGAGATCCAGAGACAATAGCCAATCGTCCCTCTGGATACTGCGACAAATGGATGTTACTGTCTCCATCTTGAACTTCCTCTTTCTCACATGGCAGTTAAGAGCTTTTAAGTCCAACACAGCCTCTCCAGTTGCCCGTCTTTTTGGCAACCAGAAATAGAATGGAGTAAAGCCCTGAGCATCAATGGAAAGGAGGTACTCTTTCTATGGCACTGGCGTCTGCCAGCCTTTTGATTTGCAGGACATTGAGAGGTGTCTTGTCGCGTCTCTCTACCTTGGAGATGTCAGGAATCTGTGATTGGGAGCGCTCTCCAACTCGATAGAATAGCCCCTTTCCATTCAAGAGAGGACCCAGGAGTCTGGCCGAGTGGGCCCATTCCTCGTGGAAGTGCTGGAGCCTGCCCTCTACCTGGGGTTCAGCATCCTGTCTAGCCTGACTGGGGGGGGGGACCCCCTAGTTGTTCTTCTATCGTACTTCCCTGCCCTGAATCCTCTTCCCCGGAGTGTAGCCTCTTTGAGAGTGTGACTGAATTCTCCTGGAGGTGCCCCAAAAGTCCCTGAAATGAAAAGGATGTCCCCGAAAGGAACCCCTCCTAGCGGACAACTGTTGTAGGGTTTTTGTCTTGTCCTTGCTCGAGGCCTCCTCCAACACCTTTTCTAGGCACACTCCGAATAGCTTAGACCACTTGTATGGGGATGCTGTTAGCAGGTTCTTCGCAGTTAGGTCTCCATCCCATGAGCGTAACAAAACCCTGTGCCTGGCTGCTATATTATTTGCTACCGCCCTGGCCGACCATGTTAGAGTGTCAGTGGTCGTGTCTGCCAGGAATGCGGCTGCCATGCAGATCCTGGAATTCAGTCTCTGGACTTTTCTCTCAGAGATCTCTGGGTCCTTTAGTTCCTGCATCCAGGCCAGCATGGCCCTGGACGCATAGGAAGATGCTATGCCTACCTTCAGGGAAGCAGAAGTGGATTCCAAGGCTTTTTTGAGAGCTGCATCAACTGCTCTGTCTGTCGCATCCCTAGGGTGACAATCCCCTTCAGTTGGGAACACTGTCTGCCTTGCGAGGGATGCCGCCCCCACATCCACCTTGGGGTTTCTGAACATGAGTTCCTTCCTTTTCGAGAAGGAATATATAGAGTATTGGGTTCTGCTCATTTTGAATCCCTTGTCTGGGTGCTCCCACTCTTCGAGGAGCATGCCCCCGTGGGGGCATGTCCCACGCTCATATTCACCTTGCAGTGCTGACCTTGTATTATGTTGCATAACACCGGACCTAGCAGCGCTGTCCCTGTACACTGCTTTGAATTGGTCTAGGGACAGAGTCCAGCTGCGCTGTCTCCGCCTGCCTTTTTTATCTAGCCCTCTTTAAATCTGTTGGCTGAGGGTCAATTCTAAGGTCCAGCCATGCTGTCCCTGAGCCCCCGTTTTCTTTATTATTTTTAATGAGGGCAAAAACGGCCTTACAATTGCTTGCGGGCGTGGCTGAGCCACCCCGGAGCTTCGGATGGGGGTGGGGAGAAGAGCCACCGCAGCTCGGTTAATCTGTGGGTCTTCTCCTGAGGCGGAGCTATGCCTCCTCGCCGAACAAAACCCCTGAGCCTCGGTCACGGAGGCTTCCTATCCCCACTGCTTTGGCTCTCTTTCTCTTTTCTCATTCTTTTTTTTTTACAGATTCATGGAGCTGCGCCGACGTGCGTCCTACCGGCCAAAGGCAGATGAACGGACTGGGGAGGCCGGGTAGCTCTGGAGGCGCATGCGCAAAAGAAGGAAGTGATTTCATCTGCCTCCTATCAGCCAGCAGCGGAGCTACCCAACAGGAGGAGGAGAAGGAGGTAAGAGGAGAAAGATAATAAATCCTAACTTACAAAGATATGGATTAGATTAAATTTTTATTTCGGCTAGCTTTCGCCATAGCCACCACAAATGTGTCAAAAATCAGAAAATAAATAATGACCACTACGATACAATGATTACAATATAATACACTAATAAAATTGGTACAACATCTTTCCGAATTTCAAAAATTCGAGCCCATTCTCTATAAGCGAGGTAGTGCATAAAATACTAAAATAAACTGAATAACATGCTCTTCTTAGGGAACTACAGCAACAAACTTATCCCCTGATAAAATATATATAATAGTGCCAAGGCTTAATGTCCTAGAATGTAGTCTTGCCCGTATAGGGCTATCAAGGAAGCATTCCCCAAGGAAAGATAGGGGTTCGGGATTGCAACCCCCACTAGTTATTCAGGGAAAATTGGCTTAGAGATTAACTCTTCAGCTTATCATTATCTCCCTCCTTCGTTTATCAACCAGCAGCACATAGGTTGAAATTGCCAGCTACTCTTCTCTTTCCTGTAAAGCCAATAAATGGGCGTAACAGCCTTCAGAATTAAACTCCATTGGTTTCTTTAACAGAGAGGTTAACCAAACTAGCCTCAGAGTAGCATAGTGAGGGCATCACAAGAAAAGGTGCTCAGTAGTTTCTATTTCTTGTAGCTGGCAAGAACGATTTCTTAATAGATAAGGAACCTGGCTGCATCTGCCCTCCATTGCCGCAGTTGAAAGGAGCTGGAAACGCAGCAAGGTGTACCACCTATGAAGCTTAGAATTGCCCAGCTTGTCCAAGTATGTTTCAAATCCAAATGATCTTTTTATCACCCCTAGCCAAGGAGCAGCCTTCCAAGAGGCTACTGCACCTAGGTCCTCCTGATGGGCGATATCCCTAATCCTGGTACAGATTTCAGCCTTAATAGCCACCAAACATTTGACCATGAAATACTCGAAGGAAAACCCACACGATTTCAGAATCCTGCTGAGGTAGGCAAGCCAAGGATATACTTTTGTCCCCATACACAACAGTTCCTCTTTGAGGCACTGGAAAGCAAGATCTGTCTCCTGACGGGGCAATAGGTTAAGCCAGTGCCCCACAAGATTGCTTTTCATCAGGGTTTCGATGGAATCTATGCCCAGTTCTGCCCATAGGACTGCCCCGGGGGTGCCCTGGCCTACACTCAGGAGGCACCCAAGGAACTGGTTTTGAACCCTTTCTAGGATAATGACAGTTGGATTGGGGATCACTTCAGCACCAAAGGCTACTATAGACTTTTGGATCTATAGACGCATATAAAATTAGAAGTAGTAACACCTCTAGAGATGTTTATAGTTCTACTAAGGGCCTGTGCTGCTCGCTGGGCTTTGGTTATTCTGGCTTGAAAGTGGTGACTCCAGGAGTCACTACTGCTAAATGTGACTCCCAAGTAGTTAAATGATCCTACGACCTCCAGATCGCCAGCCTCTGTTACCCATTTGCAGGACTGTCTTCGTTTGGCTGGTATCAAAATCTTAGATTTATGCATGTTTATCTCCAGGCCATTAAGGAGACAATATTGGTAAAATCTATTTATTGCTCGTTGTAGGCTGATCTTAGTTTGGGACAACAGTACTAGGTTGTCTGCAAACTGGAGGAGGCAAAGTGGGATGTTGCTTACTTTTGGGGGCTGCGTATCTGCCACCTGGATAAACATAACTATGTCTGAGAGGTATAGATTAAGAAGCAGGGGAGCCAAGACACATCCTTGGCACACACCTCTCTTGATTGGAATAGTTTTACTAAAACCCAGATTAGTCCTTACTTGTGCCTCATCGTTGGAATATAACTGGATAATAGATTCCAGAAGCCTCTGTTCTATCCCAAGGGCCTTCAGTTTTACCCAAAGCCTAGCCCTTGGGACCGTATCAAAGGCTTTAGCTAGATCCATAAATGCAAGGAAGATTTTGCCTTTCCTCACTTGCCTATATTTAAACACAAGATGCTGAAGTATAAAGCAGCAATCAGTAGTAGCCTTACCTTTCCTAAACCCAAATTGCTCAAAAGGGATATGCCCTCTCATTTCAACCCAAGTTTCTAATTTAGCATAGAGCGTTTTAACATAGATCTTTCAGATAATCAACAAAAGGCTTATGGAACGGTAAACTGCAGGGTCGCTAATTTTACGCTTCTTGAACACCGGAACAATTACACTCTGGGTCCAGACATTTGGAATGCTGCTTGCACTACCTACCATTTTAAATAGAGAGGACAAAATTTGGGCTTGTAGAAGCTCCGCAGTCACATAATCTGGTCCAGGAGACTTGCCCTTTTTTAGGGACATTATATAATTGTATACCTTACCCAAAGCAAAATCCTCCTTCTGGCGAACTGTAGAATCTTGTATAAAATCTACTATCCTGAGTTCCACCACTGCTACTCCCCTAGCTGCGAAAAGATCGCTAAAATAAGATTCCCATATGGTTGGGGAATCAACTGGCTTCTGGTTTTTGCCCTTGGGTTGATAATTAAATTAAGGGCAACCAAAATCCACTGCTGTTACCAGAATTCAGATCTGTGCTCATTTTAGTCCATTGCTTGTTATAATAATCCATTCTCTTGCCCTTTAATAGTTTGTGGTAATCCAACCTTTTCCTTGAAAATTGTTCCCATAGGTCCGTAGTTGGTTCTTTAACCCATTCCCTCCTTAATGCAATGAGCAAGGATTTACATCTTCTGCATTCCCCATCGTACCAAGGATTCCTGCAGGCTGATTTAGGATATTCTTTATGATAGAATAGGGCATCCTGGAATCCCCTTAAAACTTTACCATAAAAGCCAAGAGTTACCTGAGGTTCCTGAGTCCATAGCAGACCCTGAACGTACTGGATCATCTCCTCTGATTTACAGATTGACTGAACTCCTATTAAGGCTGCAGAGGAAAGTTTCCTCAGTGCCATAAAATTAGAGGTCGTTAGGGGCTCAGACGGTTGCTGTCTCTCACTATACCAAGATATGTTCAATGTTAAAGTCAGAACCACATGGTCACTCTCAGGCCTAATGGTCTTATCTATTTTATTTATTTAATTTATTTATTTTCTATATTTTTACCCCGCCCCTCCTGAGAACAGCTCGGGGCGGCTTCCAACAATAAAAAATATACATATAAAAATATATAAAACTATTTAAAATACTTCAGAATATAATTCAAATATTAAAACAGGGCCCGGAAAACAATTAAACATTAAAACAATAAATAGGGTAGGGGAGATAAAAGTCCTCTAACCCGCCCCCCTCCTCCCCAAAGGCCTGGGCGAACAGCCAGGTTTTACAGCTTCACCGGAATATCAACAGGCTTGGGGCCAGGTGAGCTTCATCTGGAAGGGCCTGAAAGCCAACTTCAGCAATAAGTAAATCTATCCTACTACACCCCTGAGGTCCCAGGAAAGTATAGCCCCCTGTAATATCATCTGGGGAATCATCATTCAATACTGTAAGATCAAATTTTAAGAGCAGCTTTCTCAGGAGTTCCCCGGTTACTTTAGAGCTGTCCCCTGCTCCAGGTGCATATTTAGATCTCCTACCAAAAGCATGGAGATCCTGGGGAATTCATCCAATGTTTCCATAATCAACTCTTCCAGAGCTGCCCATACCGCTGGATCATAATAACGAGATGTAACGGGGGGAATATAAATATTGTATAATAAAAAGCAGTCCCCTAATTGAGACCCCCATTTTAGGACACCCACCTGTAATTGAGGCCTATCACTAGGGAGAGGAGAAAACATCAATCTGGAGGAGAGAGGGATGAGTACCCACAGCCCATCCCTTAGATCCCTCCTTCTGCCCTCCATGCAAATAGAGGAGAAAATCCTCCAGTTCGGACACCTCATCATTATATAGCCAAGGTTCCTGTATGCAGGCCATGTCAAAACTTTGCATAAACTGAGACCAATCACTATCCACCAATTTGGACTTAAGACCTGTTAAATTCCAAGAGGCAAGGCAAAGAGGCCCCTCACACTGGAGTACAATTTCCTCCCCAAAGAGGATCTGGCCAGGACCCTTTTTGCAACCTGTCGCTAAGTTGTGTGTGTGTGTGTGTGTGTGTGTGTGTTTCGGTCGAAGTCAGGTCTCTGGTTCCACCAGGTCTGTATCAAGAATGCTTACATTGCTGAGTACCTTATGGGTCCCTATATTCCATCTGTATCAGCTGCTAACCCTATACGTTGAGTTACTATGAAGTTGATTTAGAATGAGATTTTACAAAAACCAGCAACTGGTAATCTGCAAAATAGACTCCTTGACTGAAGAGTTCCAAAGGCCAATCGTATTTGAGCCTTCTCTTACAGCATTTATCCCTGTAAAGCAGTCTCTGAAAATCTGAATTTATTCACTATATTTTAAAAAAATTATTTTTATTTTTGGTTATTAGACTTACAGATTAATTTCTGAACTGAAAAGCTAGCAAAAGTCTTGTGTGTGTGCCTGGATCAGAAGGCATAATCCTGCTTGATAGTTTAACATCTACCAATGCCCTCAACATTGCTAGACTGATTATGTCTCTCTCATTAAAGTCACACTGGAGCAATACATGCCTTCTTTCAAATGACACATAAAAATTATTTTTTTCTTTTTCTCACCTCTACTAGTTTTATTCTCTGAGTTTGTGCTTCAAAGTGTTCTTGCTTTCAAAGGGTGGGAGCTTTTGTATTGTTTCTTTAAAATCATAAATCCGCTCCTTCAAATCCCTCCTCAAGACCCACTTTTTCCTCACCGCCTTTCCCAATGCCTGCTAGTCGTTCCCATATACCTACTGTCTGCCCTCCTCTGCAGACTGCTGCAACCAACCTGATTGTAACCAAGCCAAGCACACGCACCTGAGACTTCGCATCCGCCTGAATGTTTGTCCCCTGTCTCTCCCACTGTCCCCTCTCCTTGTCTCCCCCTCCTTGTCTTTTAGATTGTAAGCCACAGGCAGGGACCATGTCTATTTCTATATTATCTACAGCACCAGGTCACACTACTGGCACTATATAAATGTTTAATAAATAATTAAAAATAAAACACGCACACACACAAGACTTTTGCTAGCTTTTCAGTTCAGAAATTAATCTGTAAGTCTAATAACCAAAAATAAAAATAATTTTTTTAAAATATAGTGAATAAATTCAGATTTTCAGAGACTGCTTTACAGGGATAAATGCTGTAAGAGAAGGCTCAAATACGATTGGCCTTTGGAACTCTTCAGTCAAGGAGTCTATTTTGCAGATTACCAGTTGCTGGTTTTTGTAAAATCTCATTCTAAATCAACTTCATAGTAACTCAACGTATAGGGTTAGCAGCTGATACAGATGGAATATAAATAATGTAGTATCCAGCAAGCTGCATATCTCTCTGCTCAGAGAAATGTGTACATGACACACACATGCAATTTAAGATAACACTGCATAGCTGAGTAGCAGATACTACTGATGTAGCCAACTTGATGGATACTTTCTATACAGCCATCATATATTATTTCAAATCTTATGATGTCTATTTTATTATTATTTTTGACATGGAGCTCCCAAGTGGTGCTGCTTTAATAGACATGGGGATTAAGAATGACATCAGCAACATGTAACATTGTCTCTTTGCTGCATTTACATTTTTTTTTTTAGTTTAATGACAATGCAATACTTCAAGACATAAAAGTGGACTCCTTTTAACCCCAAAGCATTGCAATAACAATCTAAAGGGTAAAACAAAATCTAATAATAAATTTGTACTAAGCATCTAATAGCATTGGTGACATTTGCTGTCAACCTCGTTATCACCAACTTGACTTTTATTATGATCTCTGTCAAAAATGGCTGTGTCTCCAAGGCCTTCATTTCTGTTGCACGTAGGTAGTTCAAGAAAGGCAAAGAAGATTACTCTGACTATAGACACAGATTATGCAATGATCCTTACTGGTAAAGGCAAAAACCAAGATAGCGAACAAGCTTGGATGCCAATAACACCATTGAGGACTTTCCCCGTCAATATTGCAATGGTGATCCAATACCTGACTTATCTACAACATCCAAATCTTTGTTTGCTAAAATGATCTTTCAACACACCCTTCAAAGCTGTCATCACACGATGAGAGTTCATCTAATGACTTGTCGTTTTTGTGGCTTGACTGCAGCAATAGCAGTGAGGATCTTTTTTCTTTTCTCCCTCCAGACATAAAGAATTATGCTACGAACTTCCTTGCTGCACAAATTGCATCTTACACATTCAGGTGTAATACAGAAAAGATTTTCAAGAGATCACTGAATGCCGCATTTACACACTTTTAAATTGGAAGTATCCATCAATCTCCTGATATTTCTTACATCCAACCTTAGGCCCTGTCCAGCACAATGCTTCTAAAGTTTTCACAGGGTTGCTGTTGTCACATTTGTCAAAGATTTCAATTACCAAACTGGCTTTGTTAAATTATTTTAGGAACTGCTTCAGGTACTCAACAATCGATTCATCAAATGTGTCAGTTTGTCTCCTGACATCATTTGTACGAAAGCTATGTTATCTGTGTGGTCTCTTTGCTGCGTGTTCTGAGCTCATGGATTCTCTTGACTGGAGTTTCCAGCTAATGCCCTATTTCAGCTTTGTTGGGCTCTGTCACGGGATGGCCTGGCTGTGGGCTGAGTGCCCTCTCCCAAAGAGGCTAGAATACACTTAGAGGTCAAGATCTGTTGGAAAATGAACTGTTTAATAGGAGTTAATGAGCTATGTACACAAAATGAAGTACCAGTTTCAGTCCTTCAGGTTTTCTCTCTCCTTCCCTCTGGGTCACAACATCCATCATAGGATTCACCACCACAGGGTACAGATTACACTTACACGTAGTTTAGATCCTCAACCACCCAGTCTCTGCTTCCTTCTCCTGGATCAGGTTTCAAGTTAGTTCCCACAACCTCTTCTTCTAGGTTGTCTCTTGGTCACCATTTACCCCTCCTGCTGGTTGGTACTGACCAGCATCTAACCTGCTGCGTTCTACACTTTGCCCTGATTAAGTGTCATCACAGGGTGAAAACAGACATGATGCTAACCACTCTTTAACCACCCTTGGTGGTTATTTATGCATGTTGCAGGGCTGTATTGGTGCCTTATGCAGTCCTGCAACATGCATAAATAACCACCAAGGGTGGTTAAAGGGTGATTAGCATCATGTCTGTTTTCACCCACAGTCACAGCCCTTGATGACAGCATCCTTCAATTACTCCCCTCCAAGCTGAGCAACCTGCCACTGTCACTTTCTAGAGCTTGACTCCAGCTGACTCCCACCTTTCAAACTCCCCCAACATTCCATGCTCAGATCTGCATGAGCCAATCCATCCCCCAGCATTCCACCACACTTCTCCCCTCCAAAACAAACCTAGAAGGAGATGTCTCTTACCAGAGACTCTCCGGAAGGTTTGTCCATCATCCATCCTGTATGGACAAACCATCTGCCACCACATTATCCTTCATTTTTACATGTCTCAGTCTTCATGTCAAACTCCTGGAGTAGCAAACTCCAGCGCATTAACTTGGAGTTCTGCCCCACATAGATTACAGCCACTTAAGAGGTCAATGGTTCATATACACTGTGAATGTGCTCCCATACCCATAAGCATGGATTTTTTTCAATGCCCAAACTATGGCAAGGCATTTTCTTTTAATTGTGGCTTAATTCTTTTCCCTGGGAGATAATTTCCGGCTTGTATAAATAACCAGGTGATACACCCCCTGACCATCTTTCTGTTTTAGTGCTGCCCCAATTCCTCTGTCTGAGGCATCTGTGAAGATTAAAAAAGGGCTTTTAAAAATCTGGGCATACTTGTACAGGATCTTTGGCCAAAACTTCTTTAAGCTGACAAAAGGCTGTTTGACATTTTTCTGTCCACTTCACCCTCTCCGGTTTATGCTTGGTTGTTTCGCCAGGCATTTTGTGAGAGAAATGGTTTGGGGAAGGGGTGGTGTTGGGTTGGGGGGGAAATGACTGTTTATATTGAAATTTTAAGTCCAATGTTGTATATTTTATTCTGTGCTTTTATATTGTATGCTTCCCCAAGCTGCCTTGGCAGGAGGGGGTGGGATAGCAAATTTTATTAAATAAATAAATAAATAAGTAAATAACTAAATAAACAAAAACAGATCTGTTAAGGGTGCAGCAATTGTACTGCAATTTGGCACATACCCCCGATAGTATTCTACAACCCACATAAAGGATTTCACTTTCCTTTTTTTAGTGGGTAGAGGCTAGTGCTGAATGGCATACACTTTTGCAGGGTCTGGTCGAATAACTCCACACCCCACCAAGTGTCTACGTTATTTGACCAGTGCCATTCCCACCCTGCACTTTTCCCCTTTTATTGTAAGACCTGCCACTCTAATTCGATCTAAAACTTGGCTCAAATGATTCAAGTGTTTCTCCAGGATGGACTAAACACAGCTATATCATCTATGTAAGCAACAGCAAAATCTCCAAACCTTTTCAAGATTTTGTTTAACAGACATTCGAAGGTGGCTGGTGCCATTTTCATCCCAAATGGGAGAACCAAGAACTTGTCAAGGCCATTTCTGT
Organism: Sphenodon punctatus; assembly: GCA_003113815.1. Lineage (NCBI taxonomy): Eukaryota > Metazoa > Chordata > Lepidosauria > Sphenodontia > Sphenodontidae > Sphenodon > Sphenodon punctatus. The sequence continues at coordinate 1,258,540 of QEPC01004656.1, read as the reverse complement.
TTGGCCTCCTCATCCAAAAGCATCTGCCAATACCCTTTGTCGGCACACCCCCCAGAAAGAAAACGAGGACACAGGTGTGGGATAGAACTGTTGCACTCTTTATTGATTAACTTATATCAAAAGGGGGAAGGGGTAGCCCCTCCCATTTCCCCCCTTTAAACTGGGATCCTGTTACTTAACTGTTTAAACAACCAGGAGGTCCCTATACTAGCCAGGTGAACCTCCTTTGTCACAGTTCTAACCGTCCCGGGCTTCCTCGACTAAAGCCCGAGTGGAACCTTCCTTACTCTAACTCCCCAACGTTAACTTACCCACTGCTGAGGTCCCGGGTCTCCCTGGGTTTGGCAGGTTGTTCGCACCTAGCCCCTTTTGAAGGGTGAAACAAGGGTGAGAACACCATTACCCCCTGCTTGGCACATTGCCGCCCAGTGGGTCCGGCCGTTCGCCTCTCGCCCCTAGGATGGCCACAGAGAGGGCCGCACTGTGCAGCTATACATGGCCTTACCCATCTCTTCAGGAGATGTTTCTGTTCCGCCTATACCTCTGCACTGTGTACCCTTTGTAACTCCCTTAGCTCATCTCACCGCCAAAGAGTGCGACACTTGCAAGCCTACCACTGGCTAAATGCCTCACCACCCCTTAGCCGAATAAGCTAACACTCCGGGAAAGGCAAAATGCTAATCAGGTATAGGGCAAATTCCTTTCCGGTCCTAATTGGTGACCAGTATTAATTCAGAGTGCTGCCTGAAGGGGTGGGTGGGTGGGTGTGCTGCTCCCTTGCTCGCTGCCGCAAATTGAATGAGGCCGCGAGCAGGGAACCTAAAATGGTGTCCAGGGAGTCCCACATTTCGCAAGAGTCCCAGGCGACCTATTTGTTGCCCTGGCAACGCCTGGCCCCAGCTCCTACCCCCTGCATGCACTGATTAGGTCGCCTCCCTCCCCTGCGTCCTTCCTGAGGAGAAAGGGGGCTGGCACCAAATCTCGTGCCACGGTGAGCGCGGAGGGGCGATTCGTCAAATCGATGGTGGTTACAAACTTACCCCCTCCTATCCTATCGAACAATTCATTAATATTGGGGATCAGCTAAGCGTCAGACACTGTGATTGAATTGAATTTATGGTAATACACACAGAATCTTATCCCTCCATCGGGCTTTGGTACTAATACCACTGGAGAGGACCATGGGCTCCGTGATTCCCTGATGATTCCCCAATCTCCTGGATAACTCTTTCCAAAATTTCCCCCAGCACTTTTCTAGTTTCACTTGAAATGGGAGAATCTTCTCCTCTGTTAACCCTATGATTCACTCTTTTTTTAGCCCTCCCAGGTATACTGGAGAACAATTCCCTATTTACTTGTAATACTCCCTTGATTTGTACCAACTGGCTCAGACTTAATTCTGAGGAAATATGCACTTCGCCCACTGTACTCTTTTCCTCACACCTCTCTCTCCACCTAAAGAAAGAGTCATCATCTTCACCATCTTCTTCTCCATAAACCGCTAGCATCAGTTTCTCTCTATCATAACATGGTTGTATCATATTTACAGGGAAAACCTTATGTTTTCTCTCCCAGTCTGTCATTTCAATCACATAGGTCACATTGACAACTCTTGTTTAACCTTATATGGACCCGCCCACGCAGCCTGTAATTTATTATTTCTAACATAAACCAAGATGAATACCTGATCCCATTCTTCATATGACCTTACTCTGATTCCTTTGTCATACCACTGGTTCTGCTTTATTCTGGGTCTTAGTCAGATGTGCCCAGACCAATCCCATCAAATGCAGCATCTTCTCTCTAAAATCTAGGGCGTATTTCATTACAGATTCCCATTATGTTTGAGCTTCCCTTCCCATTTATCCTGGATCAAATCTAAGGGACCTTGAACTCTCCTTCCATGTAAGACTTCGAAAGGTGAAAATCCTGTTGATACTTGAGGCAGCTCCCGATTGGCAAACAACAAGTGAGGTAAATATCGATCCCAACTGCTCACCCTATGAGTAACAAAACTTTTCAGCATCCTCTTGAATGTTTCATTGAACCGTTCTACCAAACCATTAGTTTGAGGAAGGTATGGTGAGGACCTCTGTTGCTCTACCTCACACTGCTTGCATAAGGCACCCATCAAATTAGACATAAAATTTGACCCTTGATCTGATAAGATCTCCTTGGGGAATCCCACCCTGATAAATACCCCAAGAAGAGCCTCCATTATCTTCTCCGTTTCAAAAGAAGAGAGAACTATGGCCTCCGGATATTGAGTTTTGCTACTCAGTACCCGGAGGTCATCCACAATCACCAGGATATACTTCTTCCCCATTTCTTGTTGGTTTCCCAAGAGTCCTGCTATGTCTATTCCCACTTGTTTGAAAGGAGTATCAATTATGGGCAAGGGCTATAATGCTGCCTTGTGATGATCTCCAGCCTTTCCCAATTTTTGGCAAACATCACAAGATATACTATATTCATTCACAGCCTGTGGCATGCCCGGCCAGAAGAAATTTTGTGCTAGCCTCTGCCTAGTCCTCCACACCCCCAAATGTCCTACCAAAAGGATGTATCCGTTGTGCCCAATACCTGAGGCACCACCAGCTGTATTCTAATGTTCTACTCATCAAATTCCCTCTGGTGTGCAAATTCTCGATACAGTAAATTATTTTTCAAAACAATTTTTCTCTAACCTCTTCACTTACTTGGATATTATCTGTCCTACCCTTTACCAACATCATGTCAAAGTTGCATCCAATCACTGAGCCTCTTTAAACACTTCAGACCCTTTCAAAGACCTTCCCTCCAGGGCATCATGTTCCTGATAGTCTATTATTGGACTCAGGGAATCCTCCACGCTTTGTGATCCTGGTGTAAGATCCTGCTTTTCCTTCTCCCCTCCAGAGTGCGCCTCCCCAGTCTGCTGAACAGGGCCTATAAGATAAATGTCTATTCCTCCCTTTACATTAGTTCGAGGCTGTTTCAGATCCTCTGGTTGGTTTCCATTTTCTTTTCTGTCTTCATAATTTCTTGAAGACAACTCCTCCACATATATAGGCACCTCCTCTATATCATTCCCTAAAAGTACTGTAATGGGAACTTTGTCTGTAACTTCCATCTCTTTTTGACCTTCCCAATTATGCCATTTTGAGTGCACAATAGCTGTTGGCACTTTCTGTTCCAAACCTCCTAGAGGGTGAATTGTCATTCCCTTACCATAATCGTCTTTCCTGGGATCTACATACTCAGGGTGTAATCGGTTTTTTTCAGCCCCAGTATCCCTCCAACCTCAGGTCATCTCTCCATCTACCACCACGGACTCAATAAGCTTCTGAGAAGGATCCCCAGGTTCTCTGATGGCAAGATTCACTTTCACCCAGTTTCCTGGGCCCTCCTCCTTTACCTCCTACTTTAAGACACTCACTTGAGATATCATTGGTTTCTTTTCCATACCTCCCCATGTGATTTTGGGACACTCCCTCATCACATGACCAGGTCTTTGGCACAAGAAACACACCATATTTTTCTTTGTTTCCAAACAGCACTTTGCCTCATGACCAGTTTTTTAAAATGTAAAACACTGTTTCCCTTCAACCTCCATCTTTTCCCCAACTCCAATAATCCAAATCTCCTTGGGTTTGGGCTGATTCATTTCCCCTGCCATATTGGCACCTCCCTGATGAAAGGCACACTTCTTTCTGCTCTCCTTTGGGCTTTTGATACCCTATTTATTACAGCTCACTCAATATGCATTGGCCAATTCAACTGCTCCTTTAACCATGGTAGGATACGTGTCTTCCACTGACAGCTTAAGACCAGAGGGACAATTACTATCAACTGTTCCAAGGCTACTACTTCCTGGACCTGTTGTACTGATCTCAATTCCTTCTCCACAAACCATTTCCTAAGATACATCATTACTCGATCAGCATACTCCACATAACTGGTACAGTTCTCCCTTTTTATCCCTCTAAATTTAAGTCTGTAAAATTCTGGCGATATTTCATATTTCTTCAGTATAGCATCTTTCACTTTGGTGTACTCCATGCCAACTTCCCCTGGTATACTCCAAAGTCTCCAAAGCTTTTCCTTGAAGAACCTGGGGCAAGAAATTCATCCACTCTACCTCTTCTATTTCATGCAGACCACAATCCCTCTCAAAAACACTAAAAAACCATCCACATTAGATCCCTCCTTGAACTTTTGAAAGATATTTGAATCCACTTTTGGCTTGGTGAGAAACAAAAAGAATGTATCCCTGGCTCTTGAATATCCTGTCGATCAGTTGTTACATAACTCTCTCTCTCTCTCTCTCTCTCTCTCTCTGCCTCTAACCTTTTTATTTCCAGCTGTGCCTGGATCTCCCTCATTCTCAATTCCATCTTCATATTCTTCCCCTCCATCTCAATTTTCCTCTGCTCAGTCTCCATTTCCATTTTCTTCTGCTCAGACTACAATTTCTTCTGTTTATTAATAAGATGCAGACTCTCCAGTTAATACTCACCTCCATTCCTGTGGGTCTTTACCCCTCCTTCCTTGGACTGATGATCCCGCAGACTCCTTCCAGTTTCCTCTGCACTGGAACAATGAACTGGGGATGAGCCTCTCCTGCTGGGGTAGGAATCTTCTGCCATTTCTATGGTAACTGCTCTACAGCTCCTTTCAACCATGAACTAAAGCAGCTTCTCCTGGAAATCATTTGTCTTAAAAGAAAACCCTTTTTCTCTACAGATGGCTCTTAATTCTTCCCTGGTCTTTGCTTCCAACTCCCTGGGCATGTATATGTTTACCCTGTTTGTAACTGCAACACTCAAATTATCTTTTCCAAGTTCCTTTCCACAATCTATGTTGTAAATTCCTTCTTGGTGTGATCAAACACTTTCTGCACAAAAATCTGAGACCAAAATAGTATTTTTGTGATTGATCTCACACAATTCCTGCTTAGGTTGGAATCCCACTTCTGATACCAACTGTCACGGGATGGTCTGGCTGTCAGCCGAATGCCATCTCCCAAAGAAGCTAGAATACATTGAGAGTTCAAGATCTGTTGGAAAATGAACTGTTTAATAGGGGTTAATGAACTATGTACACAAAATGAAGTACCACAGTATCCATGAAGGTAAGCAGGATTCACGACCACAGGGTACAGACTACACTTACATGTAGTTCAGATCATCAGCCGCCCAGTCTCTGCTTCTTTCTCCTGGATCAGGTTTCAAGTCAGTTTCCACATCCTCTTCTTTTAGGTTGTCTCTTGGTCACCATTCACACTGACCAGCATCTAAACTGCTGCATCTCAGACTCCGCCCTGAAGTCTTGTCACAGTCATAGTCCTTGATGACAGCATCCTTCAGTTACTTCCCTCCAAGCTGAGTGACCTCCCAATGTGACGTTCCAGAGCTTGACTCCAACTGACTCCCACCTTCCAAACTCCCCCAACATTCCATGCTCAGATCTGCATGAGGCAATCTACCCCCCAGCATCCCCACAGGCATCCCCACAGGCTCTCTCATTGTTTCATGTTCCAGAATAGTAAAGGGACACAGGCACAGGTCCCATTTAGTTTTGTACCACCTGAGAATCAAACAAGCTTTTGACAAATCTCTCTGTAGCAGGTGGGGGGTCCCCAGGGCCACACGGGGCACTGGGGTCACACTCACGGGGAATTAGCTCACCCCCTGCTACGCCATCTGCTTTAGCGTTGGCTGAACCCCTTCCTTCCAGGAAGGGGGTACCCTCTCCGGACACAGTCTTTATTGGACACTACCAGTCCAGAGTACCTGGGGCTGCTGGCTCGTCTGCCTCCACCCTACAGGCCCAGGTCCATCTCTCCAGACTCAGGAGACATCACAACCAAAAGTCCCCAACGTCCATCCATCCAGACCTCCAAACCTCAGGATCTGGTCAAGTCTTCCCCAGCCAAGAGGCTACCTCCTGGACACAGCCTCTGTACCTTGTCTGGTTCTCACTGGTTCTCCAGGCATCAGCACTCTGGAGAGCGTAGAGTAGGAAGGCTTTCTGGAGATGTTGCTCCTTCGCCACCCTGGCAGAGACTGTCCTTCCTCTCTGCCTAGTCTCTCCTTATATACAGCAGAGTGGGCATGGCCAGGCTTCTACTATTCCAGCCTTAAAGGGCCAGTAACCTGCCCACTCTGTCACAGGGGTTTCACAGGCTGATTCCCAGCTTTGGGGTTGGCTCTGGCACACCCCTTGTGTGCGCTCAGCCTGTGGACTGGAGTCCACAGCCCCCTTCTTAAAAGGGTAGCAACCCCCCTACAATCTCCATTTATTTTTGAACATCCAATATTTTCAGCAAAGATTCTTGACATGCAAACACCACAATAAGGGGTTGAAATAAATGTGTGCAGTAAAGTCTACACAATAGCCATGTTGCAGTGTTTCTAGAAATATTGTTTAACCTAACCTACAAGTTTGACATCCCCACCATCATCCTCACCTAGACATGACAGATGAGGTGTTGTGTGAGAGAGGATACCATGAACTCCAGAAAGATAGCCTTTTTGAAGAACTGCCTCACATGCTCTTGTGGCCAGCATTTCGGCCCGCCCCAGGGCATGGCAGGAGTCCTACAGAAGCCCGTCCGACTTCCCCGCAGGGGGAAATGTCTGCCCTACTCTCTTCCGGTTGCTCCGTGGGTGGGTGTGGGTGGAGATGGGTGTTGGCCGGGAGCAAACACTCACCAACACGCACCGAAAGTGATGTTTACACAGACGCCCCCACCCATCTCCACCCAGGGAAATGCTCCCCACCCACCGGCCAACACCCATCTTAACCCAGAGGAACTGGGTGGAGGCATCATGTGTGCACAGGGCCCATGGTGATTGGCTGCAGTGGTGTCCTGCAACATGTATAATAAAATGTAACACCCATTTTATGGGTGTTAGAGTGTCTGTGTAAAAAGGGCCAAAGTTGGGTTTTTTTCAATTAAAATTTGTATATGACTGTACCTAGTTTCTCTGTGCTCTAAGAGGCGAGTGGGGACTAGTGGGTAAGAGGGATGGTTGTGAGCCATTAATCAGCTGTCCCATTCTCTCCAACCAAAATGAAATGATAGAGGGAAAGGAGGTGAGGGGCCAGTTCATGCTCTCCTGTCCCCATCTTCAATGTTGCCCCCAACCTGTAAAGGAAGAGTATTGGGGCTGAAAGATGGAGGCAAAGTGTGGGTTCATGGAGCCTAAGTTGTAAGTGAGCACAGTATGTGAGACTGTACAATGTCTTTGCTGGTAACATGGTACGGAGGTTCAATAAAAAGTTTATTGTTTTGACCATAAGGTCTCAACAAAATATCAAAACACAAGTTAAAACCATAATACGTTAATAGGAGAAGCAATAATATAAAGTACATTCCCTTCCTGCTTCAAAATTTAAATGGTTCTGAAAAAATTAAAATATAATTGACTTAAAATGATGAGAAGTTACAATAATCATAAAACAAAATCCAATAAAAATCCAAATAATAATTAATACAGATATTCAACAAACAAGACAGAAGGCGGAGACAGCAGCAACATTAATAATATTTAGTATACTTTGAATGTGCCTTATCCTACACAGAGCTTGGTGGTGCTTGACCCCTTATGGTAAACAAATACAAACATCAACTCAACCTCCAATCCATTCCCTCTTTATCAAAATTAGCAGGGTCTTATTACCCATGGCTTAATGCCAGAACCCGGTGCACACACATATTTAGCACCCTCCACTTCCTTGTTGCATTAGCAGATATACCAATAAACAACAATAAAAAGTTAGTGCTAGGTGGTTAGAAGGAAGTCTGGACAAATGGCACAGTGTACAGAAAGTTTAAATTTTAAATAAACTATGCCCTCAGTCCCAATAAAATGTAGCCTACTATCCCAGCTAAGTGGTCAAACTGAGAACCTTTTTGAAATTCCTTCTTGTCACTTCCATTATTAAGGCCAATTTAACAACTTTTCTGGTCAGGTACGGAAGCTAAGGTGGGAGCCTTAACTTGCTATTTCCATGCCTTTTAGTGAATGATTGAATTTGCAAGAGCCTTAACTCTTCTTGTAAGCTGGAGGTTTTTTAATTATGGAATATCCAAGTTTTTTGTTAAATTTAAAGCAATGGGGAAAATTTGTCCTACTGGTGCAGCAGAATGATGAGCAGCATAATCACTATGGAAGCAGGGCTTAGGGAAAGCTAAGGTGGAAGAGCTGCTCCCTTCAGTTTAGAAGGTAATAACTTCCTTCAAATAGCAAGCAAGGTGAAGCTGGACTTTTCAGTGTCAGGCCCACACCCAGACTTCTCCCAATTACCAGCCACACAACACTCAATCAATAATTTATTTGCGTAGCCTGAGGCCATTGCATACACACATCAATACAAACAAGACATACGACACACAAGTATTCCTAGTAGTTACTTTAAATATACGTATTCCTATTTGGGGTAAATAAATACATCATACCCAATCTCCACCAGGGATACATTTCTATGCATCCCATTTACATCACAATGGGCCATTACCCTGGGCCCTAAACTAACATGGTAATAAAAAAACCCAGTGATATCACTATACCATTAAACAGTTCACTAACCTGACCACTTGTTACTATAAAACTGATACAATAAAACTATCAGAACTTAATCCATCAAAAATGCATTCCTGGGACCCATATACATCACAAGATGCACTTCCCAAGGCCCCTAGCCTAACACAGTACTACGAATTCAACAACAAACTATGCTATTATAATACTAAACTATGCATAAGATAATGGGGACTCAATTTGTGGGAATTACCCTAACCCCCCTATTCTCATACATATAACTTATTCAGACCATCCCCCTGGATTGTTGAACAACAGTCCTACAGACATCAGCCACAGCTGCCAATTCATCTAGAATAGAGGGCCTTGAAAAGGAGGTCCCTAATTGAAAAGAAAGTGGGTAGCTAGCTATCTGGGGGCTTAAAACAATGGGACACTGTAAACACGTCTGACGATCCAAGGGGCTGGGGAAACCCCTTCTAGTGACTGAGGCGGTAACAGATTTTGCCTCCACTGGCATTGAGTTGCTGCATGGATTGGGAAATGGAACCCTAAAGGTATCCACAGAAGGTAACAATGGGATAACAGGTGGAACTAACTGGTTATCTAGGGACTTGGCCATTGGGAAATCTACTGGAGGCTGGATGTACGAGGAAAAACCCGGGGAATCCCTAGGTAAAAAAGGATCTCCCCGGGTCTCCATTCCATCCTCCTTCTGTACCAAAGCCTTAGACTTGGGATGGATTAAAGCCCCTGGGGCTGTGAAATTCACTCTCCTTATGGGAGATTTCAAGTTAGAATTTGTCTGGCCCACCAGGGTACTTAAATGGTTTGGCCCAACTAAAGAGGCACTAACTGAATGGAAATGAGGCAAAAGTGGAACAAGACCAGGTCTTTTGTACACTTGACTAATAAAACTCCCCCAATAAGACAAAGTATTATAATGGACCCACAAACTTTTAACAATAGATGGAACATTAAAATAAACAACAATCCGCTGAATAGAATCCACACTAGGCAACTGAACAAAACTAGCGATCTGATATGCAAAGACCGTATATCCCAATAAATCAGAGAGATGGGAGAGAATTCTACTCTTAGAACCCCAGTAAGAAAAATTTCCCAGGGCTAAGGGGGCAATCCTGAAGGCCACAGCCATAGGCACCAACTGGAGCCTGTTCCTCTTAAGTGGGGATAATAATCCGTGGTTCGAAAGCTGTCGTTTGGGGTCCATCGATCCTAACTGGCCAGGGAACATTATGGTCTGAGTTGCCGCAGATATACCCTCCTCAAGGGGGGCATAGTTGTCCCCTCCTGTGTCTACCTTGTGGTCTTGGAGTAGATCCTCCAATCCTTGCAGGCATGTTTGAATTGCTATCAACTGCCGCTCTGCTCCATCAGTCCATGCTGTAATCAGACGGGTCAAATCCCCCACCTCCACAATCAATTTCTCCAGCAGGGCATCTGCAGATGAAGCCTCCCCCAGTACAGATGAGCACGCCCCCGTTGAAACAAGCCTAGGCAATGTGCTCTCATCCTCCACCGGAGAACTAACCCTCTGGCCGTTGGGTAAAAAATCATCTAATTTAAGTTGTCTTCCCCTGGCCCTTGTGACCGTACCCTATTTCCCTTTTTTGGTCATAGTTTGGGAAAGGGAATCAATCCCACCACACCCCAAATAACCCACTGATCGACTCAAGTGGCAAAAGAAGAAGAGGACGCCCCTCGCCCGGCCCCGCGCCTAAGGCCACGCGCAGAAGGGCACGCCCTTGCGTGCGCGGCCCTTAGGCGCGCGGCTCCGGCGCCACCTTGCGCTGCGTCGACTTTTACCTGGTCCCGGAGGAGCGGCCCCGCCCCCTCACACACCTGCACTGGATCGCTGCTGGGGGAGCACCTCCCTCTATCGTCAGACTGGGAAGAGTGGTAGTGGGCTCCTAATTCCACTGGTGACTGATGACCCCCCCCCCGGCAGGCCATGGGTAAATCAGGAAAGAAGGGGGGGAAGCGGGAATCAGGACTCGCCGCCTTGCGCTGCATCGGCTTTTACCTGGTCCCGGAGGAGCGGCCCCACCCCCCACACAGGATCACTGCTGGGGGAGAACCTCCCTCTATCGTCGGGCTGGGAAGAGTGGTAGTGGGCTCCTAATTCCACTAGTGACTGATGACCCCCCCACCCTGGCAGGCCATGGGTAAATCAGGAAAGAAGGGGGGGAGTGGGAAGAAGGCCACAACACTCTTCCCAAAGGCTCTGCAGCAGGTTTAGAGTCACACAACACCTCCATGTCAAGGTCCTGCCAAGCTATTTCTCCCCCGCACCCACCCCACCCAGACCTCCCTTCCTCCCATGCTCCTTCCTCCACATACACAATCTTCCCCCTCCCACCCAGACCTACCTCCCGCCACGTTCCTTCCACCTGCTGCCCCTACAGACCCTACCTGTCCCCCATTCTCCTTCCTCCCACCCGCGACCCATCTTCCCCCCCATGCTCCTTCCCCCCCCCGGTGATCCTTCCCCAGACACCCACTCAGAACTGATCTGTCCACCATGCTCCTTTCCTAGACCCCGACCACCAAGACTGCTGAAATGCAGCTGCATCTGGGGAGAAGCCCAGTGCCCAACAGCAACAACATCTTTGCACAGAGGCTGAAATCAGGAAGGGAGATGTGATAAAACTATAATAAGTCCATGAGAATCCAAGTTTCCTATTGGATCTATCGAACAAAGGGGTGTTTCCATGCCCCAAACGCTCTGGGATAGGACAACGAGCATGAGACACTGAGCAAGCTTTATGTCCTGATAGATCAGAAAGAGGGAGCTCTTGATCATCAAACTCTGTCCCTTCAACATTCCTCTCACCACTCGCCTCCTCAGTAATACCAGCCTCTCTCAGTCACCCCCGGCCTCTGAAAGTAACTGGGAGTGATGTGTGCACCCAGTGGACAGGTTTTGAGGCCTCATTCACCACACCCAGGCTTCTCCCAATCAAGCCACAACACAGTTTGCCCAAAGGCTCTGCAGCAGGTCTAGAGCCAGACAACACCTCCATGCCCAAGTACTGCCAGGCTATTTCTTTCCCACCACCACCACCCAGACCTCCCCCCTCCCACTCCTTCGGCCGACCAATCTGCCCCCCGCCCATGCAGACCTCCCTCCCGCCATGCTCCTTCCCCCCGCTCAGACCCATCTGCCTCTAGGCACCCAGATCTGATCTGCCCCACACTCCTTCCTCCCACCCACCCAGACCTGATCTGGCCACCATACTCCCCCCCCCCGGCCCACTCAGACCTTACCTGCCCCCCGTGCTCCTTCATTTAATTCACCCAAACCCATCTGCCCCCCAGGCTCCTTACCCTGCCCACACAGTTCTGATCTCCTTCCCCTGCCCACCCAGCCCATAGCTTAGGCTTCATCTTTGACTCACCCCTTTCTTTTAAACCCTACATTGACTCTGTTGCCAAATCCTGTCGCTTCTCCCACCATAACACTGCTAACATTCACCCTTTTCTTTCTGTCTCCTCTGCCAAAACCATTGTTCATGCCCTGGTCATCTCTCGCCTCGATTACTGTAACCACCTTCTCACTGGCCTCCCCCACTCTCACCTTTCTCCCCCTTATCTCCATCCAAAACTCTGCTGCCAGGGTCATCCACCTCGCCCGTCGCTTCGACCAAGTGCAGCCCCTCCTCTCCTCTCTTCACTGGCTCCCCTTTCCTGAACGAATCCTGCATAAGCTCCTAGTCTTCACCTATAAATCTCTTCACGACCTTTCTCCTCCTGCCTCTCTTTGCTAATTTCCTCCAGTCCGTGAACTCCGCTCCTCCTGTCCTCTCTCTTGTCCTCCCATGCCTCCCCTGCTCCCCTTACCGCCTTTGTCCCTTCTCCCTAGTTGCCCCCCATGCCTGGAACTCCCTCCCTGCCCACATTCCACCTTGCCCCCTCCCTTTGTACCTTCTCAAATCCCTCCTCAAGACCCACTTCTTCCGCTCTGCCCTCCCCAACTTCTTGCTCCCCTCACCTAACTCCTGCTGATACCCTCCATTCAGTACAATCTGTTACCTAAGGTCTGCGTACTCATATCCTCACCACATGGACCAACCAGCCATCATTCTTGATGTAACCAAGCAAAGTGTGTGCACCTAGGACCTTGCATCCTCGTGACTGTTACACTCCTTGTCTCTCCCTCTGTTCCCCTTCCTTCGTCACCGCCCCTCCCCCCGTCTCTCAGATTGTAAGCCCTAGGGCAGGGACCATATCTATTCAATTATTTTGTAAAGTGCCAGGTACATTGCTGGTGCTATATAAATGCTTGATGATGATGATAATAATAAACTGCCCTCCTACTCCTCCCCCTTGCCCACCCAGACCAGATTTCCCTCTGACACCCAGACCTTACCTGCCCCTGCGCCCAGACCCATTCTGTCCACCACACTTTCTTCTCACCCACCCAGACCTGATCTTCCCCCACTCCTTCTCCTCGCACACCAAGACCTGATTTCCCCCTCACACCCAGACCGTACCTGCCCCCATATTTCATCCCACCCACCCACCCAGACCTGATCTGCCCAACATGCTTCTCCCCCCCGCACACCCAGTCCTTACTTGCCACCACGCTCTTTCCTCCCACCCACCCAGACCCATATTCCCTTCCCCATGCTCCTTCTGCCCCTGCCCACCTAAACATCTTTCCACTGTGCTCCTTCCCCCCAGCCACAAAGACCGTAACTGTCCCCCGCACTCCTTTCCCCCCTGCCCAGCTAGACCCCCTATGCCCCCCCCTTCCCACCAAGACGTTACCTGTCTCCCACACTCCTCCTCCCCCCCAGACTTTACCTGCTGTCTCCTGCTTGTTCCCAGGCTCAGGAAATATCGTCTGCCCCTCCTCTCCAGGCTGCAGCACCCCCTATGGTTGGAATGCTAGAGGCAGATCTGTCTTTGGTCTCTGGGCATCGGCCACCCCCTCCTCTGCCAACTGTGGATCAGAGCCTTCCTCTTTCATCTGAGGCACTGGGATTCTGGACATCCCCTTCCTTTCTAAAACCTTCAAGGCCAGCACTGAGGGGGCTTCCTCTTCTGATGTTGTCGCAACTCGGTGACTCACTGCCAGAATGTTAATTGCACATAGCTGTTGATATTAACAAGCTGGCATCCGGCTGAGCAGCAGCAGAACCACTGTGGTAATCCAGGTGGCTTATGGGTCTCCATAGACTAACATTGGTTTTTCACAACTTCATAAATTTAATACTAACCAGATTTACAAAACAAAACCAAAAAGCACCCCCTGGCAGCCTCATTGAATTTTCTAAAGGCTTACACCTTCACCCAACGAACACCCACCCAACCCAACCCCTTTACCCTGCCCAGATCGAGACGGGCGGACTGGCTGGAAAAACAGACTTCAAAGTGCAGTTTTCCAACTGCGATATCTCAGCTGTTATCCAACTGATATGTCTGATATTTGGACAGTTTGAACTGCTTACTCACGTGATCCTTCACTACAGATCTCATGATCTTACTTTTAATCATGTCAATTTTATAACAACTAGAACGTTCAGGAATTATAATGGAGCATGCAACATGCCGTAACAACTTGTTAGAATCTAACAAATATATATTAGTTAGAATCTACATTTAAGATTCTTAGACTCTATAGCAGTCACACTTACTCACAAGAACCCCATGAGTAAGTGTTTTCAGAAATGTAGCTCATACGTGTAGAACCACTTGTATGGCTCAGTTCTGGAAAGAGAGAATCCCTCGAAGATTTGAGGGAAACTGAAACCTCTGGGGAACAGAATCACCTGAAGCACAAATATGATTTTTAAGTGAAATTTTATGAGAAAAATTTCCCTACAATCTCTACTTATTTCTCTTAAAATCACCATGCTATCACTTCATTCTTTGTCCAATGTTATGAAACCATTAGGTGCTATTGTTTATCATAACTTTGATATATCTTTTTTAAAATATTTACTTTTTAATGAGAACATATAATTTAAAGAGTTACCAAAATACTAACTGTCAGCAATAGTTGTGACTTCCTCATTTCGATACAACCAGCTGACAATGGGAGCAGGTGAACTAGTAACATGGCAAACGACCTGTGCATCTTCTCCTTGTCTGAACTCTTGTGGAGATGATATGTCTTGAAATGTGAGCTTTTCTGAAAAGGAAAAAGGAATAAATAAAGAACTGAACAGCCTTTCCTGCTTCTGTTCAGCATTTCAAAATATGCACAGATAGTGTTAATCATAGAATGATAAAGCTGGAAGGAACCCCCAGGGCTGCCTAGCACCACTTCCTCCTGCCCCCTGCCATAAAACAGGATCCACTGTGTCTGAAACATCCCTGACAGATGTTGGTCTAACCAGTTATTTAAAGACCTCCAGTGTTGGATCCTCCACAACCTCTCTTGGTAAATCACTGTCTTACTATCCTAGTAGTCATAAAATTCTTCCTAATGTTTAGCTTAAACTTTTCTCATTCAGTTTAAGCTTATTATCTCTAGGTCTATCTTTCCTGGGGCAACCTTTTGCTTATATTAAACTTCTTCATATTTGAAAACTGTAATCCTGTCCCCTCTTTTAATCTTTTTTCTAGTCTACATCTTCCTAGTTCCTTAAACCTCTCCTTATACATCTTTCTTTCTGTCACAACATGCTTGCCCCAGCGGGGTGAGTAGCTGCAGGAGTCGGCCCTTTCAATAACACACAGGTGCTTATCAAGAATTACTCAAGTGCTCCTGTACTTTAATGATTCCTTCAGGTACACGGACACTCTCTTCTGCCTCCCAGAACTCAACATAAAACATACCAGAAATAAAAACAGTCCCAATGACCATCTCTGGGCTCTCACCTCATTCAGGCTTATGGGGTTTGGGAGAGACCTCTGTCTTGGTCCCTGCTCCCTGGACTCCTTCTTGGCTGCTTGTATGCTCCTTTAGCCTTCGTGAAGGCTAACCAATCTTGGCTTTAGTTATGACCAGCTTGGATTCTCACTGCAGACTGCCAAGCTCATGGAGCTTGGTGGCTATATAGCTTCAAAATGGGGTGGGAACCATAGGGATAAGCAGGTACCCTTAAACGGGCTTCTGCTTGCTCTGTCACACCCTCCACCTCATTCATCTTATTTGTTACTCTCCTCTGAATCCTCTGCTGCTTTCCAGTATCCTTCTTCAAGTGAGACTTGAAGTAAGTCAAAACAGGGCACCAAACCTGACACTCGCAAGATGCATTGTAAAGTAATATATTGGCAGATATTCTCATCCATTCATCAGATAATCTTATTCATTCTATTATCACTTTAGTATAGGGCTCGTCCTGTTGTACATTTTCATAACCTTTGTCCTGCTTAGACTAGAATGTTCCCAATAATGGGAATTCCACCACTTCCGTTGGCAAACTATTTTACAGTCTGTAAAATTAACAATCTTCAATGTACTATGTAAAACTATCTCATTTTCTTCTTGATTGCAACATTTTTAGCCCAATATTAAAACTCTTACTTATACTGGTGAACACTGACTTGAATGTTTACAGTTTTATTTTTTCATTTTAATATTTTACCCTGTCTTATCTCCATAAGGCTCTGAACAAATTTTAAAAATATACAAGATTGCAATTAATAAATACAATAATCAAATACCCTGGCAATATACAGGATGGCTGACTTCAATGAGATTACTCACCTAAGTAAATAGTACTATAAAGATTATAAAAGTTTAGCATTTAGTTCAAAATAGCTAAAATGCTTTTAGGCACAGCTGTATATTGAACGACAGTAAGATTGCCAGATAAAAAGTTCCTAAAATAAGAGACAATGTGGAGTTGTGGTGGTGTAATATAAATTATGTACCCTTAAATACATGACATCTGGTAACATCCTTTAAAATAAGGGGCATCTGGTAGCTCTAAATGGCACCATCCCAGAAGAAGCTCTGTATCAACTTTACTTGGGAGAGAGAGACTTCCACTTGTTCCTTCTTGTACATGTGGGATGCACAATTTCTCCATTCATTATAATGGAGTATGTTGCAGTGTGCTAGACCTATTTCATGGATTGAAGTGCTATGCTTTAGGGCTGTACCAAAGCTCCCCTTCCTGTCTTCCTTTTAAACCGTTTTGAAGGTATTGCCCCTATCATGAAGATGGGGTAAAATCATTCCCTGTGCTACCAGAAGTGTAGGATCAAGAGAATGCTTTCAAACACCACCATTTTGAAAACACGCTAATGACCATATTCAATGTCCATCAGTTTTATGGGTTTCAAAAACAGGTAGAGGAAGGGATATTTTATACTACCCAATTCACCTTTAAAGCTGATTTTTAAACAAGATTTACATGGAACCACATATCCAGTCCCTGCATTTCTCTGATATTTTTGTCCATCTTGAGAATTATTTTATTTAAAAATGAATTACCACATCTCTGTCTGACAAAGACTTAAAAGGAGTTCTACCTTGCTGAGTAGTGTGCTTGTGTGGTGATTGAAAGCCTTAAAAATAGAAATGATAACTTCTACAGAATTTGTAATCTGTTTTAAGTATCTACTTTGCAGCCATCATGTAATTGCTTGTAACTGTCATCATCAGCCTGAACAGTTGCCTTATCAATTACATTAAAATTGTCTTTCCTCCAGTATCTGTTAAACATATAAAGATGCAGTGATTTCCCATTATTTTTCACATGTATCCATCCCAATTTAGTTTGTCAATGGCCTACGCCAAACAATGGTGGTTCCTATCATACTGCAAATGTGTAATCAAATTTCTCACTAAAATCAGTAAAGAACTGTGCTTAAATATTATTTACTCAATAGGGTCCAATGTTTACTGTCTTGGTGTGTGCGCACAGACCTAACCTCTTTGTGAATATGTATATGCACATGCATGGTGCTAAAAAGGAAGCCCTTGGACTCCTGACTGTGGGTGTTTTCACATATGATGGTGCCTAGTACTGCCATGCACTAATCCTGCCCGGGGCAAGGGCCCTCACCCTTTGCAGAATTTGTCCCAGCTGATGAACAAACATGATGGTGGCCGTACCATGTAAGGTGTAGGGAGAGGATGGGATCATGTACGGATGTGGGTCTGCATGGCCCCACTGCCAGCGCTGCAGAGCACAGCCCCCATCCTCCCTGATGGGCAGTCACAGCAGCCTATAAGGCTGCTGTGGCTGCCCAGAAGAGCAGTAGACCCGGACCAGGGTAAGTCAGAGCGGGCCAATAGACATTATGGCCCGCTTTAATTTGGTCTGGAGTTCCTTGCACGGGCCATGGCAGCACAGAGCCTGGGCTGTTCCTTGGGTATGGTCCTGGGGAACAGTCCAGACTAAGGACAGCCATGGCCCGTGCAAACTCGGGTTTGAGCCCGGGGTAACATCTGGCAGCCAGTTTTTGACATGACAGTACCACAGATTTCTATAGGTGGAAATCCGTGGTACCATCACATCTGAAAACACCCTGCGATGCCGTTGGCTTACCCTGCCGAAGACCTGCTTCTTCCTATGATAGTGGCAGTGTAGTTGGGAGGCAGGGGGCTTCCTACATAGCAGCATGAGCACACAAAAAGTAGATTAGATCTGTGTGTGAACCAGGCATGCTTGAACTTTGGATCATGGCATGTGTTAGCTGTGTACTAAAAATTTGGCTGCTACCGATTTCTAACTATCTTTGGGTAACTGAGATCAATATTTTGAAATTTGAATTATTATTTTTTTTTAAAAAATAATACTTTGTTGTTACTTGTCAGATTTTCTGACTATTGTTTTTATATATTTATTCAGGCACAACAAAATATTATTAAACTTGATGGAGTAATTTTAAATACATTTATAGCAACAGATAAAATACACTTTGCTTTATTATAATGGATGATCTCATGAAAAGGTTTTATTCACTATACTGGTTTAGTGTACTCTGGATATCAAATTCCTTAAAGTCCTTCTTATAGTACCTATGTACTTGACTGAAACTTTTACACCTAACTGCTCTAGGTAGATGAGGACTGATCCTAAACACCTGCCTGCACAGCTTAAATGTGGATGCACGTTTGCATACATGTGCTCACATTGTGTGCTGTTTATTCATGGCTCAATTGCATATCATAGTCCTGATAGCGAGGGTGTACTCAGGGTTACACGAGAGGTGCATGCTTGGTGTGCTAGGGTTAGAACTGGTCCCACGGTTTGTAGAGTAGCAGTACTTATTTTAAGAGGGCTAATTTTCTCTGCATTAACTGGAAATATAAAGAGAGACACTCTTTGGTGCAATATTTCCTCCTTTATGTTACACTTACGATAAATTTCCAAAACAACAGTAGCTTCTTGAATCTTTCCTTTAGCGTCTGTTGCTTGGCACCGATATATCCCAGCATCTTCAACATTTGCATTGTAAATGGTTAGCCGTGACCGTACGCCTTCTTTTTGAACCACCACTCTTTGACTAGAAACAATCTTCTCTTCTTGTGGATTGTACCAGTCTATACTTTCAGGTTCACCAATGGCTACAAAAATAATTAGTAAAAGTTTAGTTCCGTCAGGGCAGAAAGCAATATTCAATTATGTTTTTTCTCATAAATATCCAAGTTGCCTAGCCTGCAACGGGGAAGGAGAAGGAATATAAATTTAAATAAATGTGAATGACATTATATGTGAACACCACAGAAATCCCAGAAGGTATATTGTGTTAGTTTATTTATGTATTTATTTATTTATTTATTTATTTATTGGGGGGGGGGGATATTAATAAGGAACAAATGTTTATATATTAAACTGAATCAGATACAACAAAAAAATGACAGAACAGTTTGAGAGATGGGGAAAAAAGCAGATATTGATTAATGGACAACCTTAGCCAAACATTTAATCAAACAAAACATTTTTTCTGATGTTCAAATGCAAAGTTCAATTAACTCTCCCTCATTCCTGCAACCAATATACCCTAATTTCCATTTTCTTACAGCTTTGTGCTGGCCAAGACTCTCATGACAGTACATCCTGGAAAGTAGCTTTCATTATACATAACAAATTACAATTTGTGCAGTCTTAGTAAAAGAACACACTTCTGGGAAGAAACAGATATGATGAAAGGTAGTATAATATTTGGCAGAAACTTCACTATGTCTTAGACCCTTTTCTAATGGGCACGGGTGCGTGGGGGGATGGGTGGGCAGCGCGGTGGGTGGGTGGTGCATGGGGGTGTGTTCCCATGGACCCCAACCCACCTCCACCCATGGAGCATCCAGCATTGGCACCCATTGCTCCATGTGTGGGTGATGGGTGGAGGTGAGCGGAGCGAGGGAGCGCGCACACACCCCGACTAACCGGCCGTGGTGATCCCACAGACGCCCACCCATCCACCCACTCCACATCCACCATGGCGTTCAAATGGACACCCCCTCCACCTGCACACGTGTGCGACGGGGGGACCCATCCATTTTAAAAGGGCCTTAATAGGAGAAGATTTCTTGAAAAAGCATCTTCTGTAAATAAAAAGCTAGATATTTTATAGGCATCAAATAAATGCTAAAAAGTTTAATAATCCTGTATTAAAAACAGAATTTATATTTTGATTCATTATCCTTTTAAATTGCTATTGGACAAGAAGTTTTGAAGTCAACACAGCAACAGAGAGCAAACTTAGTGGTTTACATTTAAAGAACAAGTAATGCACTGGACTGGACTTTTCAGAATAGAATGATTCCCAATTCACTGAAGATTGCTTGGTGCTTAATATTTTTAATTGACCTGAGTTCATCTCACAGTCTGACTGGCTGACATAAATGTCCATTGAAATTAAGTGATATGCTGCATATGCAGTTTACATTGGTCTAAATTCTGGATTGCATTCTGGCCTCAGAACACTGCAAGTACAGTCCCAAGGAGGTGAGGCTTCATCTGCTACTGAGGCTGCTGTATAACACTTATATGGCACCAAAACCCGAAAACAGAAATTGAGGTAGTCCTCGTCACAAAATAATATGCGAATGATGTGATAAAATACTCTAAAAACTAGCAAAGCTTCCATGATTTTGTGGTATTGGGTATGTGTTTCTTGTAGATGAGCAATCGATAAAAGGTACACCTTGGTCCAAGCACCTGTGTTAGATGTCAGTTCCTAAAAAGGTTAAATACATCTGCAGAAAGGTTAAACCTTCCATCAAGGAAAATCCAAGATGACTTTCAGCATTAAAAGTATTGGAATGTGGGCTGCGTCCAATTTCTAGCAAAACAATTCAGAATCTTGATCTCTTTCTCTACTTTTGGTGAAATGGAATTAGAAGGGAGACAGGCTTTGCCACATTATGGCTGTAATCCTCTAACTACTTATTCCAAAGCAGCTGCATTGATTTCAGTGGGAATTTGAACTGCATTGAGCTTTATTTTGCTTGTTTATTTTTTTTATGAGGTGAAAGTGGGTAGGGGTCAATTGAGGTGGATTAAACAAGAGGTCATTTGAAAAGAATTATTAACTCTTACTTTATAGCTACAAAAATGCAAGAGATCTACTGTTGTCAAAGCAAAAAATGATATAATTATGTGCCAAAATAGTTTATATAATTTCTATAAAGGAGGTTTGAATGATTATTATGAAATATGGCTATCACAACCTATGAATGATTGTGAACGTAATGGGTGTAGCCACATGAGCTGCTGGGGCCCATGGTGGGCAATCTCCACCACCACACTGTGGGGCACGCGCAAGGAGCTGGCCTGATGGTTATGGGGAAGCTGGACAGGCCAGCCCGCCGGAGCCACTGCCACGGCTGGGGTGGGCCAAGGTGCTGCTCCCACGAGCGAGCACCCAGCCTCACCTCGCCTCCTTCCCCTGGCTGGACTGAGAGCCCACCCCCAGCCACAACGTGTCTGCATACACTCATGGCTCTGCATGTGGCAGGGAAAGCACACCTAATCACACAAGTTGCCCTGCCCTGGGCAGCCTTACCCCTGTTGGGATAAGTCTGCTTCGTAACACGGCCTCAGAATTTTTCCAAGAACGTGTCGTGGAAAAGCCAGCTTCTCACCTACCCAGGAGTGCGGGGAACATCTGGCATGCCCTGGGCACACGCGTCAATAGAAGGCAACCTAAAGTGTGGTAGCCTCTCCAGCCTGTCTTGTTTGGCTGAACCCAATGATGACACAAAGAGCCAAGCACTTTCGTATCATAGTTGTTACAATTTCTTATGATTTAAGAAACAGCTCAATGCTCTCCAAAATATATATTTCAAAAACATATAATCAGTTTATACAAGAACTTGAACTTCAGCAGATAACTCAGTCCCAGTTCATAACAATAGATCATATTTTGGCTAATGCGTTAAGGCCTGATTCTGGAAACATTTGCTGACATTTACTCAATGGATTAAATGACATTACTCACATATGTTTGTTGGAATTGGGCCTAATTCTCCACCAGCCATTGGATACTGACTTGGCCCACACAGGTTTTGGTAAAACAAGGTAAAGCAAGGTAGAGACTGAGGGCAAAGTCACACGAGACAGCTGGTGGTGGGGTGGCTCTCTATGTTAAAGACAGCATTGAGTCAGGTAGGATTAAAATTTTATAGGAAGGGAACTGTACTCTGGAATCTCTAGGGATAAACATTCCATGTGTAATGAAGAAGTGTGTAGCAGTGGTGCTATACCATCACAGTCATCATCAGGATGATGAGACTGATTATGAAATGCTAGCAGAGATTATACAGGCTACTAAAATTGGTATCACAATAATATTGGGTGATTTCAATTATCCTAATATTGACTGGGTGATTGTCTCCTCAGGGTGTGATAGGGAAGAAAAGTTTCTAGATGTCATAAATGACTGATTCTTGGAGCAGCTGTTCCTGGAACCAATGAGAAGAGGAACTGTCGGAGGGGAAATACTGATCTGTTATGGAAATGGCACAGTTAAGCACACAGGATGGTACATATATGGTTATGTTTATATATATCCCAGTATCTATATATTGGTATAGAGTAGTAATGATAGCATACTTACACGGAATGGGTAATTATATTAAACACAGTAGATGTTATGAGTTTAGAGTAAGAAGCTGACATGAGCAGAGAGAATCATGGGAAAAGAGAAAGCTAAGCTGTATGGGAATATTATCAGCCAATTTGTAGACTCAGCAAGAAACAGTGTGTTCCTGAATAACTTCACAAGATGTAGGCCTCAATGCAGACAAGATAAGGAGGGGTAAAGATCAAGGGGGCAGTTATGGCTGAGTGACTGCTTACACACACCAGACAACTAGGCGCCATTAGAACGACACAGAAAATTTAGGAGACAGCCATAAACCTTCAAATAACCTACAAATGAATTTTGGGGCTGAAAATGCATATGCAACAGGAGTCTCGATCAGACTGGAGCGTGTCATGATAGAGGGGTGTCACTCTGGGTGGGAATATTATAATGTTGTGATTAACTTGGAAAGTTATAAAAGATATGGACCAATGTAACTGCCTTTGTCAGCTGAGATGGCACCAAGGCTGGTGGTGTGTACTCATCTCACCAATGTCCCGTATAAGAATGAATAAACTTGTACACCGCTAACTGTCTGTTTTTTTCTGTGCTACCTGCGTACATGGCAACTACTACCTAAAGGGAACCTGACTTGACAGGAACTACTTTAGATCTAGTCCTAAGTGAAGCACAGGATCTGGTGCAAGGAGTAACATTGGTGGAGCTACTTGGTAATAGTGATCATAATTTGACATAATTACTGGAGAGAGAATGATGGTAAATAAAATTACCAAAGTAGAATTTAACTTTTAGAAGGGAGACTATGCTAAAATGAGACTAGTTAGAAGGCAACTAAAAGGAACAATGGCAAGGATTAAATGTCTGCAAGAGTCGTAGAGAAAATTTAAAATATTTCTGTAAAAAAAATAATTAAAATTCGTTATTGTTATTATCTGGTCCCATAGCCATTAAGTTCATTCATTTGTATTGGATTTTCACTTTAGCCTCAGATGCAGACATCCTCAATCAGTGTTTGCAGCTGTTGGGGAAGAAGCTTCTTATTAAGTCACTGAGCATGCCTGAAATTCATGGCAGTTCAGTCTACAGTTTGCAAATGAATGTGGAAGGAAGTTAACTAACAGGATTGTTTAATATGGTATGTATGGCCCTTTTTACACAGACACTCTAACACCGATAAAATGGGTGTTACATTTTATTATACATGGTACAGGGCAACGCTGAAGCCCTGCAACATGGGCCCTTTTCACATGAGATGCCTCCATCCAGTTTCGCTGGGTGGAGGCAGCTGTGTAAACCCCACTTGCAGTGGATGTAGGTACGTGCATGCTCCCGCGCAACACCCATCTCCACCCACGACCCACGGAGCAATCGGCAGTGGAGTCTGTTGCTCTGTGGGCGGTGGGTGAAGATGGGTGTTGCGCGGGAGCATGCACGTACCTACACCCACTGCAAGTGGGGTTTACACAGACACTTCCACTCATCTCCACCCAGCGAAATGCACCCCACCCACCGCAAGTGGGGTTTACACAGACGTCTCCACCCATCTCCACCCAGAGAAACGGGGTGGAGGCATCTTGTGTGAAAAGGGCCCATGTTACAGGGCTGCAGTTACAGGGCTTCACTAGTGTTGACTTAAACAGCAGTATGATAGTATTAGAAGTAGTGTATTTTTTATTACTCTGAAGCAGTTTTGTTATGGACAACTGGGCTTGCTTGTAGGTTTTAAGGCATTTTAGCCTTTGGTTCACAGTGAGTGTGGGAAGTTGCCTAGAATGGGGACTGTTTCATTCCCACTAACATAGCATGTAAGACATTCCCAATAACTGAAGGACAAGGATACATTTAGGTAGTGTTGTGATAGTAGAGATAAAAAGTGTAGGTTTTGTCATTTTGGTAAAGCAGTTTTGCCATTGGAAATCTGAACACTGGGGTAGTGATAAAGTCCTTGCCAATCACTAATGCATGTTCTGCTAATCAAGATCAAGCTTTTCTTGCTTTTAACCAGAAAATGGATTCAGCATTTTTGCCACTGGCAATGTGAATGGGGAGTTAGCGAAAAAAGCCCCAACAATTGCTATTGCTTGTCTTGCTAACCAAAAACAAGTCTTTTTTCACTCTCAATCAGTAAAAGGATTCAACATACAAGCAAAAAAATAATTTTAATATTGTTTGAGCAGGAGATATTTACCACTTTGATATGAGAAGATTTCCTTTGTTGTTTGGGGTTTTATTAGCAAAATGTCCTGGAGGCTGTATAGTCTTACTGTGGATTTTTAATTGGTGATAACAGCTGTTGGTTTGAGAGCTATTGCACCTCATTTTTAAATTCCAATTGAGGTTTAGAATTTCCAGCTGACCATTGCAAACTAGAGGTAAGGCAAGCAGTCAGATTAAGGTTGTGATGCTGGTAATGACTAATACATATCTTTTTATATACATTGATATAGATGATAAGGCTTATTGTTATAAAGACTGGATCAGGAGAATAATGCCAGCACATTATCCCTGTGGCTATAGACAAATTATGCTATTAGAAGTTATTGGGTGAAGTTTCTTATAGTATATTAGATTAGCAATGAACTGTATGTTGCTCCAGTATATTTTTCAATAAGCTTGTGTAGCTGGTTCTTATTAGGGATGGGCGAACGCGGTTCGGAAGTTCAGAGTTTGGACCAGACTCTGAACACGAACTGACCGAACTAAACTCAATTCTGAACGTCGAAATGACCGAACAGTTCTGTCAGTTTGGATCGTGTTCGGGTGAGTTCTGGTGGCAAAAATGTGTCACTGGAAGGCAAAACATAACAGGGAGGGGGAGTCAGCTGAGGAGCAGACTTCCAGGCACCAGGGGTGGAGAGGCTTGGAGTAGCAGCCAGCCTGCCCAATCACCATTCCTTTTTGTCTCAGATCACTGGCTTCGCAGTCTGCGATTGGCTAAGGGCTAGGCTGCACGGAGCCAATGGGGCTTGTGTTGAGGTGGGCGCAGCAAGAAACAAAACTGATTGATTCCCCCCTTCCCAACACCTTCTGAGCTAGTCACTGTTCCGGAAGAGCAGGTGTTTCAGAAGGCTCCCTCTCTCCCAGCAGTTTTGATCTCCTCAATCCATTGCAATCCTCCACCTATTTCACCCATCCAACCCATCTACCTCCATATTATCATTTATTTAGATTACATTAGAGAGATTTAGGTGTTATTTTTTTTACCACTCCCTGTGTTCCCTGTGTTCACTCTTTCTTCCTCCCTCCCCCCTCCATTGAATCCTTTCCCTCTCCCTCTTATTCCATCCCTGATTATTAGCGGTGGGAATTCCAGATCTACCGGTATCCGATAATGCCGGTATCGGGCGTACCGGCATTACCGGATTCGACCCGGTAATCCGGCCCCGGTACCGGATTTCGGTGTACCATTTTTTTTTACATTGCAGCCATTTAAAAATGGCTGCAATGCCAAAAAAATTAAAGCCCCAGCAAAACAGTTTTTTTTAAAAAAAACTTCCCCGAGTCCAGGCTGCGCGGGTGGAAGGGGGGACACCCCCCACCCACCCTG
>QEPC01004656.1:1207703-1223276 GCA_003113815.1 Sphenodon punctatus | reverse complement strand
AGACCCTGGCTGGCACATGCAAATCCTGCCCTCCCTGGGGTGCTAGGGGATGCTAGGGGTTGCAACTAGGAAGGCCCTGGCTGGCATGTGCAAATCCTGCCCTCCCTGGGGTGCTTGGGATGGTAATGGAGAGACCCTGGCTGGCACATGCAAATCCTGCCCTCCCTGGGGTGCTAGGGGATGCTAGGGGTTGCAACTAGGAAGGCCCTGGCTGGCACGCACAAATCCTGCCCTCCCTGGGGTGCTTGGGATGGCTATGGAGAGACATGGCTGGCACATGCAAATCCTGTCCTCCCTGGGGTGCTAGGGATGGCAATGGGAGATGTGACCCTGGCTGGAGAGACTCTGCCCTTATTTGGGGGTGCATAGGGAATGAGATGGCAACTGGAGAGTGGAGACCCTTGCTAGCCTGGCACATGTTTGGGTGGGGGTGCTGCTCGTGCCACAGCCCCCTACACTACAGTACCCTCTCTCTCTATGGCAGACATCTGCTGCCACCTGCTGATGCCCACTGTTTGTGCCTGACTGATGCCCACCACCCACGCATCCACCCGCACGCCAGTTAGCTTGCTCTAACGGTTAGAGCCTTTCTTGTCCTAAAAGTAAAAAAAAAAGTTTACAAACCTGGCAGCATCTCATGAGCCCGTCGCTTGCTCCTCATCTGAGGAGCTGGACACCACCACTGGAGATCTAGGGGCAGCAAACTTTTCCTCCTCCTCCTCCTCCTCAAGTGGCAAGTTGGCCCCCAGCCAACAAATCAGTAGTGCAGACTTCTTAATTATTTTTTTAAATCAATCATGCAGCCAAAATACAGTCACCCACAACACACACCAACACTCACCAACCAGCTAAACAACACAGCCAAACCCAACCCAAACAGCCAAAACACACAAAATGAACAGCCACCAAGCCAAACACACACTCTCTCGACACACAGCTCCGCACGCACTCCAATTTCCGGTTTCCTGCGCGATCACGGCTTCACGTGCTCTCGCAATACTTTTTTCGAACACCCGAACTGAACAGAACCGAACAGCTGAACCCAAACTCGGCGAACAACTCGAATGCCCGAATTGCACGCAACCGAACTGAACAGCCGAACCTGAACCGCGATCTGTTCGCCCATCCCTAGTTCTTATAAAATATCAATAGGAGTTAATGGTCATGGTTGTACGGGTTATTATAGGCCAATTGTATTATTTGTATTCCTTTAGGACTAAAGAAGTGAGAATTTTATTCCATTTCCAGGTATTTCATATTTATCTATGTACAGCTGAAAAGTAAGTGGCATAAACTACTGATTTTGATTATAATTTGGTTATAATTCACTGCATATGTGTTATATTGAATAATCAATGTGGCTCTTATAAATTAGGATGATGTAATCAATCAACGTCAACATTATCTGTAACTCCCTGGTGAATGATATCAAGAGCAACTGAGGATTGTCTTAAGGCAGAGTTTATTCTGTTCTGTCATAAATAGACTGATATATGTCTTGATAAAGATTATTCCAAAATCAATGAAGTTACCTGGGAACTCGTTGAATATGATGGAGTATAAATAAGAATATGATGGAGTATAAGTAAGTGTGACTGTACAATGGATGCCATGGCTTTATTGATGTGTTAAATTGTTACTGATTATTCAGAGGTTTTCAATTTCAATTGATTGTGATGTTGATTTTATATTGATTGTTGAGTGCCCATTTCTACAGTGTATGTATAATAAAATTTGAATGTCGTTATATTAAGCTGTTCCATCTCACCCATAGTAGTCACCCATATTTTGATAAAAGTTTAAAGAGGCAGGCTTTGCCATATATAAGTGTGATACCAGCCCTTTGTGCTTTTTATACTTGGCGTGTCTTTGTAATACGGTAGGGGCTATTCCCTGTTTTTTGTTTCTGACTATTTAAAAGCACCATCTTGGAAGCCCAGTTTAAATGTATTCCTTAAATTAAAAAAAGGCAGGAAGGGGACCAAACGTTTGCAAGTGTGGCTAAACGGTGAGGTGAAGGAGGTTATTAGAGCCAAAAGGGTGTCCTTTTAAAAAAAAAATGGAGATCTAGTTCTAATAAGGAAAATAGGCAAGAGTCACTGGCAAATTAGATGTAAAACATTAATAAAGTAGGCCAAGAAAGAAATAGAAAAGAGACTCCCTAAAGAGGTAAAAACTAATAATAAAAACTCTCAGTTGGGCCATTAGATGGCCGGGGAGTAAAAGGGGTGCAAAGGGAGGATAAGACCATTGCAGAGAAGCTGAATGAATATTTTGCTTCAGCCTTCACGGCAGAGGATTTTGGGGGAAGATACCCACGCTGGAACTCCTCTTCGTAGGTGATGAATCGGAAGAGCTGTCACAGATCAACCTGACTCTGGAAGAGGTTCTTGAGCAAATTGACAAACTGAATAGTAACAAATCACAGGGACGAGATGGTTTACATTCCAGAGTTCTGAAGGAACTCAAATATGAGACTGCAGACCTACTACTGGTAATTTGTAACCTGTCACTAAAAACTGCCACTGTACCCGAGGACTGGAGGGTATCAAATGTAATGCCAATGTTTAAAAAGGGCTCCAGAGGCGATCCTGGAAACTTCAGACTGGTGAGTCTGACGTCTACGCCGGGCAAAATGGTGGAAGCTCTTATTAAAAACAGAATCATGAGACATACTGATAAACATGGGTTAATCAGGGAGAGTCAACATACATTTAGCAAAGGATAGTCATGCATCAATAATCTATTGGAATTTCTGAGGGTGTGAACGAACGTGGCTAAGGGGAAGCCGGTTGATATAGTGTATTTGGATTTTTAGAAAGCATCTGATAAGGTCACTCATGAGAGATTCTTGAGGAAATTAAAAAGTCATCGGACAGGAGGCAGTGTCCTATTGTGGGTTGGTAACTGGCTCAAGGATAGGAAGCAAAAAGTAGGACTACATGGTCAGTTTTCACAATGCAGAGAAATAAATAGTGTAGTTCCCCAGGGATCTGTACTTAGACAGGTGTTGTTTAATGTATTTATTAATGATCTGGAAAAAGGAGTGAGGTGATAAAATTTTCAGACAATACCAAGTTATTCAACGTAGTTAAAACACGAATTACAGGGGGATCTTGCAAGATTGGGTGACTGGGCATCTAAATGGCAGATGAAATTTAATGTGTACAAGTGCAAAGTGATGCATTTAGGGAAGAACATTCCAAATTTATGTTCACAATGCTGGGTTCTATATTAGGAGTTACCGCTCTGGAAAAGGACCTTGGAGACATTGTGGACAAGACACTGAAAGCCTCCGCTCAGTGTGTGACAGCCATCAAAAAAGCAAACAGAATGTCAGGGATTATTTGTAAAGGGAAAGAGAATAAAGCTGAAAATATCATAATGCCAATATAAGTCTATGGTGCGACCGCACCTTGAATATTGTGTGCAATTCTGGTCCCCACATCTAAAAAAAGATATTGTTGAAACAGAAAAGGTACAGAGAAGGGCAAAAAAATTTATAAGGGGTATGGAATGGCTCCCCTATGAAGAGAGGCTGGATAGGTTGGGGGTTTTCAGTTTGGAGAAGAGACGACTCTATGATACAAGTTTATAAAATCATGAATGGTGTGGAACATGTTAATAGGGAATAGGTATTTACCCTCTCAAATAGTACTAGGACTAGGGGACAATCCATGAAACTAACAGGTAGCAGATTTAAAACAAATAAAATAAAGCATTTTTTTCACTCAATGCACAATTAAGTTGTGGAATTTGTTGCCAGAGGATGTGGTCAAGGCCAGTAGTATAGCTGGATTTAAGAAAGGATTGGACAAATTTCTGGAAGATAAGTCTATATTAGCAGCTATTAGTCAGGTAGGTTTGGAGAATGTAACCTCTTACTGTCGGGAGCTGGGAGTGGACAGCAGGGAACGAATTTCCCCATGATGACCTGTTGGGTAGTTCAAGCAACCAAGATTGGTGACTGTCGGACACAGGATGCTGGGCTTGATGGACCATTATTCTGACCCAATATGGCTCTTCTTATCTTCTTAAGACAGGGCTGGCCAGATACCCTCCTGTTCTCAGGATGAATGCAACGGTCACACTTTGGGGTCAATGGGGAGAATAGTCTAAATGATCTGCCCTCCTGTGGGGAAACTGAGTGTGCAGTCATCACAAGTCAAGCCATATCCTGAGGTGGCCTGAAGAGCTCATGAGCGAGTGCCTAGTCCCCCCCCCACCCCACAACCCCAGGCCCTCCCAATATCCCACCCAGTCATGATGTTGATGCACATGAATGGTGAACTATGCCCGGGGTTCGATGGTGCTGGCAGATCTCGTCACAGGGCGGGGCTGCAAAAGGCTGGTCTGAAGGGAGGTGGCCTGTTACCACACATTGGACTGGGTGGGGCACCAGTAGTCCACGATGCGTCACCAGAAATCTGCAGCGGACATGTCATCTAGCAGCCAGTTGGCTTCCCCAGGCCAAAAGTGGGTGAATACCTGGCAGCCGCCGGTCTGACCGTCAGCTGCATTGCTGGCTAATATGGCATAAGGTGACCCAATATGGAATAACGGCTCATGTGGCCTTACCCTAAGTCTATATGCCAACAATATGGACAGTTTGTTTAGCTCCTGAAAAACTGCCTCATCAGTGCCTCTTTAGCTGCTACTGAGCAACTTTGCTGTTACCGTGTAGTGGCAGTGTCCCCATGACCAGGTGCTCTGTAGCAGCAGGTGCTAATGAGACAGTTTGCAAGTGGCCTAGCAAACTGCCTGAATTTCTATATTTCTGGGGATAAGAAAACAGAGCTGGGTGCTATTGGAAATACATAAAGCCCCTCAAAGTTATGTGTCTACTACATTGATTATCCTAATTACTCTTCTGTGAACTGAATAGAAGATTTGACAAAAACAGATCCACTAGAACTCCATAATGGTCAGACGTGATGCTAGAAAGGATAGATAGATAGATAGATAGATAGATAGATAGATAGATAGAAATCCACCTTTTAAGGCTATTTATGATGTACTGAAGAACGTTACTCAGGTGAAATCGCCATGTAGCATGCTATGTCTAATTTATCCATAAACTATTTACAAAAATGATTCAATTAGGATTTGTGTATGCATTCTGATATTAATGTTTAGATTATTGTTACACAGTAAAATAAAATTACACACAAATAATTTATATTAATGGAAGTTAGATTCAAATGAAATGATTTACTTTGTTAGGCTTCTAAAATCAACAATCTCGAAGCAGGTAATACCTTGCATTAAGGCCCTTTTCAAACAGGTGCAGGTGCATGGGGATGTGGGTGGGTGGCGCGGTGTGTGGGTGCTGTGGGTGGGTGCATTCCCACAGGCCCATACCCACCTCCACCCTCGCCACGCATGGAGCATCCGGCATTTCACCCCCAACCACTGGCTGCAACATTCCCACAGACACCCACCAATCCCCACCCACAGCAACATTCAAACCGTTTCCCCAGCCCCTGCACATGTGGGCAAGGGGGGGAGAGGGAGTTCCTTTTGAAAAGGCCCTAAGTCAAGCAGGACGTGTCTTTTTGGTACAACATACAAGCAGTCAGAATTCAATTCAAATACATAAAGAAATATTTAAAATGTTTCTCTGCCAATTATGTATATTCAAACTATGCAAAAATTGATTGTTTAAGAGTGCAAATATAATGTACCTGGAGATACAGCAAAATACGTACCTGTGCATGTGAAGAATTTAGATTCACCCACACTGAGTTCTACCTTGCTAAGCGAAATTGTCACTTGGAGAAGTGCTGAAAAACACAAGTTGAGCACATCTTAAGAATTAGCATATATATAAAAAGGATGTCTATGCAACTGAGTACACCCTGTGCTCTAAAACAAGCTGCATGCAGTGCACCAACTAACTATAGTCCCTTTCAAATTTTAATGTACTAAAGGGAGAAAAGGAAAGACAAACAAATTTTGGAACAAATTAGATACCTTTAAAAACTGTAGATATGCTATCTCGGATGTTGAGATCTGATGGAAAATGTTCTAGATATTCTGTTTGTTTATTTGTTTAAATTAGGTGTGTCCAATATGTTCTCGTTATGATAAAAATGAAAATTTTCATTTTCACTTTTGTTACTCTAATAATGAAAACAAAAATAATAATTATGAAAACGAAAACGAATGTCAAGCTCTGGAAATCCAGGTCAGGAAATCCAGCTCTGTACTCTTCTGGGTATTTTCCAGCAAAGCCACGCAGGGAGGGGGAGGAGGCTTTTGTCAGTTTCTCTCCGAGAACCAAACTCTGTGGGGACAGGCTGGGAGCAGAAGGTGTGAATGCATTCTAAGTCCCAACTCTAGGGCTTGGGATCTGAACTACAGCCAAAGCTCACCTACTCTCCCATCTGTCTACTCCGATTATGGGCTGAGTGTAGAAGAGTCCCCTCCTCTCTTACCCAAAGTGCTCATATGGAGTCATTGGCGTCAGAGGCAGGCACGTGGCATGGCAGGGGGAGAGAGGCTGTAGGAGGAAGAAGGGGGAGAAACCCAAAAGACTGACAGACACATTCACTGGCCAATTACTGCATGCTTCCAGCTTTACAGGACCAATCGGTGGTGGCTTCGAGGCAGGCATGGGGGCGGCCCTGAGGCAAACATAGAAGAGACATAACTGGGACTTTGGGGATAGCATCCCAGAAATCAGGAGACACAGTTTACACATCCAGGCTGGCCAATTATCATCACAGTCACATCCTGCAGCATTATGACAGAGGACATAAGAGAATCTCTATTGGCTGTTTCCTAAACAGATACTTTGACTTCCCAGTAACAAGTAGAGGAGAGAAGTTGGGATGGTCACATCACATAAGAAGGATATTTGTTTGACATTTCTGCTGGCCAATTGGCATCATAAACTGATCTTATACCACAGTGACACATTAGAGAATCCCTGGCATAGGCTCATTCTCTGCATATGCTGTGCAGGCATATATAATCTGAACCCTTTATGACATCTTTCTGATATTTGGTAGAGGTGATGCGGAATGTGTGAGATACAGCACTGACAAATATCATGTACACTGGTTGGACTAAAAAGATGTTACAGTGAGACATGCATTTATAAGTTAATTGTGTCTAACACCAGGACCCTTTATCCAATACTTCTGAAAGTTGGCATATTTATTAAACAATGGGAGGGGTATAAATGTGCCATGTTTTATCCACATTATATGGGAGACAAAGAAGGTACAGCCAGGAATGTATATGCATATTTTTGCAAAATAGCATAATTCAACGACTTATAAAATCTGATTCCTTTATCCAATCTTTCTGGAATTTGGTACACTTAAAGCTGTCCATTGGATGTACAATTTCCCCCAAGCTAATTCCAAATATAATGAAAAACAAAAAAGCTACAGTCAAAAATGTGTTTTCCATTGAAACCAATGGAAACAAAAGCAAAAACGAAAACAAAATGTTGATATTTATATAAATGAAAACGATAAATTTCAATAACAAAAAATAAACATGAACATGAAAAATGACATGGGTCACTGGTGTACACCTCTACCCATAGTCCACTCTGACAATCTGAAGGTGGGGACAGGAGAGACCTATTGCAGCACTGAACCTGAGCCTTAGGGCTGGAACTCAGCACTGCAGATGGAAGGGAGGTCTCCACCATCAGAACTCACTTGCTGACTCCAAAAATTGACTCATCTCTGCTGAGTGGTGGATTGTTGTTGTTTTTAATATAAAAAAATAAGGAATAACCCTGATTCTAGAGGCATAGTTCTATTATGCAGTCCACAATTTGGTTTACAGACTAACACTCATGTAAATTCAGGGAAGTGGTTCTTTTCTGTCGTTTTGTAACAACACAACCCCAAAATACTTTCAGCACTGCCATTAGAATTTAAAAAGTAATAAATGTTAATTACTGAAATCATTGAATCACAGCCTCCCTAATTAATTTTAATTGTATACAATTGTTTGGAACAGGGGTAAAACATCTGATGAGGAGAAGAAATAGCATTCTCCTCATCAGGGTACACAGTTGCTGAGGGCCTTTCCCAAGGTCATCAGAATAGATGAGCTGGTCCAATCAGAGATACAAATTAAACCATCTAAAGATATCGTTCCACCCTAATAGAAGCTAAATAATAATAACAACATTGACAACGATCCCAAGGCATAATTAACTGAAGACAAAGCTAGGCAGAGGCATTTTCTGTCTAAATCAGAGATGGGAAACCTCCAGTTCAAGAACCACCACTGACCCCACCTCATTGCTGACCCCTCAGTCTGGCCTGTTGCAATTGACCGATAAGTGATAAACAGAGAATGCACCCATAATGTTTCATTTTGGTATTTTGCTTCATATTTTTTTCTCTAAATTAGGGTTTCTGTTCTATTGACAGACTAAAGGAGCACTGACTATCATAGCATAATTAAGAACAAGTTCTAGGATAGCTGTTTAGCTATATCCAGTGAGTACATTTTCTGAAAGAAAATGCAGTTTTGTCAAAACAAAAATGTTGTTTTTGTGGATAGTCCACAGTCCATGGGAAGAGACTGATTTTGATGGAATATTCCAGTGAGAAAATGAAAATAAACATTTAATCCCACCCCCCAACTTTTTTTGTTAATATTTCACACTGCGCCGGTAATGTATTCTGGTGTGGATCTAATAGTTTTGCCCAATAACCAAAGAAGGCCGATCTACCAAGTTGCTCTATAGAGAGAGTTCCTGTTTCTGCCCTTAGAACATGTCCTGGGATACTTTGCCCAACTTTTAGGAGCCTATGCAATACCCGATTCTGGACTCTCTCCAAAACTACAGTATCTGGAAAAGGAATAAATTCCAATCCGTAGGTTAACATAGCATGAATTTTGAATAGAAAGTTTGCAGAATAGCCGACAGCAATATGCCCTTAGACATAGCTGCTGCTTTCAAAAGGCTTCCTGCTGATCTAGTAGCGAGGAGGGCTCTCCTTTTTATATGGGCTGCTCAAGTCTCCCTAGAAGTAAAAGTAACACCCAAGTAGGTGAATGAGTGAACCAGTCTAAATGTTAAGTCAAGTCACCCTCCACTCTACTTTTGAAGATTTCCCCCCCACAAGCACGATGTTAGATTTCTCACAATTAATGGCTAAGCCATTAATCTGACAGTACTTTATTAGTGCTCCCATCGAGGCTTTAAGCCCTTTTTCTGTTTGTGAGAAGAGCACTAAATCGTCTGCGTACTGAAGGGCATATAGGGGGTATGACTGAATTCTTGGTGGGTGATAATTCGGATCCCTAATACTGTCCACTAAATCAGCTACATATAGATTAAACAGGAGAGGGGCAATAACACAGCCATGGCAAACCCCCCTGTTTATAATAATTGGAGCACTTGGTACTCTAGCAGGTCCACCTTTAACTCTGGCAGAATTATTATTGTGGAGCTGAATCAGAAGCAGCAGAAGATGGGGGTTAACGCCCATAAAACTCAATTTTGCCCACAGTCTATCTTGCGGGATAGAATCGAATGCCTTAGAAAAATCCAAGGGTGCTAGACCACACCCTTGGGCCAAATACTTGGCATCCCTATTAGGGAACATGGGATTCTCGTTGATATACTTTCAAGGGAAGCCCAAAGTATCTATAAAAAAAGATTTGGTCTTGAGGTCCAAGGATATTGCTATACAAAAGGACCTTGCTAAGATTTCTCATTGGAAGACAGCACCTGAATATGTTACAGTAAAAACTTCCTTTTCTTTTGAGCCATATCTGGACCTTTGCTCAAATAAGGCACTCAGAAGGAAATTCACCTTAATAAAATTCTCTTAGTTGAGACAGCTGTCCTGGAAGGGCGATATAAAGGTATACGACTTGAGTCCCGACTTTGTACTTGCCATAAACAAGAAATAGAAACTATCGAGCATTTTCTTTTTGTCTGCCCATACTATTGTACTCTAAGAGATACTTGGTTGGCTCCCCTGTTTAATATAGGGAATAAGTTAAATCCAACCAATATGCTGAATTCCTTACTTAAAATCTCTGTTACAGAAAATCTAACCCTAATTGTGATGTATGTTGGCCTAGCTTCAGCAAGGAGAGTACAAGTACGGACCCAGTTAAAATCCATTCCTTAGTCTAAATTTGATGATAATTCAAATTTTTCATTTTTTAAAAAAAGTGTATTGTATCTGATCTCTGGAAGTAGTTGAAACTGTTGAGCATATAATCAACTACTAATTTTACTGTAATTGTGCTACTGTGAAGTTTTGAACCTATTAATTGAGTATTTGGCTATGGCGAGAGCTGAGGCCGTGAATAAAATTGAAAATTAAATTGGTTAACATTTCAGAATATGTTTAACAATTCAGATCATCACAGTATCACATGTGAGATGTCTAGAGGGGACCAAAGTAGAGAGGAAAATATAGAACAGGATGACAAAGAATTACTACTCCCATAAGGCATCAAAGCATCTCAGAAAAGAGATATTTTTTGGGGTAAAGGCAGAGTCTAAATGAGCATAGTTCAACATTTTCTAACTGCAACACATTTTGTTTTGATCTTCCAAGATGAAAACTTCAGATGTTTCAGTTTTTCACTTTAATTTGGGGCATTAATAAATTTCAAAATATTAGTAGTCATTGCTATAATTAAAAAATCCATTTTTGGTCTCAATTTTGGCTTTCAAAC
Organism: Sphenodon punctatus; assembly: GCA_003113815.1. Lineage (NCBI taxonomy): Eukaryota > Metazoa > Chordata > Lepidosauria > Sphenodontia > Sphenodontidae > Sphenodon > Sphenodon punctatus. The sequence continues at coordinate 1,212,599 of QEPC01004656.1, read as the reverse complement.
TTACCAAAAGACTAAATGATAATCAGAGAAAATGTGTAATTCTCAAAGCACTTGCACTACTAGAGCTGCATTGAATTTGGTGCAGCTCTGCTCCTGCAAGTGTCTTTCAGAATCACAGCCCTGACCTTTAAAGAAGTCATGGTTCAAAGTTGTGCATTTTGCTAACATGTTTCACTCACATTTTAGTGTCTAACACCAATCAGAGAGAACATTTTAAGCAGTAGTTCAGGGATAAGGAAGGTGACTGAACATCATAAACATGTTTCCTGGCTAACCCCTGGGGACAGAAAAACCAAGAATGGAAGGATAAATGTAGTAGGCAATGCCTAAAATTTTGTTCACTCCCCAGCGACTCTCAAAATGATGTGGTCACGACCAATAGTACAGCTGGGGTTTAAAAAACGATTGGATAAGTTCTTGGAGAATAGATCCATTAATGGCTATTAGTCAAATAGGTTTGAGGGACATAACCTCTGGCTGTTGGGAGCTGTGAGTGACCAAACAGGGAATGGACTGCCCCACTAGGACCTGTTGGCCAAGACTGGCGACTTTCAGACTGGATGCTGAGATCAATGGACCACTGGTCTGACCCAGTATGGTACTTCTTATGTTCTTATGTCCTGAACCTATCTTCTGGCCTTTAAATACCCTCCTAACCTCTCAGAAGCGATAATCAAAAGAAGATTCTCCAATGACCTTGAAACACATATTTAAGTGTAACCCACGCTGTTACTACTGTCCTCACTGCAGTAGCCAGCAAAGGGTTAAAGCAAATATTCCCTCCCACCCCTCTCCACACACAAACACACGCACACACACTTTCTTCCTACAGACCATAGTTTGGACATGTTCAGTGCAGCACTCACTCTGTGGCTGGGGCAGGCTGTATTCAAATGATTCCAGAACAGTGAGCCCTGCTTCAGAGGGATGCAGCTGCAGCAGAGAGGAACAGAAGACCTGCAAGAGGCTATTTATTCATAGGCCTGATTTGAAAACTTGCAGGTAACTAAGAATATTTAGTCTTTAACTCTTCCTGGATTCAGCTCAAGGACAGAGGCTAAGGCAGTATATGCAGCAGTGCCCGGTGAGTAGGGTGGCCACTGATGCATTAGCAGAAAAGAGGACAAACATTTGTATGAAATTTACATATGCAATTTTATATTGATTTATGCAAATTTGTGGGGCAGAGGGTGGGGCCAGAAGTGGGCATAGCCAAGCCAATGGTAGGCGGAGCCAACCCAACCATTAAACCAATGGTGTGGCTTAACTCAGCAGCAAGGAGTTCCCAGAGTCAACATTGGAGGGAAATTACGTTAGTTAACCCCATGAACTCCTTGCTGCTGCGTGAAGTCCTGCCACTGGGGGATAGAGAGTCCTCTTACTAAGGTCCCATCCAGGGTCTCTCTCCCACTAGTCCCATTTCGCCCTAGCAGTGTGAAAAAAATAGAACCAAGACTCACTGTGAGGAGAAACTGATGTTTTTTTAGAGTCTCATCAAGCTGGTAATAACTACCAGCGAGTCCCTACCATTTCAACTAACTTTTTTTTTTTGTCTTTTAGTTTTTGTTTCCTTTTTTATGAGGAATAACAGTAAAGTCAACCTCAGAAACCTTTGAACAACATTGTACATAAGAACATTTGGGATAACACACCCAGGTCACCCTGTAATCCTTTGAACAAGTTTGCACATAGTATTGGGGTTAACACACCCACATCACTCTTTGAACCCTTTGAACAACAGTGCTCATAAGAACATTGGGGGTAACACACCCAGGTCACCCTGTAAACCCTTTGAACATGTTTGCACTTCGGGGTAACACACTCACATCACTCTGAGAAGCCTTTGAACAACAGTGCATGTAAGAACACTAGTGGTAACACACCCACATCATCCTTAGAAACCTTTGAACAGTACACATAAAAACATTGGGAGTAACACACCCACGTCATACTTAGATACCATTGATCAGTGCACATAACAACATTGGGGGTAACACACTCAAGTTACCCTGAAAAACCTTTTAACAAGTTTGCACATAAAAACATTGGGAATAAACACAGTCACATTGCTGGGAGGGGAGTTGCTGGGAGGAGGGAAGCCAGGGGGGTTGCTGGTGGGCGGGGTTGCTAGGGGTAGCCAGGGGGTTGTTTAACTTTCTGCTCAGAGCCGGGAGCCAGGAGGGAGGTTTGCAGTGCTGGGATGGGGGTTGCTGGGAGGGGGGAGCTGGGAGGGAGCCGGGAGGGTTGGTGGGAGGGGGCAACCGGGGGGTTGCTGGTGGGACAGGGGAGCCGGGGGTTGCAGTGCCTCGAGCGGGGTTGCTTGGAGGGGGGGAGCCAGGGAGCAGCCCGGGGGGGAGGCTTGGGTGACCCGCGGTACATACCTGGGCTCGGGCTTCTTCTTGCTGGCCTGCACTCAAGCAGCAAGCCTCAGTTGACTCTGCAGGCTGCACACCTGGCTGCCATGTACGCACCAAAAAAACGCCGGCTGACCGCAGCTGCGGTCTCTGCACTTCCGCCCACATGGACCCCAGGTAGAAGTGCAGAGAGAGTGCAGCTGCGGTCCGCCGGTGGTGGGAGGAGGGATGGAAGGGGAAATTCTCGGAAAGCTCTATGATCTGGTTCCCCTTCCATCCCAGACAGCACAAGCTGTCAAAAATACTGGGCTGTTTGGTATAAATCCGGACATCTGGTCACCCTACTGCTGAGGAAGAGCTGCGATGGATGCAGAGGCATGAAGGAACAGTTCTTGGATTTAAGAGTTTCAGGAGAGGAAGGTTTAGCTATGTACACCCAAAAGAGTGGGCATTTCTTCAGCTCAAGGAAACCATGAGCTATGCTTGTTCAAAATGGACTCATGCAAATGCATTAATGGCATTTTAAAATTATTATACGCTGTCTCTATTGGATTAAGTTTCTATACTTTGGTGAAAAATTAGTAATACTATATTCTCGAGACTTGGCTATGATAGTGTATATGCATAGCCTATTAATTGTCTTGGTATAATAGCAACAGATGCCTATGTTAATGTGTTACTGTGTAATTCTGAGTGGGCCAACTGCAAGAGAATAAAGCAAGAAAGAAAAGAAAATTAACACTTTAATTTGTTACTACCAGGTGGGTAACCACTGTCAACCATATTAACCCAACCACTATTCCTGAAATTTTGTGGAACCATGAGTTACAAAGGGATGACTAGAAATCTGCCAGAATAGTGGATGCAAGACCTGAACTGTGATCATCAATGCTTCTCACAGCAAATAATACAAAGTATATGGTGTACCTTACTTAGTGTACCAAGGCAACTATATGGGTGTCTGAGTAGCCAACGGCAACTGTATGCACCAAACTAAACTCCTCCAACAACTTCAAGGAAATTAACTTAGAAAAAATTAGCCAAAGGTGAACATTTCTCCCAGTCTGACTTCTCCTTCTCTGAGTTCTTGATCATTGTCCTTACAGGCGAATGTGTGTATCATCTTAATAAGATTCACCTAGAATTAGGAAATAAAATTCATAACTCTCCTTCATTCTAAAAAATAACTGACATAATAGAGTCTTTATAAGTCACCACAGAGTCTCAAAATTACTCTCTGATTGTTCTCTGTTGTCCTACAGCCGTTTGCTATACTAATGACCCCTTCATTTCAAGTAAACTTCTCCAGACCAATTACAAGCTCCCCTATTTTCCAAGTGGCCACAATCTTTCACATCCGTATCAATTTTAGTGTTTTGTATGAAGCTCTGATTCAGGTCTTACCATTCCCCCCCATTCTTGCATAAAGAAGAGTTTGCTGTAACATTGTTACTCAACAGCTCGCACATGCTCAACCGGGAGAAATTTATTTGCTGAAATTTATACGCCACCCTTCCTACAGAGGCTCAGGGCGACTTACAATCCATAACGACGACGATTAATGCAATAAAAACACACACTTTCCCCTCAAACCCCCCACCCAACCCCACAATCCTACCCAAAACCCCAATCAACCCCTATTCCCTTTCACTGAATGCCTTTTAAAAAAATAATTAAAAAAATTGACTGCTTAGGTTCGGGCTCAAGTGAACCTCCTGGGGAAGGGAGTTCCACAAAACCAGGCAGCAAACGAGAACACACCCCTGTACACCACGGTCCTATGGACAAGGGTAACATATGGAACCTGTAAGAGGGCACAACTAGCCAACTGTAGGCATGGGCGAACAGATCGCAGTTCGTGTTCGGCCGTTCGGTTCGGTCGCGTTCGGTTCGTGTGTTTGTGTTCGGTCGTTCGGTCGGATCGCGCGTTCGTGTTCGCCCATTCGGTTCGGTAGCGTTCTGTTCGCGTGTTCGTGTTCGGTTGTTCAGGCAGGTCACGCATTCGTGTTCGGATGTTCGGTTCGTTCGCGATCGGGTTGTGCGTTCGTGTTCGGTGTTCGGGTGGCTTGCGCGTTCAGCCAGAAATATCGCGAGATCACGGGAAGCCCTAAAATCGCGCCCGAAACAGGAAATTTGTGTGCGTGTGTGCGAGTGAGGCGAGAGGGTGTGTGTTTGTTTCGGTGGCTGCTTGTTAGTGTGTTTTGGTTGAGATTGTGTTGGTTTTGGCTGTGCTGTGTGTTTGGGTGGGTTGGTGTGTGTTGCGGACTGCGGTGACTGTGGTGTGTGGTTGTGTTTAAAAAAAAATTAAAAAATGAAGCAATTTTACCAGGGTGGGCGCATCTACTGGCTGGGGCCATGCTTGACGGCGGAGGAGTTGGCGGCTGCGGAGGAGGAGGAGAAGGAGGAGGAGGCGGCTGCCGCTGCCCCTGCCGCTGCCCCTGCCGTGGCAACGGTGGTTTCTTCCGTCTCGGACGAGGCGGAAGCAGGGGGCTCGTCTACTGTGATTCCTGCCAGGTTTGTAAACCTTTCTTTTACTTTTAAG
>QEPC01004656.1:1184210-1198024 GCA_003113815.1 Sphenodon punctatus | reverse complement strand
CAGGCTGGCTGCTACTCCAAGCCACTCTCCACCCTCCACCCCTGGTGCCTGGAAGTCTGCTCCTAGCTGAGTCAAATGACTTCCCCCTCCCTGCTACATTTGGCCTTCCAGTGACCTGACAGAAGACCACGTTTTAGCCACCCGAACACAACCGAACGCGATTCGAATTGAACGAACTGTTCGGCCATTTCGTCGTTCGGATCTGTTCGGTGTGTTCGCCATTTCGTCGTTCGGTGTTCGGTTCCGTTCGGTATGTTCATGTTCGTGTTCGGTTGTCCGAACAGGCCGAGTTCGGGCCGAACACCGAACTACCGAACCGCGTTCGCCCATTCCTAGCCAACTGTAGGAACTGCAATAGGACATGGTAGGACAGGCAGTCTTTCACATATATGGGACCCAGACTGTTTAGGACTTTAAAGGTCAAAACCAATGCCTTGAATTTTGCCCAGTTTGAAATTTACTCAATAAAAGACACTGGGGCCAATCAATTGTACCTTTTGAGTTACAATTCTACACGCAGTGTGTGTGTGTACGTATCAAGTGCTCACAGTGTGGTGTCCAAGTACAGTGTGTGTGCATACCAAATGCATTTGGTGTGAGCACATACCTTGGATTGGGTCCATTAGCTTCTTAACTACATTGTGTTTACCCACTGCTTAGGCAGCAAAATGAAGTGTCCATATTAACAAAAATGTACATATATAAATAAATTAATTAATTAAATAAAGCAGGGCCCAGTAGCCCCCATCAACCACCCTATGTTTCAATCAAAATGGACAGCAAATCTTGCATTCCACCACATGCATTGTTGCGACATCTGTCTGATTAGTGGGGGAAGGGAGTCAGTTTGGGTCCGATTTCAAACTGAGTAGTTACCAGAGTAGTTGGAGTTGGTTGGTTTGGATGAATATACAGACTAGAAGACAAAATCCCACACAACTAGTAGTTTATTGAAGACAGCCTTGACGATATCAGCATATTCTCTGCTGCATTGTCAGAAGTGTCATCCTTCTCTGACACCAACAGTAGCTTAATTTCTGAATGGAGATCTGTCAAACCCCAATGTGAGACAGTTTGTGGGTTGTGTAATGTTATATTAACGTTTTCGGCAGTTGGACCAAAGGAAATTATGTTGAGATTGAGGGTACAAACATTCACACTTAAGTCAATGGGAATTTTGCCATTGACTTCAATTGACGGAGGAGTGCACCTTATGTGTATTTTTATTGAGGTAGGATAGTGAGAGGGTAATAAATTATCTATGAATTCAGAGTGTCCTCAAATCACTTCTACTACAATTAACCCATCATTTGGTGTAACTTTGTGAGGGGCTGAGTGAAGTAAAAATAGCTAATTAAATAGTTTAGTGGAGATATAACCAAACCAATCTCACCAGAAACCAAACAAATAAATCTAGTGACAAGAAAAACTAAATAATAATAATAATAATAATAATAATAATAATAATAAATAAATAAATAATAATCAAGAATTAATTGATAATAATTAAAAAAAACAAGTTAGAGGTCCTGTGCTTATTTAACTTCTGGAAGACCCCAGATGACACGAACACTCACTGACTTTGGATTTGTATCTAGCCACCGTTATTCATGTCTTCGTAACCTCAAGACTAGACTACTGGAATGTGTTCTGCATGGGGCTGCCATTGAAGGCTGTTCAAGCTGCAGTTGGTGCAGAACACAGTGGCCCACCTTCTTTTGGCAATGGGTTGCCGGGAGCACATTATACCGGTGCTCCACAGTCTTCACTGGTTGCCAATAGCTTTCTGGGCACAATTCAAGGTTTAACCAATAAGACACATCCCTAAACAGCTTGGACCCCAGATATCCTAAAAACTGTCTCTTTTCCTATGTCCCATCATGGCCTTTGAGGTCAGCTAAGGTTGCCCTCTAGCAAATGTCAACTGCCCATGAAGTTTCTACAACAAGGGCGCGCAGGGGGGCATTCTCCATTGCTGCCCCGCAATTATGGAACTCCTTCCTCTTGGAGGGCCACCTAAGCCCGAGCCTGTTAGTCATCTAGAGAAGAGGTAAGACATTTTGGTTTGGTCAGACATTTGTCAGGCAGGAATAAAGTTGGGTGGGACTGAGTAGAGGGGTTTGGGGAGGAGAACTGGTTGGTGGCAGGTGGGAATAAAGAGTGGGGTGGGTGGATGGTTGGGATGTTGTTGGGGTTTTTAGGGATTTTAATATATTTTACATTCTATTTAATATTTCTGATGTAAGCTGCCCTAAGTCTCTAGAGAAAGGTGAGGCAAAAATGTTAAATAAATAAATAAATTCAATTAACTTAATTAATTTTCTTTTGTTTCAGAAATTAAATGTCTTATCTCAACAGCATTTTGAAACACAAGAAGACCTCAGCAAATGTAATATACTCGTGCTACTTATACAAAACCAGCAAATTTGGGATAATGTTCAAGAAAGGGTATAATTTTATTTTATTTATTTATTTATTTATTTAAAGACTTTTACTACCCCACCCCTCCTGTCACAGGCAGCTCAGGATGGCTTACAATCACAACAAATAAAAATAACAATACAACTAGAAAACAGCTCATAAACGGAGGATAAAAATATCCCTTCCCACAAAACCACCCTAACACACTGACCCGAACCAATCACCCAACTCCCCTGCCAAACTCCTGGTGGAACAGCCAGATCTTACAACTTCTTCGAAAGGAGAGGAGATCTGGGGCCAACTGGGCCTCTACCTGAAGGGAGTTCCACAACCGTGGTGAGGCCACCGAGAATGCCCTCCACTGTGAGGCCCCCCGGAAGTCTCGGTGGACCTCATGAAGGGCACCCCCAGATGACTGCAGGGGCTGATCCAGAACCCAGGGGATGAGGCGGTCCTACAGATAAGTAGGGCCTAGACCATTTAGGGCTTTATATGCAAGCACCAACACCTTGAATTGGGCCCAGAAAACTACCGGAAGCCAGTGCAGAGAATGGAGAACTAGCATAATATGCTCCTGGTGGACCACTCCCACCAGGAGACGGGCTGCCACATTCTTCACCAGCTGCAGTTTCCGAACCATCACCATGGGTACCCCCAAGCAGAGCGCATACAATACTCAAACCAAGAGGTGATGAAAGCATGGATGACAGGTCAAAGTCCAAAACACGGTCAAAGCCATCGCACCAGATGTAACTGGCAGAAAGCACTTCTTGCCACAACCTCCACCTGAACATCCAGGCGGAGCTGCGAATCCAGGAGCACCCCCAGACTCTGCACCTGGGAGACAAGTGGAGTGAAAGACCCCATCAATAATAGGGGCCGCCATCTCCACCGTCTTACCTACCAGCATCACCTCCGTCTTGTCAGGGTTCAACCTCAGTTTATTAGCCCTCATCCAGTCCCCCACAGCCACCAAACACCAAGAAAGCACCAAGCTGCTGGCTTGGGTCTGATGAAAAAGAGAGGTAGAGCTCAGTGTCATCAACATACTGATGGCACCGCACGCCAAACCCCCATATCACCTCATTGAGTGGATGCATAAACACGTTGAACAGGAGAGGGGATAAGACAGATCCCTGCGGGACCCCAAACATGAGGTCTCGGTCTGACGAAAAATAATCCCCAAGCACCACTCGCTGGGTTCTTCCACTCAGGAAGGAGCGGAACCATTCGAGAACAGTCCCACTCACCCCTGATTTGTCCTGCAGGCGTGTCACCAACATCTCGTGATCAACGGTATTAAATGTAGCCGACAGATCTAACAAGATCAACAGGGCTGAAACACCCCGGTACAATTCCCAACATAGGTCGTCAACCAATGCCACAAGCGCAGTATCAGTGCAATAACCCAGACGAAATCCCAACTGAGAGGGATCAAGAAAACAGATACAGTCAAGATGCTCCTGTAGCTGCCAAGCCACTACCCATTCAATAACCCTTGCTAAAAAAGGAAGGTTAGAGACAGGCTGATAGCTGGCAAGGGAGTCAATGTCAAGGGATGGTTTCTTGAGCAGAGGCCGCACCACCGCCTCCTTGAGACAGTCCGGCACTCCACCCTCCCAAAGGGAGACATTGACCACCTCCACCAGCAGTAGCCCCAATGTCTCCTGGCAGCCTTAACAAGCCAGGATGTGCATAGATCCCACAAACTCAGACAAGGCAGGGCTTCCATAACCTTGGATTCCTGTAATATAATAAGCGCAGTGTCGAAGTCATGGTGAATATGAGCAATTTTATCCACGAAATAATCCACAAACACAGGCGCGGCTGGCCTCTCAGGGAATATGGGGCACTGACCCCCCAAGCACCCCACCAGGCGCCGTGGCCGCCGCTTGTTTTTTTTTAAAAAAAACCTCACCGCCGCCGCTTCCCACAGCACCACAGCAGCCTCTGCCTTGCCTTTGCTTCAGAGCAGCGGTTGCTACAGTTTCACTGAAACTGACAACAGCGCTGCAGCAGCCTCCGCTCTGAAGCAAAGGCAAGGCAGAGGCTGCTGCGGCGCTGTTAGTTGACTTCTGGGATCCACTCCAGAGGAGTGGGTCCCAGAAGGCTCACAAATACTAAGCCCAACCGCGTTTTCCAATGGAAAACGCAGTTTGGGTGGCTGAGCGCTCAGCCCGGATGAGCTCCTCCGTCTACACAGCACGCATAGGACATGCTGTGGAGGGAGGAGCTAGGGCTTCCATTGCGCTCAATGAGCGCAAGGAAAGCTCTCACCAGGGCGCTTGTTGAAAGCGCCCTCACGAGATGCCTTGGGCCGGGGGCCTGAGGCAGGGAGCAGAGCGCATGCGTGCTGGTAACTGCCTCACATGCTCAAAGAAGAACATGGCTGCCGCGTCCGCTCCCAGCACCAGGTAAGAATAAGATTCCTTCCTATCCTCTTCCCGCCCCCCCAAGGCTGTTTCCCCCCCGCACCCCCCGGCTGTTTCCCACTGGGAAACAGCCGGGGGCGGGGATGGGGGGGGGGTAAAAGCCTGGGGGGGGCGCGGGAGGAGGATTCCCACCCCCGAAGGCACCCCACACCCTCAAGGCTGTTTCCCACACCACACACCCCCAGGCTGTTTCCCACCCCCCCACACACACACCCAAGGCTGTTTCCCACCCTGCACCCACTCCCAAGGCACCCCACACCCCCAAGGCTGTTTCCCATCCCGCATCCCCCCAAGCTGTTTCCCACCCCGCACCCCCACAGGCTGTTTCCCACCCCGCACCCCACGAGGGGGGGAGTAAACAGCTACAGGGCCCGGGCTGTCCTGGCCCTGAGGCCCTCTGGGCCATGTTCATCCCCCTGCTCAGCTCCAGGGGGTGCTGTCATGGGGCGAGAGCCCAACCGGCTCCCAGCCCGGTGAAAATTACAGCATGCCATGAAAGGTTCAAAGCAAATATGGAGAAAAGTGTTTCTAAGAATGAAATATGATTTTAAGAATGAAATATAGCTCTAGCAAAAATGCTGAGCCACATTTATAATTCTAAGCATAACTCTGATAATAAACTTTAGAAAGATATAGCATATACATCCTTGCAAAGAAAATGAAATCACATTTTCTACATATGGCACTTTAATATTTATAAAATAGGAAAATATCAGACCATCTGCCCCCTTTTTCCAGCCTTGCCAACATTGCTTTTTACTGGCATTGCTTTATGTAAATAGGAATAAGAAAATATTCCTGTATGTAAATTAGAACAGGAAAATATTGCCTAAGTGATTAGTCTAGCAATCTGTGCTTATGAGGTAGTCAGGCAGAGAGTCCATTACTAGCCTAGGAAAAGCTCACTCATCACTTATTTGGTGTGACATTTAATTAAAACTAAAATATTGTGAAGAGTTTGCAGCACCTAGAAACTTTTATATCACATCCAAGCTTATTTCTATGGGATTGACTTAGACACATAAATTATTAGGTATCCTGATGAAACAGTTATACAACAGCTTGTACGTGAGTTAGTGCTGTACATCAACAAACTAATAAATTAAATTACAGGTGGCAGTTTGCATCAGGACTAGTTTCTGGATGCACACATTAATGATTTGCCTATTGGGTCAATGAATCCATTCCACAACAGGGGTTATGTTTGTACCTGTGCTATAAGGAAACTAGAATTCAAGTATTTTCAACTGGCTGTTTTTCACTGCTGCTTCCCACATTTCTGGAAATATTACAGTGCTTCCCAGACTGCCAGTGACCATTACAGTGCTTGACATCATTCGTGGACACATCATTTTCATGGAAACACTGTGAAAAACACTGCTACTGTACTATCAACTGCTGTGGAGAAATAGGGAAAAAAGCCAAATTACCAACTCAGCCATGGAGGTGTCATTTTGTAGCAATGCAGTAAAACTAGGATTTGGGAATAAACTGGCAGGAATATAAAGCCTCTATCCTCCAGGCTACTATAAATGGTTATTAACATATGTGATGGTAGAGTACTGTTGTCACAAACTGACTTGGACCAGGAAGCTGCTTACTTCCTGGTCAGGATTGGGTCCAGCCACAGAACAAATCTTTATGTGGCTGGGTCCGGGGTAGGGGGAAGCTGCATGAATTCTGCCCCCATGCTGCACACAGTGGCCTGCCTCCCCACCATGATGGGTGGTCATGGTATCCAATAATGGCCACATTTCATGGGGGCCACTCCGGACCAGGCCGGGAAGAACGAGATATCACATGATAGTCCACTTTAGCCTGATTGGGCAGGCAGGCCCCTGGGCTTGTTGGTGGCTCGCTCGGGTAGTGACCCTTGATGTTTCCAGGGTCACAGCCCCGAATAGCTGCCAACATGGCCCAGGAGCTTCTGGGCCAAACATCTGGATGGCCCTTAACAAATGTGATGATGGCCCGCAGGCTACTATCACGTTTGTTAACACCCAATATGGGATGTGTTGTCATGATCACCTTATCCAGAGAGAACCCAAGAGAACACCTTAGTATATTTTAGCCACCCTGGTCTTCTCACAATGAGGTTGGTTAAGGTAGGGGCTTCGAACCACTCATCAGAAGACTGATTCTAGTGAGTTACTTGATCCAGAATACTGTCCTGTGTTAGGGCAGTCCTAAAACTTGCCTATCGAGTGTAGGGGTTCATTTCCTTCCTTTTAGTCCTGCGGTTGTGGATTGGACTAGGTGGTCCTTGAAGTATCTTCCAACACTAAAATTCTATTATTTTAACTCAAAATCTGCAAACTCTTGCATGGAACAGAAGGAGGATCTGTTCCCTTCAAATGAGGATTTGTGAAAGACTGAATGATGGGAAGGCAAAATTAATATGTCTGAACATTTAAGCCTAACTATTATAAGTGTTTTTTGTTACTGAATATCGTTTAATAAAAATGAAGGGGAATGGGGACTCCACAAAGTTTGGATAAAAATCTGTTCTAGTAAGCTAAGAAGAGATGCTCCAGCTAATCACTGAATTAGATTGTTGCTGCCATGTTTGATTCACACTGTATCTTAAGATTCCTAGCCTGTCAGGCAGTTTATTTTCTACTTAATTTCTACTGCATCTAAGATTTGGATTTTGAAAACTTTAAGAAAAAAAACAACAACAAAAAACCAGTGCCTGTAAGAATGTAATTTCCTGTCAAGATTCTATACCATACGCTTGATTAACTAGTTATTACAGAAATTCAACAATACTTCAGCATGGTTGACTTGAATGTCTCAAATGAGATTCATCCGAGTCTGAATATTTACTTGATTCAGGGTCCTAGTCTAGCTTATACTAGATGTTTCCCTATTGCTCAATGGACCTCACATATGTTGACTTAAATGAAATATATTAATCAATTAAAACAAAATGTATGGTACAGCTCATTCAACTTGCCATAGTAGAATTACTAATTATTTGTACATAATGGAATGGGTATGTAAAGCATCATACGAAAACACACATCATAGCCATTTTACACTGACATCCACCCCCACCCCCCACTCAGTGTTCTGGGGTGTGGTGGGGGGGCATCCGTGTAAATGGCCAGCAGTCAGTGGGGGAAGTGTTCGCTCTGTGTTCATTCGTGTGAACACCAAGTGGGATGGGGTGGGGTGCGTGCATGCGTGCTCCTGCACACCACCCACCTCCACCCACAGAGCCCTCCAGACAACCAGAGGAGGTTCTGTGGGTGGGGGTGAGTGGAGATGGGTGTGTGTCCATGTAAAGGGACACACACCCATCTCCACCCACCATGCCAAAACACCCATCCTCCCACCCCCCGCCCCCCATGCAAAAAGGACACTTAAGAGCCATACTCTGCTCATAGTTACACTTGTGTAAATCCAATGTCACTCTGTTAAAATCAATGAGCAAACAGTGCATGAACATCTTGCGTGCAACCCCTCTGTGAACCGTGCATGCACCCATGCGGGCAGCACAAAGTTTGTAATTTGGACTGATTATAAAAAGGTCCTGAAAATCAGAAAATTAAATTATGTTTCATAAGAATATTATGCATCAAGATAATTTCTCATTAAAAGGGGAAAAGGAAACAAACTGAATCCCAATTAAAAGTCTTAAATCTATAGAAAGAACCACTGACAAAGAGACAAAGAATGGGTTTTGGAGGGGGTGCATAATGGTTAATTTCTGGTGGGATCATGGAAAAAGTGTTTTGAGAAAAGATTTAAAGTAGGACAAAATATGGCTACTTTCACATGTGTGAGAATACGTCCTTAGAAGGTCAGGAGAGGGGATGCACATGCAAATAGGGCACGCCTTTGATCATAACAGAATGCCCAGAGGCATGTGATGAAGCTTTTATGCATGTTTACAAGGATGATTGTCTGAGGGTGCTTTCAAACATTACGGGCTGCCTCCACTGCTACAGACTTCTCCAAGCAGTGGAGGCAGCCCTCACCCAGTTGGGATCCACCAGGCAGCCAAGGAAGCATGATGGCAGCCCATGACAGGGTGACACACGGACGTGCATCTGCACATCCCTGTCCCCACACAGCATGCAGAACCCCTCACTTATCCCCCCAGCTGACAGACAGTCATGGCGGCCATTAACGGCCACTATGGTGGCCAATAACAGCCACTATGGTGGTCGACCCCCGTCGCCACTCCGGACCAAGGAGAGTAAAGAGGGCTACCAGAAGTGATAGCCCACTTTACTCCAGGTCCGCCAGCTGGATGGCTCCTGACCATGATGGAGCTTAGCCCAGGTTGTCACTTGGGAATTGCCATGACAGCATGGGCTAAACTCCACCACAGTCAGGAGCCAGACCATGGCAACATCTGGCATCTAGTTTCAAAAGTCAGGTTGGCACCCATATTAATCTGCACTAAAGCAGATTAATCTGTGCCAGCATCAGGTCTGAAAACACACTGAACTGCAAAATCCAACTCTGTCAATCGCCCTTATAAACGCACATAAAAGCTTCAACCGTGCTCCTTTGGAACTTTCCACATGATCAAAGATGCACCCGATTTGCATGCATGTCCCCTCTCCTGACCTTCTAAGGACGTGTCCCCGCATGTGTGAAAGCAGCCATTGCAAGCAGAATGTTTTAGGTGTCAGGGTATCATCAGTGAATAAGCAAAGGCACTGATGTGAGATCGTAGTAAAGATAACATTTATAAAAGCAAAAATGGCTACGGAATAGACATGGGAAGATCTCTTCTCATTAACAATGTTGTTAGCAAAGTATTTTCAGTGAACCTGGAAGAAAGAAAAAAGTTATAGAGAGATTGACTAGATTAGAAAAGCAGGTGAGAGAGAGGAGTTTGGCAATGCCATTTTGGGTAGATTGGAGAGTAACTTTCTGGTTGTTAGGTAGGCCAGAGAGAAAGCAGAGTGTGTCCTTTATAACTAAGTCCTTAAAAGTCAGGAAACACATTTTTGATGAAGTATGTATATGTACGATTTTGTACACTGACTTCAGGGTTTCCCTACTACTAGTGAATTTGGTCTCATAACTAAGGTTTCATATTGGTTTTAGGAATGTATTATGTCACATTATCACAAAAAGCATGTGGCTTTCTATGCCTGATCATGATCAAAATTAACACTAACAAAGCAAAAATATGGACAGATGCAGGAAAAAGTGCTGTTTTTATTTCTTCTTTCTTTCTGTCCCAGTTTGCTGAAGTTTGTTTAAAAAAAACACTGAAATCCTATATAAAGATGGAAGAAATATGTGATAAAGATGTGATTTTTATGGAAAACAGATTTTCTGCAATATATAGTACATCCTAGTTTAGTTTAAGCAGGGACACAAAAGGGTTAAGTTTTTGTGATACTCTATTACCATTTTGTCACCTGGATAGGAAATAGAAAGGAATAGAATGGTTAATTTAAATGATCTTGAAATATGATGTTCAAGGTCCTCTGAGTTTAGGCAAAAAATCCTGTTTCTTATTTATATCTGGACTATTTACTCATTGCCAGGAGTAATACAACAAAGATTGAACTGCAAAGATGTATGCATTTGACCAATAAGGTTAGGCTGCAAAGAACAAAGGTATACATTCAGCAGATTCACAATAAGATCAAACACTATGGAAGCTCATATGTCTTTCCTAAAGAATAATACTCTTAAACTCCAGTCCAAAATAAAACAAAGATTCTTCCGAATCAAAAATGTAAGTGTACTTTAGTGGTCAACTTTTTTGTAAGTTCATAGTTAAGACATCCATTACATTGACATTTTCTTGTGTAACACAATCACCAAGCATCCAGATTTGATAAAGAAATGGCAACATTGTCAGGTATCAACCTGCAAATCCCCCAAAGGCAAGGGACACTAACACCATCATTATTACATGGTATCAAATACCAATCTCAAATAAAAGAAAATAAATCAAAGACTATTTTACTGTCTCTCTCTACAGTACACTTGCTATTGTGTATTGCTTATGTGACAACGTGGTTGTATGCTGTTTGTGTAAACTGTGTGTGGAGCTAACCTCCCTATGTGGATATCCCTCGTTATGACCTTTTGGCTGGCAGGGCTGCTCCCAGGGGTTCTAACACACACACATACACACACGGGTGTTTTTACACACACATTTCTCCTGGATGTTTGCTGTTACATCCTGAACTATCTGTGTGTCAAAATCAATCACCCAAATCTTAAACATCCAGATCTTTGAACTTCTGTGTAGAAATTCTCCCAGAAGTTTTGTGTGTAAAAGGTTCTCCTGGTAAATGGCTTTGCTTCAGGCAGCTGTGGTCACTTGGTTTCTATGGCAGCCTGTCACATTTACAGCTGCGGCTACTTTAGACTACCTCAGGGCAGTAGTTGTGTGAAGAATGCATCCAGGAACTGTGTCAGGGCAATGTGTGTGTGTGAAAAATGCACTTACTTGTGGACTTATAAACTCAGAAGATTGAAACATCCAGAACTTGAACGTGTGTGTAAATGCGCTCCCCCCCCCACGCACACACACATTGTGATCCCAGGGATGTTAGCAGGGAAAGATAGCACTCTCTAGTTGCTTCCTTTAGCCTGGGTTAAGATAATCTGTGACCCCTATGTGCCCCTAGCTCAGCACCCCAACACCAAATGACACTCTGTTAATCCACAGGGCTTACAGCACTTTCCAGCTGCTACCCTTTATAAATTCAGTTCCATGTAAACGCATACACACAGACACAGACACAGAGAGGGCCATCCCCTCTTCAGGCAATCCCCACCTCCCCCTCCCTTGGGAAGAAGGCTGATCCCTGGAAATATTAGTAGGGCCTTTGAATGAGTAGTTTAAGCAAGCTGTAACATTCCAGGATCTTTGTCTTACACCGCTTTTAAACGAGGGGCGCTGAAGTGCCTCCTGAATGCCACGTTAAAGCAAAGCCGCCAGAAGTGACGTTCTTCCCGTTGCCGGCGGCGGCAGCGGCGGCGGCGGCTGGCGACACAGGGCTTTGGAGCGGCGCATTCTGAAAGCCTGAAAATTGAAGTCTTAAGTACACGCCGCTCCAAAGCCCCATGTCACCAGCCGCCGCCGGCAACGGGGAGAACGTCACTTCCGGCGGCTTTGCTTTAACGCGGCATTCAGGAGGCGCTTGAGCGTCCCTCGTTTAAAAGCACCCTTAGGTAATGGAGCTTTGCTGCAGGGAAAACTGAGGAAAAGCATAGAGGGTAAAAGCAGAACAGTCAGGAGTTATTCTAATACTAAGAGATTTATTTAAAAGGCAAAACAATACAATTATGGGGAGTACAAGTCAGTAACTCATATACTTGTAACTATACACTTTTTTACTTTAAAAAAATATTATTATTGCTTAACACAAAGGTCATAGCAAAACATAAAATACAGGAACATATCAATCACCAATAAACACAACCACCCATACACCATAATCAAACCCAATTACTTCTGTTTAAACAACAATTTACTCCTTGCCACTGCAGTCAAACATTTTACACCTGCAATCGTAGTACTTTCACTTGTATCCTCCAATAAATGTTTTGCCTTTTCTGCCTGCAAAATAAAAGGCACTCTACTTATAATTGGGGCAAGATGCTTAACCCTAAGGTCATGATAGTATGAGCAATAAAATAAAATATGCTCTAAAGTTTCCACAGCTCCCTGCCTACAAGAACATTTCCTCTGATCAAAGGTATCTTTTTATAGCAGTCCGCTAATAAAGCTCCCTATATTCATGATCTTTTCTTCTCTCACTCCCTTCACCTTCTCGCCCTTATTGAAACCTGGATCTCCCCCACTTACTCTTTCACCCCGTCATCTTCTCCTACGGAGGTTTCTCCTTCTCCCACCAGCCCCAGGCTGAAGGCCGGGGTGGGGCGTAGGCCTCCTCCTTGCCTCTTCCTGCCATTTTCAACCCCTCTCCTCTCCCCCCTCTCTCGCCTTCCCCTTCTTTGAGGCTCACTTCGTATGCCTCTACTCCCCTCTCCACCTCTGTTTTGCAGTTATCTACCCCCCCCAGCTCGCTCTCTTCATTTCTCTCTGAGTCCGAGACCTAGCTCACCTTATTCCTCTCTGATGACATCCCCACACTCATCCTTGATGACTACAACATTCATGTTGATGCACCCTCTCAGCCTTGCATAGTCCGTTTCCTCTCCTTAGCCTCTTCCTTTAATCTCCACCTCTGGACTAGCTCTGCCACCCAAGCTGATGGTCACTCTCTTGATCTCGTGTTCTCTAGGAAATGTTCTGTCTCCAATCTCTCCTTCAAACCCCATTCCATATCTGACCATTTCCTTGCCTCCTTCAACCTATCCCACTGCTTCCCCTCCTCTTCCCCATCTCCCCATCCCTTCCGCGATCTTCAGGCCATTGTTCCGGGCTGCTGAACACCTCTGGTGCAAATCCCACTACCGCGCTGACTTCCTCCACTTCAAATTCTGCCTTTTATTGCTCAACCCTGCTATCTCCCTCGCTAGCAGCAGTACTATGCCTCACACATTGAGTCCTGCTCCCGGGACCCTCACCACCTCTTTTCTACCTTTGACTCCCTTCTCAAACCCCCTGTCCTTCTCCTCCCTCTTCTCTCTCTGCTCAGGATCTTGGCCTCTTTTTCACCACTAAAATTGACAAGATCCGCCTGGAAATCACTTCTAAGTCCTCTCCCCCTCCCACTCTCCCCCACCTCACTCCTGTCCTCCTTCCCTCCCACCTCCCTTGAGGAAATCTCCTCCCTTCTCTCCTCCCCCACTTGCCCCCTGGACCCCATTCCTTCCCGCCTCCTGACCTCCATTGCTTCTACTGTCACCCCTCCCTTCCTGCACATCATCAACCTCTCCCTCTCTACCGGCTCCTTCCCCTCTGCCTTTAAACACGCCACTGTCTCCCCCATCCTCAAAAAGTCCACTCTGGATCCCTCTGAACCCTCTAATTACCGTCCTGTCTCGCTCCTCCCTTTTGCTTCC
>QEPC01004656.1:1149989-1176145 GCA_003113815.1 Sphenodon punctatus | reverse complement strand
CTAACATGAAATATTGGACCAAAGCACATACTTAGCATACTCAATATCTGTCCTATGCAGCCATCTGTGACTATAAGTGTATGCTCACAGAGAAAACCCCGTCAACTTCAGGGTTGCAAGCCAGAGGAATTTGCCCCAGGGAACTCCATTGAAGTCAATGGAACGCTCAATACAGAATGTTAGCTCCGCCTTAACTAAGGTTGTAAAGAAACCTTTTTGCTACTTCCTGAACAGGAATAATAATATGATCTCAAATAGATTGTGGATCAAATAGATTGTGGATCATAGTGCGTGGATATTTGTCATGAGAGATGGGAGAAGTCAATCTCTCAACAGAAAACCAATTAGTTAATTTATGTTTCTCATTTATTATACATCTTCTGCAGCAACCATCAATCATAGCTCTTTACACCGTTTATAAGCAAGAAAGAGAAAGAAGCAAAGAAAGAGAAAAAATTTAAGACTGGAAGATCTGGCATGAGATTTGATTTAACAAAACAACTGGATTTAGGACATTGCAGATATTTAAACCATATCTGATTTATTGACAGGCAATAATGCCTTCTCTAGGGAGGGTAGGGTGCCGGCCTACCTCAAATGTGCTAAGGTCCATCCCCTCATCAAGAAACCATCTCTTGATGTTGAAGGGCTTGCCAATTATTGTCTGGTCTCCAATCTGCCTTTCTTAGGGAAGGTGATTGAGAAGGCTGTCACTATAGTCTGGACTCCAATAATATTTTGGGGAAATTCCAGTTCGGGTTCAGGCCTTTTCATGGTGTGAGACTGCACTTGTTAGGGTGTTGAACAATCTGCTGATGATTTTAGATGAAGGAGAGCTGGCCATTTTGATCATGCTGGACCTTACAACAGCGTTCAATATGATTAACCGTGGGTTGCTGCTTCAGAGACTGAGGGACGTTGCTGGTGTGACAGGAGCTGCTAGTCGGTGATTTGGTCAGTGCTGCCAGTCGGTGATAAGCAATTAAATAGCTGCACATGATGCTACATGATGGCTCAGGGTGCCAACTCCGAGTGTTTCTTCATTTCTGCTGTTCCAAATCTTGAGGTTTTCTGAGTTCTGAGCTTATCTGAGTCCCGAATACTGATTTCTGAGTCCTTGGAAAGAGTTCCATTTCATGGCCCAAAACTCAGTCTTGGCACTTGGAACCTCGGAAGCACTTGGATTTTTTTTTTTAAATTAAAAAATATTTGGTGCAGCCATAAAGCAAGTGCAAGTTGTGTGCAGTTTACACATACGTCATAATCACCATGAAGGGGATGCACGCTGCTACCCAAATGTTTGCTTATCTAACCCCAGTTTGAGACAAACAAAATCCCATGACCCCTGACATCAACGAAGATGTGTAAAGCAGAACAACAATCAATTGAATCACGACCTCACATGCAGATGGCACAGTCCCACTTGGGATCACAAGTCACAGTGTGGGAACCTCTGAATTATACCCTTGCATAAATTTGGTATTGTCACAATTGGGCAAGTACACCACCATCAAGAGGCAAGGAAGCTATGCTTCCTTATCCCAGGGATGAATTTGTTCTAGACTCTATGATCAAAGGAAATGATATGTCATTATTTCTAAACAACTATTTTTATTAGTTACTACAGACCATTTATAAACATATGAAACAACATATGAAAGACATCAGGAGAGATCAATGGAAATAAATATAGAAATAAATGTCAAAGCAGGCTCAGCCCCCCATGTTATGCCTGCCAATGCTAAATTCTGATTAGGCTCCATTTTCAAATCAATACGTTTCCAAGTAACATCTTGTTTCATACATCAAAATCAATGATGAGTACGTAGCATAAATTAAAACTGGGAGATAATTTAGTTTATGGCACAGACTTTGTAAGCACTCTTCATCTGGAGCCAAACTCTTTCAAGGTTGGTCCATTCATTAGTCAGAGAAACTGGAACAATGAAATACTTTAATGAGTTTTGTACACAAAGAAACAAAATGACAAAATACTACTCAATTTAGGGATAAATATTGACTTCAGATGGTACTAAGGGTATTTTCAGATATGACACCCCCACCACTTACCCCAGCATGGCCACAGGTTGGGATGTCACGTCTGCTCCCGCTCTACCAGATATTTACCACAGGTGGGAGCAGAAGTAACCCCAGACTGTGGGGTTATTTCTTCTCAGCGCACATGGGATGTGTACTGAGATCCCACTTGCACTCATCCCATATTAAGCCCTGCCACACTACAAGGTAGGTGTCCCCAGACAGTGATAGAGTAGGCCATCACATCTGATGGCCCACAACACCTAACCCCGGCCCATAGCTGGAGCAGTTCCAGGTAGGCATGGCGACCTAATAGGGAGGTGGTGGGGAGGTGCTGAGGAGCGCAGGGGATGGGCTGTGCAGACCCATGTCTGCATGTCTCCCGCCCTCTCTCCAGCCGCCTGAACATTTGTTCAGTGATTGGGCAGACCTCTGCCCAGAGTGAGGGGGCTCACTCCGGGGTGGGCTTAAGCATGGCAGTTCATTGAGCCGTCACATTTTAAAATACCCTAAGTAAGAAGTGACATGTAAACTGCACAAGAGTAAGGAATATTGTGACTCAGACACCCCTATAGGGCACGGGTGTGCCACCTTAGGCATGGGCAATGGGCCCCCACTTTGAAAAGACCCCCAAGACACCTCAGCCAGTGATAAAACAAAGCATGTGTGATGTGTTGCTGAACATTCTAGGGGTAACAAGTGCAAAGTGCACAATGAAGAATAAAACAGTACACAAATATATCAAAATTCAAATACACAATTTATGACTTTGAAATCTAGGGAGCAATCTTTCTAAATTAGTCAAGCAATCAGATTGTACTGCTATACTATGTAGTAGTTACATGTACACCACTGAAATTTTTGATGAAGTAAAACTTTTGACAAAAAATAACTTAAATAGGATATTTGGGAGATATTCACACAAACTATTCTTTTTAGGGGATGATTCTGAAGAACTGTCACAAATCAATATGACACTAGAAGAAGTTTTAGAGCAGCGTGAAAACAGTAATAGCTTAGTCAAATAAGTCACTATGATTAGATGATACTCATCATCCAGTTGTAAAGGAAAACAAATATGAAACTGCAGAAGTAATATTGGTAATATGTAACCTAATTCTATAATCTGCTTCTGTCCCCAAGGTTGGGAGGGTAGCGAACGTAGCACCAATTTTTAAAAAGGCTCCAGGGGCTAGACCTGAAATGACAAACTGTGGCAAATTCTGTCTCTATTGGAAACAGGTCATTCGCCTTCATTCAGACAGTGTGGAACTTACCAGCTTTTCCACTGTGTTCACTGTTTGTCCTTCATTTTCTCAAGTTGTAAAGAGGTGCTACAGAGCCAATTCCAAGCTCTATGTGCACTTCACACACCCCACCAGGGACAATGGAGATGCAAAAGTGCAAGTGCCATGGAAGTGCTGGAAATTGCCATAAATTGTTCTGAAAGTGTAAAACTGTCGTAAAAGTCCCAGAAAGTGATGAAAGGTCCAAAAAAGGGATGGAAATGGTGAAAAATGATAAAAATGACTAAAAATACCAGAAAGTGAAAACATTGACAGGAAAAGTCAAAAAATCACAGGCACAGATATTAACAATGATGGAAGCAATGAATCACTAGAGACTGATGAAGTACCGGCAAACACTTACACGCTCTCCTGAAAGGTTGGTATTTCCCTGTGGAATGGGCACACTTGTTATTTTATCAGCCCTACTAGTGGTGACCCTGGAAATNCGCCGGGATCCCCCCGGCACGTCTGTTGGGCCGTGCAGGGGTGACCCCGGCGGGGAACGAAGACGTTCGTTACGGTACGGGGCCAAAGGGCCCCGTAACGTCTGAAAATACCCTTAGTTCCTCCTTCCACACCTTTAAAAAGCATCTGAAGACTTATATATTGTCCAGGAGATTTTAGGATCCACTGCTGGTTCCCCTTAATGTGTCTTCTTCTCCCTCTTTACCTTACCCATTTAAATGAATTTACACTTTAAATGGATTTTATATTGTTCTTGTTTTTATGATGGGTGATGGTGATGACGATGATTGATGTTGTGAAAGGTTCTGAGAACCATTTGGCAGGACTGTCAGTATAAACATTTTTAAAAATATATTATTTATTATTATATATGTTTGCTACAGTATAAATACTTTATTAATATATTATTAGCAACTTAATATTTATTTTCATTTTAGCAGATTTTGGCTTTATAAGTATTAGGGATGGGCGAATAGAACGTGGTTCGGATGTTCGGATGTTCAGTCAGTTGGTTCAAAACCCGAGTTCGAGTTTGATGGTTCGGTTCAGCCGAGTTCGGTTTGGCCGAACTTGGTCAACTATTAAAAATAGAGAAATCGAAACAGAAACTGAAACTGAAACAGAAACAGAAATGAAATCAAAACCGAAACCTAATTTTTCGGCCCTTGAAAGACGTTTTTCCTGCCTCGAACTCGTCTGAACATGACTGAACTGTTCAGTCGTTCGAGAGTTCTGTTCGGACGTTCGGTTTGGACGTCCAAACAGACCTAGTTCAGTCCGAACTCCGAACATCGTTCGCCCATCCCTAATCAGCCTGGAAAAGAATATTTATTGAGATGTTCTATAAATGCTTAGGTTAATGTAACTCCTCCAATAAAAAAATTACATCGGGTGTTTTTAGATAGACCCAGGGGTAGTCTCCCAGGTCTGCTCTGGTGGTGGCGAGTCCAGAGCCCACTACCACCCACGTATGCCCCCTTACCCTTGCCATAGAGCTGAGGGCAGATCCACTCTAGGCTGCCACCCACAGATCTATAGCAGTTGCTGGGACAGTTTGCAGCCAGGAGCAGAGATGCAGTAGATGTCTGCCCTTTAGACGGACCACTGCTCCGCTTCCAGCCAGTGCTCTGAGTTCAGGTGGCCTACTTCGCTTGCAGTGCTCCAGGATGTTACGGAGCACCGCTAATAGAGCTGTCTTGGAGCTCCTGCTCCACCTCACCCCAGGGTGAGCCTCTACACTGATGGGCCACCAGGGGGTGAGGCAGAGCGGAGCCAAAATAAGGTCCATTATTACACTGTGGAAAATTATTTTCTTGTAGAGGTACTCTCAGACCTCAGGAGTCCTTTTAGTGATTCTCAAAATCTCAGGCACAAGTATTTTTTTTAATGTATGTTTTTCAAAATTAAAGCTCCATAGAAAGAAAATGTCCCTGTTTGAGCTTCATTTCCTTTCTTTTAACCCATGAGGCCTCTTTTGATTCCCCAGGGCTATTCTATGAGTGCTAACAAGCTTCCATTTCCAATTTTCCATTCTCGGTTTAAGAAACTAATTTCCTTTCAAAGGACTGGTTTGAAGGTTTTCCTAATAAAATAGAGAACAAACATGCAATTAATATGAAATTACCTAACCACATTAATGATCAAATAACCCACAGTTTAAGCTAGTTGTGGGTGTTAAAAATCAATCTCTTCCAGGAACTGAATATGCAGTCAGCAATGCAGTTAGACTTCCTTTGATGGCCTAACTTAACAAACTCAACTAATTTAAAGATGAAAAATCCCAAAATATTAGAATTCTCTCCCTTCCCCATGACTAAGTAAAAATGACCTGTACATTTAAGAAATTAAAAAGAATCTCTTTCCCTCATTATCTTATTGTTACAAGTCTCAGATTATTATGAATTATTAAGACTTCATAGTTCCTACACTGTTTCTTATTCTTGAGAACAGAACTTTTAAAAATATTAAACTACAATATCCACGTCTGCTTGTTAGCAGAGAGTTCCTCACAAACAACCATACCTTTGCCTCATCATAACCTATTGTGGGATATGCAGATTAATGCTGATAAACTTTTTACATTTGCTGCAATATGCAAAATAATTGCTCATTCTTAATATCTGTTTTGTGTTCATATAAACTAGAAATATTCTCCTAGTAGCAAAATTAAAGAAGTTCAGAGTGAGATTTATGGAAAGAAGTGCACTTACGCTGTACCGACCCCTGAACACAGCCTCACTTTCCCCATGTGTGGCAAGGATGATAATCTGTTCTGTACACTGCATTTTTGACTGCCACATGATAACTTTAATGTATCTAAATTGTCAGCACTTAGCACCCATAGATCTAGAGCTCAGATTTTGGGGGTTCCCAAGTGGAGCAATTACCATATAGCTGTCCTAGAATCAGCTATGGAGCGATATAGATCACCAGCTTCTTTGTATTTGAATATTCTTTGGAATGGTTATCATTTCTGTTAAGGACAGATTTTCTTAAGTTCCTTGGACTATCATAAATAAATACTAATATTCTGAGTGGAAAGTTTAAAACCATCCCTGAGACAGTGGCCAAACAAATGTGCTGGCGGCTGGCCCCGTCCCCGTGATGCTCCCAGAGAACTGCCATGACAGACAGCATGGTTGCCTGTGATCTGTGACCACGGCCATTTGCTGAGGTGAAAGCCCACCAATACACCCAGGGTCAGTCTGGGCTAAAATCTGGTGGCCCGACAACCATGTGACAGTGGGCCGTGGGCCAGAGCGGGTTACAATGTGCTTCTGTCACTTTTGTTTTTACCCTGTGTCGGGGGTGGGCAAAGTTCCCAACCCAAGAGTTGCATACTAAAATTTGAATATTGCGAAGAGCGACATGAAAATGCACTAAAATGATCGTCCTGCTTCCACCTCACATAAAACTCTGCCTTCCAGGAGGTCTGGTGGGTTTGGGCGCAGTTTCAATAGTAGCACAGGGTATGCTCCTCTTGTTCTCATGGCCCCATGAAGCACGGTTTCTCTTGCTTCTGAGGGAGTTGTATGGACACACTCCCATGCAGCCAATTCTGGTGAGAGCTACAGTACAGGTGCCCAAGATCCTCATGTGGTTCCTGACCTGCCATTTGCCCACATCTGGTCTATGTCCATGTCCAGCAGGGGTAACTTAAAACCTTCTCTTTATCTATTGGAATATTCACTATATTTTGGCTTTCGGGCAGCCATCAAAGCCCAGTTCCAGGCCTCTAAACCAGTGTCTGGCTTGTCCTGTAAGACCACATTCACACAAAACATTTCTCTCATTTTTATTTTTATTTTTTACTTTGTGCAGTTGATATTGCATATTTTACTGCTAGATTACAATTTCCATGTTCCCCTATGGGGGTTGGTGTGAGTTTCTTCTCAGAGTGTTTCCAAAAAATGGTTATGCAAATATTGGGTCCAACTCCCTCTCCCCACAGGTAGTCAGGAACTCACTTAGCAGGTCTCCACAGGCAAAGTCCCTGTAGGAACTTTCAGAACAGCCATTGTTCAGCTTCTGGGCCTTCAAAGTTGCCCTCGGGCTCTTGTATTTCTGCCTGCACTGAACAGCACTCTGGCAGATCTTAGGCCCCCTGCAAGCTCTTCAGAAATTTTCTGGAATGCAGAGGATGAAAATGAAGGATACAGTAACCTACAGTAGCCTGGGAGTCACCTCATCATTTTGGTGGCCACCAGCTGTTTGCTCACATCCGCTATGGGGCAGGTGGCTGGCTGCTATCGGATGCATTGGCTGGAGAAGGTCAGCAACATGGCCTGAGTTAAGGCTTGCCCAGCTAGGCTAATTTGGGTTAACACACACCCTCCTGTCTGTTAGGCTCTGCCCAGCCTGGCAGCAAAGCAAAGTCTGAAGATCAGGCTCAGAGGAGCACACTTATCCTGGGCACCAAACACCTAATTAGGGGGACTTGGAAAAATGCACTCACCCAGCTTGGGTGTGCACACTCCTCAGGGCCCGCCAATCAGCTGTTTGGTGTGCAAAACCGGGTGGGAAAGCATGCTTCTCCCCTCCCCTGAACAGCTGTTTGGTAGACCAGGTAAGTGTGCTCCTCCGGGGCCCTAATCAGCACACACATTGGCTGGGTGAGCATTCTCCTACAGAAACACACATAAGATCCGCTGTCTGGCAGGCCAAGGTGAGCATGCTCCTACTCTACCCATCCCTGCTGACCAGGTGTTTGTCAATAGCTTCTCCCGGTGGCCTGATTCTGCTGGGAAGCAGGGGTCCAGGAGTCCTGTCCCATGTGAATGGCTCCTTGGCTGACCTATGGTGTGGAAGGACTTGTGACAGCAGCTGCCCCCCTGGGATTCCCTTGGAGGGCTGCTTGTTTGAGTTTTTCTCCCCACTGAACTGAGGAGTGATGGCTGCAGTGGCCCTCCACAAAGCAGCAAGGGGATCCAGCTCGCCCCGTCTTCTTTGCTTTCACCCAGACTCAATCTTGTAATCTTTGTTAAAGGACATATGCACTCTGTCCTACATCCATATAACTCATACATCACCTTTTTAGAGTGTTCAGCGGACTTAAAATGGGAACTGACTGATTTAATGGTATGCAAAATATGAAGCAACAAAAAGCCACAATTGTTAAACATTGTTGTGCATAGCAACATGTGCAGGTTAATTGTGCATTACTCATAAGACATGCTGTGGTGATCTAACCAGTTCATACACTTAAAAATCCCAGGGCAAACAGAAAAATGCATTTCTTTCACCTCATGTGAATGTGCGATTTTAGAAATGAACCATCTGGCTTCTAACCCATGTTTCAGATTCTGATTCAGCCATTGAAGTGGTCCTTGAGCCAAATGCCTGAAGAGATGGATGTCCTGGATCCCAATAGTGAATTCCAACACTCGCCTTGCTTTGCTCACACCTTTGAGTTGGATTCCTGACATAAGCCTTACAAATTATATACATTGTGGCAGATGTCACCAAAAACATGTCACTTCAAAGATCCCAGAACCACTTCCATACAAAAAAAGTTAAACATGGAAAATCCTTAAATACAGAAAAAATTCATATCACTGACTCAATTTGCTTCTTTAGAGCAAAACGCATTAGTAATTAAACAAATCAGAAAAAAGTATCAATGTAAAACACAGAACAGTGATGAGCAAGAACAGGGGTGGGGAACCTCAGGACTAGGGGCCAAATGCGGCCTGCAGCAAATTATATGTGGCCCTTTTCCACTTCCTGGATCTGGCCCTTGGATCCAGTTCTTACCTCCAATCACTGGAAAAACTGAGCTCAATGGAAGGGAGTAGGGATGAGGATAGGGGACATTTCTATGGCACAAATCCATGATTTGGGCCCTCCTTTCCTTGAGTGCAACCCATAAGCAACCCGGCCCCAACTTCTGTGTCGCCCCCGGAGCTTGTGCAAGCTTTCAAAGTGGCCCCAAGGAGGGAAAAGATTCCCCACCGCTGAACAAGAAGAAAACTGTTTTAATCAAGTACAGATGACCTATCACAGACGGTTTTTGTTTTTGTTTTTTACGTAGGCGGAGCTACTCTATAAGAACCTTAAAACAGTTTCCCTTGAAAACTGAAAACACTTTTCAGGTTGCACTTCCCAATAATATTAGATCATATCTTTTTTTGCTATTGTGGCATTATATTGCAATTCTAGGGGCAGACAGTAATGGGGGTCTGCTCAAACATCCATCAAAGTCAACAGCAGTGTTTCCCATTTGAATTCTATGGGGATGGATCAGCTTTTTATGTAAAGCGGGAGATGATAGATGGGAATGATATTCTCACTGCATACCCCCTTAACATTTTTGACATGAAGAAGGAGAGTGTTTTCTCATGTCACATAAAAGGAAGGAGACTATGGTCCAGCAATTCCATTGTAGTATTTATCACAAGTTTAAATGGTATTTTCATGACTTATTAAAAACTGTCGACTGGGCGGAAGAGGACAATGTATTCAGATCCCTGAGGACTCACTACAAGATCCAAAATTATACAGAGTTAAATGATTGTCTAATGAAGAGGATTAAGGAATTATTAGGTAGCCATGCTTATTAGAAATTATATTCTTTTAGCTCAGTTCTTTACAGAATAAAACACTCATGCCTTAAGAAAAAATGGGATTATATATCAAGCATGAACTATTAAACCAAATAGGAAATTTACTATGGTTAAAGACAATGGGCACTAAGTAGATTTTAGAGGATAGGGAGCTTTTCTGGGGTTCTTGTAAAGAAACATTAATAGCTCTGTTTAAATTTAATTTCCTTCATGCTTCAAAAGATATTCCTGTTGTATAACAATACATAGTTTAATTACCTTCTTCCATCTTCACCAGTCATTTAAAATCCATAAAACGTAGGTGCATATTAGAGACTGACAAAACTAGTAGAATAGGTTAATACATGGAAAACATTCACCTATAAAGACCTACCCTCCCTTAACTCTTGCTCATTTCACAATCAAATGGAGATTGCTCCAGATGAGGGGGTAGAAACAGCAATTTGTATTTGCATCACAAAGGCAACACATAGTTGGGTACCCAAGACAATCACTCTGAAAATGGTAATGGCACTAGAATAAAGGATTTAAAAACATCTGCAGAAAAGCAAAGTAACCACAGACTGTTCAGGCTCCTGATCAATGAACATGATCGAAGTGGTGGGCAAGGTGAATTACCTTTGCAGTAAATTTCCCATTTGGTTTAATAGTTCACACTTGATATATAATCCCTTGCTGACTAGAAATTAGAGGGTCAAGGTGAGAGAAGGAAAGACCAGTAAGAAGGATATTGCAGTAGTCAAGGTGAGAGATGACAGACTAGTTTTAGCAGTCGGGACAGTACGGAAGGGCCAATTTTAGCAATGTTATGCAGAGAGAAGCAGCAAGCATAAGCAACAGATTATCTGAAGTCTAAAGAGGAGGGGGTCAAAGATTAATCCCAGGATACACACACTTGGGGGTGGGGGGATGGCTGGATGGTGACATCATCTGTGGAAACAGAGAGGGAAGAGGGAGAGGAAGATTTGGGCAGGGGAAGATGAGGAGTTCAGTCTTGGAGCTTGAGTTGACAGTGAGGCTGCTTTTAAACGAGGTGCACTGAAGCGCCTCCTCAATGCTGCATTAAAGTAAAGCCGACGGAAGTGACGTTCTCCCCGTTGCCGGCGGTGGCGGCGGCTGGAGACACGAGGCTTTGGAGCGGCGCGTTCTTAAGACTTCAATTATCAGGCTTAAGAATGTGCTGCTCCAAAGCCCCATGTCTCCAGACGCCGACGCCGCCGGCAACGGGGAGAACGTCACTTCCGGCGGCTTTGCTTAAATGCGGTGTTGAGGAGGCACTTCAGCACGCCTCGTTTAAAAGCAGCCTGAGACGTCCAAGCAGAGGTGTCAGAAAGAGCTAGTGATGCAAGACTGTATGGAGGGATAGAGAATCAGGATTCAGAGATTATTAATACTACATTCACAGCTGACATTCCGGCACTGTTAGAGTGACACGAGGCACAGACACGGCAGCGGGGAGGAGCCCAATGATGGAAGTAGAGCCAGTGCAAATGGGGATCTGATGTAGTTAGTCTCACGCATGACAGGGCACAAAATCCAGCCCTATGGCTGTGGATCCACGTGCAACCCTGTGGATGTGGATGTGGATGAGGTACCAGAAAGAGAGGCACTGAGGAAGCAGTTGAGAGATAGGAAGAGAACCAGCTGAGAACTGAGCCCCAGAAATCAAGGGAATGATATAAGGAGGTGTGGCCAACAGTGTCAAAGGCAGCAGAAAGACTGAGCAGAACAAGGATTTGGCTATGAGAAGGTTATTGGTGATTTTGCCAAAAGCAATCTTAGCTGAGTGGAGAGAACAGAAAGGCAGTCAAGGGAGGAACTGGAAAAGAGGAAGAGGAAGTCAAGCAATAGCAGGTGTAGACAACTTGTTACAGAATCTTGGAAACAAATGGGAATTGCAAGACAGGGCAATAGTTGGAGGGGATTGAAGGTTCAAGAGTAGGCATTATAAGGATAGTGCCATGCTTGAACGCAGAGGGGAAGGAGCCAGGAGAGAGACTGATTATGTGAGGAGAGACCGGTATATAAAATAATACATATAAAAGGAGAATAAAATGCATACAATAAGTTATGATATAAACAATTCTAAAAATCCCACCCCCATACAAACTTATTCTCACCCACTATACAGCTGGCCAAATAAAAACAGTCCTATATTACCTTTAGAATATGCTTAGACCCAGGCTCCAGTAACCACCCAGAAGAGGTTTCCAAAGTTGTGAAGCAACCATTAAAAATAGGCCTGAAACAAGCAATCACACCAAATGCTGTTTCTGCAGGAAACAGGTAATTTGCCTTCATTCACGTGACAAGGAAAATTACTGGCTTTTAAGCTATTTTTTCTATTTTTGCTAGTTGAACACAACACAAACTGAGATGCTACCAACTATGCTTAACAGCTTATGTATTATATGCCAGTTAAGCAATGCAAGAATGATGGAAACTAATGCAAAATTGCAGGAAATTGACGCAAAAGGACAGTCCTGAATTATTATTTTTTTAAAAATTCCTTAGAAAGTCCCAAAAAATCCCCAGAAAGTGACAGAAAATTTCTGGTGCCAATCTCACAATGACGAATGCATTGAATAGCTTAAAAGTGGGAGAAATACCAATGAACAGTCACAAGGGCTCCTGAAAGGTAGGTATTTCCTGATGGAATTCCTCTTCTCTATCTACACCCTTGGCAAACTCATTGCCTCCCATGGCTTCCAAATTCACCTCTATGCTGACGAGTGACAACACTCAACTCTATTTCTCCACCCCCTCTCTCTCCCCTTCTGTCCAAGCTCGCCTCATCAACTGTCTCTCTGATATCTCCGCCTGGATGTCCCGACATCAGCTCAAGCTCAACAAGGCTAAGACTGAACTCCTTATCTTTCTTCCCTACCCTTTCTCCCCCTTCCCTGTCCATCCTTATTGATGGGGTCACCATCCGTCCCATTCCCCCAGCCCATAGCTTGGGCTTCGTCTTCGATACTCACCTTTCCTTACTTCAATTCTGTTGCCAAGTCCTGTCACTTTGCTTCGCCCTCCATAACATTGGTCAGATGTGTCCCTTTCTCGCCGTTTCCTCAGCCAAAACCCTTGTTCACGCCATGGTCATCTCTCGCCTTGACTACTGCAACCTTCTCCTTGCCGGCCTCCCCCACTCTCACCTGTCCCCCCTTATCGCAATCCAAAGCTCCGCTGCTATTGTCATCCACTCAGCCCGGCACTTCGACCACGTACAGCCTCTTATCGCCTCGCTTCAATGGGTCCCCCTTCCCGAATGCATCCTTCACAAACTCCTGGTATTCACCTACAAAACCCTTCACAACCTGGCTCCCCCTTACCTCTTAGCCCTAATCTCCTTGCACACTCCTGCACGCACTCACCGCTCCTCCTCTGTCCCCTCCCTCGGTCTCCCTCGCCTCCCCTGCTCCCTTACCCACCTTCGTCCCTTCTCCCTTGCTGCCCCCTATGCCTGGAACTCCCTCCCTGCCCACATCCACCTTGCCCCCTCCCTCTGCACCTTCAAGTTCCTCCTCAAAACTCACCTCTTCCTCGCCGCCTTTCCCGACGCCTGTTAGAACTCTCCCCGCAATATCTACTGTCTGCACTCCCCACAGACTCCTGCCAACTGCAACCAAGCCAAGCACATGCACCTGAGAGTTTGCATCCACTTGAACGTTATTTATCCCTTGTCTCTCCCTATGTTCCCTCTCTTTGTCTTCCCCCTCTGTGTCTATTAGATTGTAAGCCACAGGCAGGGACCGTGACTATCTTACTGTTCTGTAAAGCACCAAGTACACAGCTCGCAATATACAAGTGCTAATAATAATAATAATAATAATAATAATAATAATGGAAAGGGAACACTTGCTGTTGTCTAAGTACAAATTAAAAACACCTCTCTACATGCCCGTGTCATATGAACATAGCACATAAATAGAACTTGTAGAGGTTATTCTCAGTTTATTTTTTGTTTATTTATTCAAATTTATACTGCATCCTTCCCCTAATGATCACAGTGGCTAGTTTTTGCACAGTTTTGCACTTTAAGAATCATGTTGAATCACTGGGGAAGAAGCTATCTTTCAAATATGCAGGACCCAAGCTGTTTATGGCTTTCTGGTCAATACAGAGCCTTGAATTGTTGATGGAAAGTTATTATTATTATTATTATTATTAACAAACATTTACATAGCGCCAGCAGTGTACCTGGCACTTTACAAAGTAATAAAATAGATACGGTCTCTGCCCTAGGGCTCACAAGCTGAAAGACGGGAGCTGGGGAGAGACATAGGAAGGGGAACAGAGGGAGAGCCAAAGGGTCTAACATTCATGAAGATGAGAGGTCTCAGGTGCACGTACTTGGCTTGGTTACGTTGAGAACAGCAGCAGGCAGGTCCATGTGGCAAGGATAAGGGTACAGAGACCATAGGTATAGGATATAGTGGATCAGCAGGCTAAAGAGTCAGACAGAGCAGAGCGAAAGAGGTGAGTTTTAAGGAGAGATTTGAAGGTATGAAGGGAGGGGGCAAGGCGGCTGTGGACAGGGAGGAAGTTCCAGGCATGGGGGCAGCAAGGGAGAAGGAATGAAGACGGTTAGGGGAGCATGGAAGGCGTGGAAGGGTGAGAGAAGGGACAGAGGAGGAGCGAAGTGCACGGGCTGGAGTATGGAGGGAGATAAGCGCAGAAAGGTAGGGGGGAGCGAGGTTATGAAGACTTTTATAGGTGAAGAATAGGAGCTTGTGCAGGATTTGTTGAGGAAGGGGAAGTCAGTGAAGCGTAGAGAGGAGGGGCTGCACATGGTCGAAGCGACAGGCGAGGTGGATGACTCTGGCAGCAGAGTTTTGGACAGAGATAAGGGGAGAAAGGGGAGACCGGGGAAGTCCAGAGAGAAGGAGGTTACAGTAATCGAGGCGAGAGATGACCAGAGCATGAACAAGAGTTTTGACAGACGAGACAGAGAGAAAAGGGTGAATCTTAGCAATGTTATGGAGGGAGAAGCGACAGGATTTAGCAACAGTGTCAATGTAGGTTTTAAACAAAAAGGGTGAGTCAAAGATGAAGCCTAGGCTATGGGCTTGGGGGACAGGCAGGATGATGACCCCATCAATAATTATTGACAGCGAGGAGGAAGAAGAAGGATGAGGAGGGAAGATAAGGAGTTCAGTTTTAGCTAATTTGAGTTTGAGTTGACATTGAGTCATCCAGGTAGAGATGTCAGAGAGACAGTTGATGAGACGAGATTGAAAAGAGGGAGAGAGAGAGGGAGTAGAGAGATAGAGTTGAGTGTCATCGGCATAGAAGTGGTATTGGAAGCCATGGGAGGCAATGAGTTTGCCGAAGGATGAGGTGTAGATAGAGAAGAGGAGAGGGGCAAGAACAGAGCCTTGAGGAACACCAACTGAGAGGGGAAAGGAGGAGAAGGTGGAGTTGGAGAGAGACACATTAAAGGAGGGGTCAGAGAGGTAGGAGGAGAATCAGTTAAGGACAGAGTCGCCGAAGCCAAGGGAGTGAAGGGAATCCAGCAAGAGTGAGTGGTCAACAGTATCGAAGGCAGCAGAGAGGTCAAGGAGGACAAGAATGGAATAGAGATGTTTAGATTTAGTCACCAGAAGATCATTGGTGATCTTAGCAAGAGCAGTTTCAGTAGAATGAAGGGGGCAGAAGCCTGATTGGAGGGGGTCAAGGGAGGAGATGGAAGACAGACAGTTAAGGCAGCTGGAGTAGACAGCACGTTCAAACAGCTTGGAAGCAAAAGGAAGGAGTGAGAGAGGACGATAGCTAGAAGGGTCAGAGGGGTCAAGAGTGGACTTTTTGAGAATAAGAAAGACTGTGGCATGTTTGAAGGCAGAAGGGAAAGAGTCTGTAGAGAGGGAGAGGTTGATGATGTGCAGATATTGGAAACTAGTGTGATCCCTGAAGAATGAGTGTAATGTACTGCCATCAACCCACTTCCATCAAAATGAAGGTTGCTGTGTTCTGCCTCAGTTGTAGTTTCTGAATACTTATTGAAGGCAACCCCACACAGAGCATATTGTAATATTCTAGCATCAAACCTCATGGCATTACAACTCTTTATAATGTTAACCACGTAATATACACAATTATTTTACTAGGATTTCCTTTACAAACCAAATCTGGCACTAGGGCTGTAGCGGAATATCACAGCGGTAGCTATTTCCGGTGGAAACAGTGTTTCTGCAATTAGTGGAACGGCATGGCAGAGGCTTTCATTCCGCGGTTTCATTCCGCGGTTCCGCTTATTTAATTCCGCAACTTGGTGGAATCGTGGAAACATGACATTTTCGCTATTTCCGCAATTCCGCCAGCACCAAAAAATAGCGGAATAGCGGTTTTCCGCAATTTCCGCAATTTTTCTGCAATTTTTCCGCAATTCAGCGATTTGCAGAATTCCGGCGGAATTAGCGGAATATCCGCAGAAAAGTCGCGGTGTGGTGTGGGCAATTCCGAAATGGCGGAACAGAATCGCGGTGCGGTAAAAGCTGCTGCCGCATCAGCCCTATCTGGCACTAGGAATGTGTAAAATAGGACATGGGGGGGGGGGCAGGGAGAGGACAACACTACTTTTTGAGCGTCCTTCCCTTCCGACCAACTAGCTACTCTAAGCATTAGTCTTTTTTGGACTTTTCTGTATCCCTGGTTATATTTTGTCCTTCCCTTCAAAAACAGTGCAGCTATCTCTTTAGACATGGTAGAGTGAGGATACCTAATGGGGTACTGTAATACTGGAGTACAAAATATACCAAAACAAGTAAATCAAGCTGGTGGTGGGGTGGCATTATATGTTAAAGACAGCATTGAGTCAAGTCCTCCATTATACATGATTCCATCCTGGAGTGGGTGACCTATCTTTTGTGCATGACTGAGACCTGGCTGGACAAGTTGTTGGGGCCTGTGTTGGCTGACCTTGTTTCGGTTGGATACTTGGTCCAACACCAACCCAGGCTAGAGATGGGGCATTATTTTGAACGATGGGGTTTTCTGCATGGAGGTATTCAGTGAAAATGGAGTCCAGGCTAGAGGACCTTTACCTGGTGGTCAATTTGGCCGGTGATGGACCAGCGGGTCCATCCAGGGACAGGCTGGGGATCCTGCTGCTGTACTATGAACCCCACTGCCCTGCAGCATCCCTAACTGCTCTAGCCGCTCTGGTCTCACAGCTGGTCTTCCCGTCTCCCAGGCTTATTGTCTTGGGGGATCTCAATATACATGCTGAGGCTGGGTTGCATGGGACAGACAGGAGTTTGTGGCCATCATGGATACCATGGGACTGTCCCAGGTGGTGGTTGGCCTAACATACGAGGTGGGGCATACTCTGGACTTAATGTTTTGCACTGACTTTGAGGTGGGGGGTCCATTATTAGGAGGTGTAGAGTGTACACCCTTGCTATGGTTGGACCATTATGTTCTGCGGGCCTCCATGTTGACACATCTGCCTGACCGTAGGAATGTGGGGTCTATTCCGATGGCCCTCCCCCAGAGACATATGGATGAGGTTGGATTCCAGAATGCCCTGGGGGAGGTTCCTGGAGATCTCAATGACCGTTCCTTCGATGACCTTGTGACTTTTTGAAACAGCTGGCTATCAGAGGCCATTAATCAGGTGGCTCCTAGACGTCTGCTCCCGAGGCTTCAGCACAGCAGTGTCCCGTGGTTTATGGAGGACCTGTGGTTGCTGAAGAGAGAGGGTCGGAGGTTAGAGTGCCGATGGTGCCACACTCATGCCCAAGCCGATCAGTTGTACAGAGCATGATTAAAAGCCTATACTGTGAATGTATGGGTAGCAAGAAGTATTCATTGCTTCCCTTATAGCATCCACTCAGTCACACCCAGAAGAGCTCTTCCGGGTGGTGAGAGGGTTGTTCAGTCCTGCCTCTTTCCATCTGGATATGGATTTGTGACATGTTTTTGACATATTTTGCGTATAAAATCTCTCTAATAGAGCATGACTTTGATGATGTCACTTTGGAGGCAGTGGCAGAGCCAGAGGCATAATAGTGCCATCTGGTCACTTTTCCTGGGAGGATTTTCAATTGGTGATGCCCGCCAAGGCAGATTGCCTGAATTTTGTGCGAGCCACATGTGAATTAGATCCTTGCCCATCCTGGCTGATAAGAGCGGCTAGGTAGACCTTGGGGTCAGTGCTGAGATGTTTGAAGAAGGCTGTGGTTCATTCTCTCCTCAAGAAAACATCCCTTGACTCATGGTGATTTCAGACGTTATGGCCGGGCGCTTTCACCGTGGGCCGTGGGGTGTTTCGGACTATGGCCGGGGGTGAAGAGGCGAGCCAACAGACATTCCCCCCTTCGCCTCCAGCTGTGGTCCAAACCACCCCACAGCCCATGGTGAAAGCGCCTGGCCGTAACTTCTAGAGGGGTACACACACCCCGGAGGAGGCGGGGCCACACGGCACAGCATGCTGACACACGGCCCCACCCTCAGTGGTCCCCAGTGGCCCTCCCCCCTCCCGAGGTGCAGCGGCAGTGGCCAATATGACTGCTGCCGCTACCACAGATGGGGGGGGGAATCCTATTGACCGCGGTGAACGGCAAGTACCCAGATGTTGCTTTCTGTTCATCACGGCCATGGTGGCCATTCACCACACTTCTCGACCTCCTCGCATCCGGGGGTTCAGAAGTGTGGTGAATGCAAACGCGGACCGCCTTTTACTGTGGTGCACATCTGGCAGAGAGCCAACAGACATGCACAACAGTCAAACGTGGGCTGCGTTTGACTGTGGTTCAGCCAGGGTGAATGCATTCAACGTAACGTCTGAAATCACCCATTGATGCCAATGGGCTAGCGGCCAGTCTCTAACTTTCCCTTTTTAGGGAAGGTTATTGAGTGGGTAGTCTCCCATCAGCTTCAGGTCCATCTGGACCAAATTGGTTTTATAGATCCAACGCAGTCCAGCTTTCATTCTGGGTATGGTAAGGAGACAGTGTTGGTGGCATTGGTCGATAACCTCCTCGTGGAACTAGATAGTGGTCATATGACCCTTCTAGTTCTGTTAGATCTGTCAGCAGCCTTCAACACTGTTAACCACGAGTTGTTGGTAACATGCCTGCGAGATTTGGCCGGGGTGGACGGGACCGTTTTGCAATGGTTTTGTTCCTATTTGATGGATAGGTCCCAATCGATGGTACTTTGGGATTTTACGTCTTCCCCGGGGGGGGGGGGCTCCCATGTGGAGTACTGCAGGGTTCCATCTTGTTCCCTCTCCTGTTTAATGTGTATACGAAGCCGCTGAGGGAGGTCATTCACAACTGGAGGGGGGGGTTCCGATGTCATCAGTATGCGGATGATACCCAGCTGTATTTGTCTTTTTCATCAGACCTAGGCCCAGCTGTCTCCTTGCTGTCCAGCTGTCTAGTGGCTGTGGGGGACTGGATGAGGCAAAACCGGCTGAAGATCAATTCCGATAAGATGGAGGTGATGTTGGTTGGTGATGCCGCCAATCTGAGGGAGGGTGTCGCATCTATTATTGGGGGCATCTGCCCTCCACTGGCTCCATCTGTGCAGAGTCTGGAGGTGCTCCTGGATCCACACCTGTGTCTGGATCTTCAGGTGTCAGTTGTGGCCAGGGGCACCTTTTGACAATTATATCTGGCGAAGAGTCTTCGCCTTTATGTCTGACTCTGACCTCGTCACCATCATCCATGCATTTGTTACCTCAAGGCTGGACTACTATAATGCGCCCTACGTGGGACTGTCCTTGGTGATGGTCCGGAAACTGCAGCTTGTGCAGAATGCAGCGGCTCACCTCTTTACAGGGATGAGCCACAGAAAACACATAACACCTGTGCTCGGGGCTCTGCACTGGCTGCCAACTGTGTTTCGGGCACGATCCAAGGTGCTGTTTTTGACCTTTAAGGTCCTTCTTGGTCTGGGTCCTGCTTACCTGAAAGATCACCTCACCTCTGGGTTCTGGGGTGGCCCCTGCGGTCATCTGGGGAAGCCCTCCTGGAGGTCCCACATTGTTGGCGGGTCAGTACAGCCAGGAGGGCGTTTTCAGCAGCTGCACTGCTGCTTTGGAATGTTTTCCCACTTGGGGTCGACCTCAGCCCAGTTCTCCTGGCTTTTCAGCATAACTGAAAGACTTGGCTTTTCTGCCAGGCATTCCATGAAGGGGGGGGGAGGGTGTTTATGCAGATATTTTATTTTTGATACTTATGATTTTATTGCTGATTTTATAGAATTGAATTTTATACTAATATTGTTTATTGGATGCTGTAAACTGCCCCAGGATGCCAGAGGCAAAAGGGGTGGGGTATTAAGTTGAATATAATAATCAATCATCAATCATCATCTATAGTACGAACACACATTGAATATTGTGTGCAGTTCTGGTCACCCCATCTCCAAAAATACATATTAGAATTAGAAAGTTAGAGAGAAGGTCAACAAAAATGATTAAGGATATGGAACAGCTCCCGTACGAAGAGAAGCTTGATAGGTTTGGGGCTCATCAACTTGGAGGGGAAATGATTATAAAATCATGAGTGGTGTGGAACATGTAAATAGGGAATAGTACTAGAACAAGAGGATATTCTATGAAATTAAATGGTAGCAGTTTTTTAAAAAAATAACAAAGCATTTTTTCATTCAGCACTGAATTAACTTATGGAATTTACTGCCAGAGGAAGTGGTGAAAACTGGTAGCATAGTTAAATAGGGATTGGATAAGTTCTTGGATGATAGGTCCATTAATGGCTATTAGTCATGTAGGTTTGGAGGACATAACCTCTTAGAGTTGGGGGCTGGGACAACAGGGAATAGATTTCCTATTGTGATACTTCTCCCAGGAGAAAGATATTGGCCACTGTTGGAGACAGGATGCTCGCCTTGATGGACCATTGGTCTGACACAGTGCTGCACTATTTCTGTTCTTATGCTCATTGAACTGCTAGAGCTACACCCTGACAGATTATGTTTTGGTTTTGGAATGACAACTTCACTTGTAATTTTTGTGCACTATATAAACGTCTCAGATAACAGTAATGATTAGCTGTCCCCAAACTATACCTCATGGTCTAGCTTCCAAAACAAAGCTTTCTCATATAACCTGGCATAATCCATCTAACTTCCCAACACTGTTTATTAAATTCATTACAGAGAAGATTCATCCAGGTCAATGTGTCAGCTCTCTAGCTTGGTAAGCTATATGAATGTTGCCAAAACAGTGCCCCCTCCCCCAAGTCAGACTCTTTCAGAAAGTTGCTGTATGCCATCCTTTATAACCAAGTGTAGCTCCTATTTTAAATTATACCCATGCGCTTTAATTTTAAAACCATATGGCCATGTATATTTTCCTCAGAAAAGGAAGGAATCAGACTTGAACTGGCTCATATTCTCCTTCTCTAGTCACATCCTCATCTCTACTTTACATCCCTTCCATCTTCTACAGCTAAAGGCTATCCTACCACCATCCCACCTGTCTTGCACTATATTCCTGCTCTTAGCCCCAGCTTACATCTCTGCGAGAAACCCCAACAAATATATACCAAATTCCATCCTTCTTGGCCATGCCTAACCATGCCTTTCTACCTTGTTTCCTGGAAATTCACGATGAAAGAGAAGGCAAGAAAGACAGACAAGGGGGGCTTTTAATAAAAAAAGCTGTGATATAATGTAACTTTATAGGCCAGATTCCTGACTTGGTCTAAAATTCCAGAACCCCAAACCTCTCTTTTGCCATCAGTGTTCCAACCATAAGCACCAGTATCTCTGCCATTTCAAATTATATCATGAAATTGAAATCTGGTACACATGTTATATCAGCCAGTTGGCTGATACATGTTTATGTACTGTATGGACAAGAGTTAAAGACAGTTCTTGTTCTCCCAGGAGTGGGATATAATGCAGGAAGTTGCAGGCTTTATCATTTACTGTAGGTGATGTTTTCATTCCAGTAAAAAAAAGCTTCTACACACACTATGAACTCTACTCTGTGAACTTTAGTCTAGGGTTTTGTTTTGTTTTTAATCTCTTCAAACTCTTCTCCACAACTGTGACAATTAAAAGGCAAATTTTACAAGTCACTGCAATCACTTTTCTGTACTTCCAATAGGAAATAACTGTATATCTGTATTTCAGATACTGTGGTGTGGTTACCATTGATAAACTTTATACATTTTCATGCTGATGTGTAAGAACCACAGGATGTGTGGGCTGTCCTGTGTGTAGGCAAACAGCATAATTGGGACGTCACTGGTCCAGGACTCAAAGAGATGAGCAAGGAGCAGAGCAAGACTAGAAAGGGACCAGGAAGAGAGAAGCAAAGCCAAAATTAGGAGCAGGGCTGGAGTTGGGGTGTAAGGCAAAGATGAGAAAGTAAAGTTACTCCCTGAAATTAGAAGAGTATATTGTTCTAGAAGTGATAGTGTGTTGTTCAATCTGTCCAG
This sequence comes from Sphenodon punctatus, assembly GCA_003113815.1. NCBI lineage: Eukaryota > Metazoa > Chordata > Lepidosauria > Sphenodontia > Sphenodontidae > Sphenodon > Sphenodon punctatus. Next base: position 1,153,876 of record QEPC01004656.1, on the reverse strand, counting down.
CTTCCTGGTGCTACTCGGAACTTATATTGGCTGGCAACCAGTCAGGAAGCTGGGAGGTTGCATGAGCTTGCAGGCAGAAGGTTGTCCGTTGAGCAAGCTTGCTGGTGGGAGAGCTGCAATTCCTACTTTCCCACGAGATGGGAGCTGCGTTAGATTTGAATAGTGCATGCTCCCACGACATGAAAGCAGCTCGTGGAAAGGGCTCTAAGACCTGATATGGCTGTACGCCACTGCTTCTTCTGTAATTGTCTGTTGAAGACTGTCTAATTAAGCATGCGGATGAGGCGCCTTTTGGATTCTTTCGGGAAGTACTGTAGGAAGAACAGGTTGGAAATTAATAATGATAAGACGAAAGTGGTGGTCTTTACCAGGAAGTTTGTAATTCATAGATGGCTTTTTGACAGTAAAGTGATTATGCAAATTCGAGTATATAAGTACTTGGGCCTTCTGTTTCAGTCTAATGGGACCTGGACGATGCAGATCCAGGCTGCTCTAACCAGGGCAAAGCAATTGCATAAATCCATCTTATCCTTTTTCAGGTCTAAAAGGGGGCGATTAGTTACTCCAGCAATTAAAATGTATCAATCTAAACTAGTGCCCCAACTGCTGTATGAAGCCCAGTTTGGGGCACTCCGCAGGATTCGGACAGTAGAGTGTATACAAACAGGTTTTTTGAGAGCCCTTCTGGCTACCCCTGGGGGCATATTGAATTGTGCCTTATGTATGGAATGTGGCCTTCTGCCTCTCCATGAAAAGATCTGACGGAGAGCCATATCCTACCGGTTACGACTGTTTTTCAACAAGGCTTCGCCCTGGGCGCAATTGGTTCTGGCAGATAAATGTATTAATGCCTGGGTAACCGATGTTGAAGTGGAAATCAATCGATTGGGATTTTCTTTAGATATCTTAGCGCCGTTGGGTTATCAGGGGGCCTGAAGACATGTGTGTGATAGATTATTTGATGTTTCACTCCAGGAGGTCTGCGCAGCATTTGGGGATTGTAGTTCCCTGGGCCATTAACCTTTACTTACTACAGAAGTCGGGCCCCCCCCCATGTCTTATTTGGGGGGAAATCTCCCGCCATTGGCAAGAAGACTTTTTCTCCTGGCCCGACTTAATGTTTTTTCCTCTGCCCTTACGGAGGGCAGATACCGGGGTATTTCCCTGGCTGAGCGTCTTTGTAGTTGTTCTTTAAATTTTGTAGAGTCTCTGGAACATATTTTATTAAGGTGCCTCATATGTGGGGCTGAGGGAGAAATATCTGACGCCCTTATTAGCCCCTTATCCAGGTCGCTTGATTGAATTTTATGTTGTATTCTTCTTAAGCGATCGCTCCGTCATTATTACTGAGAAGGTGGGCTTCTACCTGAGCCAGGTTTTCAAACTAAAGGCTGTCGGCAAGAGGGTAAGCTGCAACTTTGGGAATAAGCCATGCTTCACTGGTGCTTATAGTTGCTCTCCCAATCGTCCCCCAGTTGTATTGTGACTGGGATGTAAATTAAGTTTGTTTTACTTTGTATGGTTTAATTTTATCAATTAATTATTTATGAATTTGTTTTAGAGATGTATTATACTAACTTTGTAAACAGAAGTAGGTTTTTTCTTTATTTAATTTTGTATTTTGCAATGGCTACAGCCAAGCAATAAAAGATGATGATGATTATTAATTAAGCATGCAAAACATACATTAAATAAATGTCCATGCTGTTTTGAATACTAATGTGAGATCTTTTTCGGTGGCTGCCCTGTGCTTTGGAATTCACTCCCGGAGGAGGCTTGGTTGGCCCCCACCCTCCTGTCATTTCAACATTTGTGTAATACCTGCTGTTCTGCCAGGCTTTTGGCGAGGGGGAGGGGTTTGGGAGGGAAGAGTGAGTTTTTATGATTTGCTTTAGAATTTGTTGATTTATTTTAAAATGTTCTATTGTTAAAAAATTGTGTCTTGTTCGCCGCACCAAGCTGCCTTTGGGCAGGAAGGGCGGGATATAAGTTTTAAATAAATAAATAAATAAATAAAAATATTTCAGCAAGTAGACATCTTAGGGTGAAAACAGACATGACACTAACCACCCTTTAACCACCCTTGGTGGTCATTTATGCATGTTGCAGGGCTGCATAGGGCACCAATACAGACCTGCAACATGGGGTGATTTCAGACGTTACGGGGCCCTTTGGCCCCATACCGAAATCACCGAAATCATTCCCCGCTGGGATTACCCCATAACGCCATAGCAGACGTGCCGGGGAGATCCCGGCGGGGAATGTGGGAGGGGGCGGGGCCGCGCGGCACAACGTGCAGCCGCACGGCCCCGCCCCCTCCATGCACCCCGCTGCCTGCCCTCCAGGGAGACGGGCGGGCGGCGGGGCCACTGCGGCCGCCGCGTCGGGCCGGAAGCACCATGGCCCGGGATCCCGCCGGGGATCCCGGGCCGTGGCAACCGGCCAGACGTGACTTTTTTTTGGTCCCCGCTGGGGATCTTTTTGACCACGCTTCCCGGGACATTCCCCTGGCTAGCCCAGGAAGCGTGGTTCAAATTGACCCCTTGCGGGTATTGACCGTGGCGAACACGGTCAATACCCACGCGGGGTCATTTTCAACCATGCTTCCCGGGCTCCCCAGGGGACTTTCCCGGGAAGTGTGGTGAAAGTGATCCCCGGTGGGGACCCCAAAAAAATCACGTCTGGTCGGGCGCCACGGCCCGGGATCACCGGCGGGATCCTGGGCCATGGCGATTTCGGCCAGACACTGCAGCCGTATTGGCCCTGCCACCCACCCCTCTCCCCAGAGGACGGGCGGTGGGGAGCATGGAGGGGGCGGGGCCGTGCGGCCGCACATTGCACCACGCGGCCCCGCCCCCTCTCAGATTCCCCACCGGGATCCCCCGGCACGTCTGTTAGGGCGTGACGGGGTCATCCCGACGGGGGATGATTTGGTTGTTTTCGGTACGGGGCCAAGTGGCCCCGTAACATCTGAAAACACCCTAAGTTTATCTAGCTAAAAAAATCATGTTTAATCATTTGCAAGCCAGATGTTGGAATTTGTTATTCCAATATATAATGTGTCCAAGACTACATTATTAAATGGCTTTTCCATTTTATGGTGGAGAAAGAAAACAACAATTTCTACTAGAATAAAATAATTGTTAATCACCCCACTTCAAGGGCAAGAGAGGTATTCCTTTATGCAATTAAGATCTTGTAGTACATTTATTACTCCCTTAACAAGTGTTTAGCTTGCCCAGTAACACAGGAGCTTGGGAAGGCTGTAATTGGTATTTTTAATGTTTTGATTAACATATCTTGGCAGACATTATTTTATGGAATCAGTGGTGAGAAATTGAATACTCTCTGATCAATCATTTGATCTATAATGTTTGCCCCAGGATGACCCTACTCTCTGAACTCCTGTAGCTATCTCCATACTTAAGGGGAGGGGGGATACTGCTGTCTGCTAGGGGTGGGCGAACAGATCGCAGTTCGGGTTCGGCTGTTCGGTTCGGCCGTTCAGCCGTTCTGTTCGGCTGTTCGGTTCGGCCGTTCGGAAAATGTTATGAGTGTTTTTTTGTTTGTTATATGTTTTGGGGGGTTTTTATTGGGTGTTATATGGTTTTCTTTTGTTTTTTATTTGGGTTTTTTTGTTTTTATATGAGGTTTTTTAATTATTTTTTTTGGTCTAATATTATATATATCTATCTACACTAAATCTAACTGCTATTAACTATTCTAAATGCTATGAACTAAATGGATTATCTAATATGTACACAGGCCTACTCCTACAAACACTAAAACTAAATCACTAACGCTATCTCTATCACTAAGCTAGCTCCTACAACTACTATCCCTAACCTATCTATCTATCTATCTATCTATCTATCTATCTATCTATC
>QEPC01004656.1:1134032-1144358 GCA_003113815.1 Sphenodon punctatus | reverse complement strand
TTTAAACAAAAATCCAGGCTGGGCAGGGTGGGTGGGGAGTGTCCCCCCTTACACCCGCGCAGCCTGGACTCGGGGAGGTTTTTTTTTCCCCTTAACTTGGGGCTTTAAGTTTTACATTGCAGCCATTTTTAAATGGCTGCAATGTAAAAAATCCGGTACCCGGAATCCAGTACCCCGGACCGGATTGCCGGGTCGAATCCGATAATGCCGGTACGGGCATTATCGGATGCCGGATTTTACCGGTTTCCCGCCCCAATGCACTGTGAATGCCTAGTAGAAATTAGTAGTAGTAGTAATGGGAATACAGTCTCTTGTGCCCAAATAACTAACTTTTTTGATAATATTATTTAGATACTCCCTTTTAGCCTAGGCAAGAGCCCGCTGAAGTTAAGAAGGTTCTTTCAATTGATTTCAATGGGAGTTGATAAAATCCACTATGAGAATTCCCACTGACGCCACTGGGAGCTATGGGTAGAGAAGTAACATCTCTCTGAATCCTCCATAGAAAGGAACTGCTCTGATTTTGCTACAAACTGTCAGAAAATGGTAAGAAATAATCCATCCATTCTCTTACTTTGAATAACAGCAAGAATCCCAGCAGGGGTGGCCCTACCGTGGGGCGGCTCATGGCAGCCACCCCGGGCCCCACTCATGGGGGGGGTTAGGGTCCCCAGCTCCCGGCCTGATAGTAGGGAGATGGGGACCCTGAGCGTGGAGCCCCCAGTTGACTCCGACTGACAGGCAGCAGAGGGGGATAGAAGGAGTGAGGGAGAGGCAGAGACCCCACCTCTCTCCTGCTGTGCTCCCTCCCTTCCCCTGCTGCCTGTCAAAGTCTTGGCCAGGGGAAATGAGGGAGAGAGAGGCAGAGGTCCCACCTCTCCCTCATTTCCCCTGGCCGAGAGACTGACAGGCGGGGAGGCACCCACAGAGTGAGGGAGAGGCCGGGCCTCTTCTTCTGCCTCACCTCCGGCAGAAGTGAGGAAGAAGCAGGCAGAGGCCCCGCCTCTCCCGCATGCCGCTGGCCCCCTCCGCTGCCTGGCTGTTTCAGCCAGGGGAAATGAGGGAGAGGCGTAGCTTCTGCCTCTCTCTCCCTCATTTTCCATGGTCGAGACTGTGACAGGCAGTCACAGAAAGGGCCCCCTCATTTTTTCCCTGCCCTGGGCCCCACTTATACTAAAGCCGGACCTGACTCTCACTCTCTCAGCTGTTGTCACAAAGTCTGTTTTTACATGGACAGAACTGGAATTGATGGATACGTGTGTGGTGTGTGAAGTGTCCACGCATGTTCAGTGAGCGGATGGAAATCAACCGGGTCAGGGATGGTACGCCCCTTTCCCACATGCAGTTTGGTCTTCCCCCACACAGAGCATCCTGGATTTGTCCCCAATGCTCCATGCATGGGTATGAGTGGGCAGTGCATGGGTCACAGGAGTGCACACCCCATGCCACCTTCAGAAGGATGCTTGGATGGGTGGGGGACTGGTGGACCTTCATGGGTGCGTCGTGTCTAAAAATGGTCAAACAATCAACCATTGCTGTCATGAGATATAAGAGACGCTAACTTTTGTGGGAGGCACGGGCACACGTTTATGGGCATAACCAACCACAAGTTGATTAATAGAATAAAGATCTGAGGAGCATATGTGATACCTGACAGCAGTAACCATCTCCATGTTGCTTCACTAGGAGGCTCTGCCACAGTGCTCACTGTTTCAGTACAGCATATAGGGACCATGCCTTGCCCACGCTGAAAGGATACAACCCTTCTTGTGACATAACCCTTTTTGAGGACAGGAGACAGACTCTGAAGCCCAGAACAATGCCATTCCTAGAGATGGCGTATAACCCTCAATCATGGAATCCCTTGGTCCCCTATTAATCTCTTAAGGAAATTCCCTTTCTAAATATCCAGGTTTCTGAATAAATCCCACCACAGGTTATGTTGTTGTATTTGATTTGACCTTGCCACAAGGACATTCTAGGGGAAGCAAAGCCAAACAACCAAATAAAAACCAACAACCTCACACCCCACCTCAGCCAATCTGGAGGCAGAGGGGGACAGGGAGGGGGGAATCCTTGCACTGTTGATGCAAAATGTTAGTTTACAGATTCAACTCTCTTTAAATCAAAAGCAGAACCAGTGGATGCACCCTTACAAATTTTGGAGCACTGACTGTTGAGCCATCCTGAAAGACGATTCCCCTGTTGAGGCAAGAAAACTCTAGGTAGAAGTAAACAGCATTTGGCCATCTCCCTTCTCAGACCAGGCCAGCACATTTCTGGTCAGTCCCACAACTTCTCTCTCTACACTACGGTGTGGGACGATGCATCACACTTTACTAACTACAAACACAATATGTGCATGAGGGGTGTGGTCTTTCTGACCCCCCCAAAAAAAACCCACAAACAAACAAACAAACAAACAAACAAGGCAGTCAAAAGATGTTGAATATCATCTACCGTGCCGGAAAGTGCTATAGAAAAGGACCATACAAAACAAGGATGGCCCATAAGTATTGTAGGAATCTGAACTCTAGGAGTGACAGGCTAACTTAATCAACAGAATTGTACCACGGAAGACTTATGGTCCAACATACCTAAAAAAAAATCTCCAATTTATCACAGTAACACAAGTTGCATGTAATTTCATTTAGGATTCTGTTTTCATGGGAATATTCCACAAAAATATGGTCAAATCATTTTCTTTCACACTATAGCATGCTGAAAAGGTTAACATAATAAAAATGAAGATTGTATAGCTTCCCAAAATGCTAGCGCTTGAACTAACAGCAGGTGTTCAGCTTCCTGAAATAATTATACAGAATTGTCTGGGGTACATGGGAAATATCAGGTAAGGACACTAAACAAAAATCTAAGTGTGAATCTGATTACATACATACATACATACATACATACATACATTGTACAGGGTAAACATAACTGAAGTTACTTATGTAACTATGTAACGCAAGGCCGATTCTTTCCATAATACATATTTACTATACAGGTATGAAACCTTGCAATTTACTGTATGGTTACAATGCTGCATTATACTCTGAACTACCATGACTTGACAAAGTTTAGCATGTGATAGAGAATAAGCCAATTCCATTTTTTTGTAATAGGAAACAACATTCTTTGTAATACAAACCAACATATTTAATCAGTATTTATATAGATGTAATTAGTTTAGATTCTGGAAGTTCAAAGAACTTAAATTGCTAATCTTATTTGTATTTGCAACAGAGCAGTACTATAACAGTCTGAAGGAAATAAATTCAATTCTTAAAACTCATTAACATTTTTGGACCATGACAACAGTATTCAGCATAACGTACTAAAACTGATTAAAATTTGTTGGGGAGGAAATTGAAGGAAAATGATATGCTAATTAATTAAAATGTGCCAAGAATTGCAGCAATACAAATATTGTCCAGTTAATGACTTCAAACTGTAGAGGTTTTCCTGTCTACAGACATATTTGGATCTCATTTAGTGCCAAGTGTCCTTTTTGGCAGGGGCAGGAAATAGAATCTCATTGAAAATGAGCATTCAGTTCCCATTTTACAAATAAAATATAACACACCGAAAAGTGACTGGCAGGGGCAGAGGGGGGGTGGGGGTAGATATTATGGTATCCCATGCTTGTTTTTTCCATTGCTGTATAAAATGTGAGTTACTTTCCCAGTAAAAAGGGAAAGCTCAAGCTCAAATTGAGATCTGACAGTAAATATGGGTTCTCTCCTTGTCAACCATCATCCCAAATGAAGGTTGCACAGATAATATCAGCTACCAACTGTGCAATCCTATTGTCCTCAAATCATGCCTAGGTGACACCTGTGGAATCCCATTGCCATCAGTATATTTGCACAGGTGTAACTGATTGTTGCTTTAGAAGTATAAAACCAAGCAATTTTGACAATGATGCATATGAAGTAGGCAGCTGGCTTTTATTATCTTTCAGCTGCTTTGGCTCTTCAGTGCCAATGGAAGTGAAAGAAAGACAGACAGAAAGACAGAAAGACTAATTAAATGAGCACAGAGTGCTCAAAATACACTGAACAAATAAGGTAGCATTTTTTGCAGTTCCTTTATAAAGCAGATCCATTCTTTAAGTGCTGAAATCCTTCTTCATCTATAGATGTTTGTAAGGACAGATATCACACTGACAGTAGGTGCAACTATGCTAATGAGATGTTACCATGAAAATGATTATTCTATGCTTAGGTTAAACTTCTGAGCATACCTAGTGTGAACTAGATTTTTCTGAAGCCTGAGGAAAATCTAACAGTGCTGAATGTTAGAGCAGCTATGACTTCTCTCCTAGCAAACCTGTTTCCTTAATGCTTACTAAACTTTGCAGTGCAGACACTAACAACCTCAAAGGCTTTTTTATTTTATGACTTTGCTATAACCTTGGAACTAGAATCATTGTATGCTTTAAATCCTAAACTGTGATCTGCAGTACCTGCTTCATAATCACTGTGAGGCAGGGCTCCCAAAGATTTAGGAAAATAAAAAAGTAGTATATCAATAGATTAGGCACACCTGCACATACTATAGCTTATCTCCAGAAAAAATTGGGCTTCCAAAATTTAAAGAGAATGTCACATAGAGCCTAAGTAAACAATTCTGAAACAAATGAATGAGAGTCTAACCTGCAAAATAAACAAGAGGAAGGAGATATGTGCAAAATACATTTTTAATACAGTCACGTTCTACAATTTTCAACAAATTCTTAAAGATTTTTGTTAGATACACAGCACATTTATTGAGCAGGGGGGGAAAGATAATCTAAGCCTTTATATTGAAAAATCTACTGGCTAATTCCCTCTTCATTGCTCCGTTTTACTGCCCCTCACAGTTTTAAAAGAGAAAAAGACAGTGAGTGTTTTTAAATGAGACGGCCGGAGGGTGCAGTTAGCGCGTGAGGAAGAAGCAGGGGCATCATGCATGGGGAAGTGCTTTAAGTGAGCAGTCCCATGAATAGCCACCATATCCACCAGGAGTGGGGCTCCACGGGAACTACTGGTTACCAGTTTCATTGGTATCTGATTAATTCGATATCGGATTTATCGGTATCAGTATATCGTTTTTTGTAACATTGCCTATTTTCTCGGAGCTTTAACATTGTGACCATTGTTAAATGGAGTTGATGTTAAAAATCCGAGAGAACCTGACAATGTTAAAAAAACAATATAGATACCAACAATTATTGGTATTATCGGATTAGACTGATATCGACAATGATCGGTATTATCGGATTAATCTGATACCGATAGTCCCACCCCTACTATCCATGCACTGCCCAGCCTGTCACTACATGGGGCATTCCAGTTATTCTTTGAGTGCCTCATATGTTGACGGGGTGGGTGGTGCGTGAGTCATGGGAGCATGCACCCCCATGAACCAAATTCACATGAGTGCTCCCCCACATGGACAGTGGGTTTTATGCATGGGGGTGTCTCACTTTAAAAACACCCAAAAGGGCCAGGGGGAATGACAGAAGGAAAGAGAAAAAGGAAATTAAGTGAAACATCAAAGACTGAGAGACTGAGATAAAGGGTGTTTTCTGATGTTACGCGATCACTGTCAACCACAGACAATCCCCTGTGGTGGCGGATGGTTGCGTAACGTGTGTTTGCTCGCTGCCAGATGTTCACCACAGTGAACCACCGGTGGTGAACAAGTTGACCACGCTTTCAAGGATGGTCCTGGCATTGGGTGATTTCAGATGTGACGGGGTGCCCATTGGCCCCGGCACAGAATAATCTTTTGATTCCCTGCTGGAATCAAAATGGCCCGTTAATAGACGAGCCAGCTGATCCTGGAGGGGAATCAGGGAAGGGTGTGGGGCTGTGTGGCACAACGTGCAGGCGCACAGTCCTGCCCCCCCACACTCCCCAGGCCACCCACCCTCCGGGAGATGGGCGGGCGCAGCGGCCAGTGGGGCCACTGCGCCCGATTCCGTCCCAGAGTCGGGACCACAGCCCAGAATCGGCAGCGGTAACAGACATTACCGGCCACCGATTCCAGGCCGTGGTTCAATTAACCACGCTTTTGGAGATGGTGCCAGGACCATCCTCGAAAGTGTGGTCAATTTGCTCACCACCGGTGGTTCACCATGGTGAACATCTGGCAGTGAGCAAACACGTTACATGACCATCCGCCACCACAGGGGATTGTCTGTGGTTGACCGTGATCGCATAACATCTGAAAACACCCACCACCTCCAAAAGCGTGGTTAGGGCAGGCCTGACGGAGGGCAGGCAGCCTGGGGAGCATGGGGGGTGGGGCTGTGCAGCCGCACGTTGTGCTGTGCAGCCCCGCCCCCTCCCCCGATTCCCCTCCGGGATCAGCCAGCTCGTCTGTTGATGGGCTGTTTTGATTCCAGCGGGGAATCAAAAGGTGATTCCGTGCTGGGGCCAATGGGCACCCCGTCACGTCTGAAATCACCCAAAGAGACAAATTCAGAAGGAAATGAGAGAAAAATGAAATTATTAACTGCAATGTGTACATATTTGTACTGTAGTGATTTAAGTTGTCCACACACTGTGTACCTAATGAATAAATCTACCTCTTTTTATATTTTCAAATCATGGCAGGTATGAAATTAGACAATGGGCTATTCCTGGCTTTTATTTTCATTTTTCTTTATTTTAATGCCAATCAATAAATATATTCTAGATGATTAACTGTTATTCATTTCCTTTATTACAAAAGGCAAGCAGTTAAACCTACTATTGTTCTCAACAACATACCTTCATTTAGTGAGTTAAGGTATAACATTGGAATCCTTAACACAATGAGGGAAATTTTCAAAAGCTACCACTATATATAGATTTTTTACTAATGCATAAAGAACTCTGTAGACTCATGAAGGAGTACCATAGATGTGATTTTGACTAACCAGGAAGCTTATGACAACGTTGAGGACTTTCAGCTTATTCCAAGACCAGAGAGTGATCATTTGGTTCTTGGGGTATATATTATGTCCCAGAGCCAGCCCCAAAGGCCAAATATAGTCTACCCCCAGGGAAATCCAGCTGGGAGGATTAGGAAAATGTCAAATGTATCACTTACCTTGCGATTCCAGGCCCTTTGCCTGGAGGGGGAATTTAATACGTTGCGCTCCCAGATGTTTCTTTCAAAGGACAACGACATGGTTCTTCAGTGCTACGAAGGAATTATTGATAGTATACAGGGGGGGCATTTGTGGTAACGGAACCAAGGCATCGGCGTCACAGATCCCACCCTTGGTATGATCAGGATTGGAAATTATTAAAGAAGCAACTTATTATCTCTAGGGTAAGGTGGGTTAGGGCCCCTAGTGCATTTCATCATGGGGAGCTCCGGAAGGCTAGGAGGGCGTATGCACTACTATTAAAGGAAAAGCGGGGCAACTATTATAAGGAGATATGGGCCAGGTTGATGGTGGCCCAGAGGATGAAGGATTCCCACAAATTTTGACAGGAGATGAATAGGATACTTAGACCTCAGAAAATCTTGGGTAATTGTAAAGTAGCCAACGAACTTTGGGAGTCCTTCTTTGGTCAGCTATATGAAGATCCCCTCGAGATAGAGGTATCAGTCCAGTCAACCATGGGAGGGGATGGGATTGAGGATGCGTATTGGCCACAGATAGATTTCCCAGAGGACCAAATTTTGGACATAATCCTATCCCTAAAACCAGGTAAGGCCCCAGGTCCCGACTATGTTACTCCTGGGATGCTCCAGGCGGCCTCCCAGTGGTGGGCTTCGTTGTTGGGCAGGTTGTTTAACAACATTAGTATTCATATGAAGATTCCATCTTCTTGGTCCCAGAGTTGGATTATCCCCATCTTCAAAAAGGGGGACATAACGGATCCAGCAAGTTACCGACCTATAAGCTTGTTGTCGGTGGTGGGCAAGGTTTTGCAAAATGCATATTAAAACATCTTGAGCAGTGGGTGGAAATAAGATCAATTGTCCCACAGGAGCAGTTCGGCTTTGGGAAAGGCAAATCTACACTAGATTGTTGCTTTATATTACAACATATCATCCATAAGTACCATAGGATCAGGAAGGGCAAAATATTTCTAGCCTTTATAGACCTGACCAAGGCCTTTGATTCTATCCTGTGGGCTCATCTTTGGGGGAAGCTCTCAGCGCTCGGGATTAACGGCAACCTTTTGGCCCTCATAGTTCAGCTATATGATAACAACAAGGCTAAAGTTAAAATGGGCCCCAATAACCATCTCAGTAGGGACATTGCTATTCAAAGGGGGGTCAGACAGGGATGCGTCCTGGCACCACTACTGTTCAATATCTATCTTGCGGATCTTGCGCGTTGTTTAGAAATGGAAGATAACCATCCCCCCAGTATTGGTGCCCAAAAGCTGTATTTTTTGCAGTTTGCAGATGACCTGGTTTTAATCTCTCAGACAGCGAAGGGATTAAAGCGTCTGCTCCAGGGTCTGGACAGATATTGTGCTCTAAATAAATTGACACCAAACCAGGGAAAATCTAAGGTTATGATTATGGTGTCTCACAAACCACTGGAGAAGTGGGAGATTGCTAGCAAACCCATGGAGGTGGTGAAATCGTACATGTATCTTGGGGTGATTTTTACCAACAGGGGCACGTGGTTCAGACACGTTTTGGGCAGAGCAGCAAGAGCAGCCCAATTTGCAGGGGCCATAGGGAGAGCAGCAAGGATCACGCAGGGGGTGCCAGTTTCAACTTTTCTCAAGGCTTATCGAGCAAAAGTTCCACCAGCGGCAATGTTCGGCCTCGAGATTATTCCTTACCCTATAATTCTACCATTGGAAATGGTGCAAGACGCGTTTCTTCACAGGATCTTGCAGGTTGGGAAAGATGTTCCTGGCCCAGTGTTAAGAGCAGAAACAGGAATGCCCTCTATGGAAAAGCATGCAAAATCCACCTTGCTGCGATACTGGTTAAGGTTGATCTCTCTTCAAGAAAAGTCCCTTCCGGGACAGTGTCTCCAAGAGGAATTGAAATTTGATGGTAACGGAGGATACCCGTGGCTTAGGTATTTGGCGTATCTTTTACAGAGACAGGGCTTCTCCTTTGCTTATTTTGTGGGGAAATCCTTGGTGGAGATTAAGAAGGAAATCCAAGTTAGATTGGAGGATATAGAGAGACAAGAGGACTTAGCAAAGGTAGGAAGTTGGAAGGTTGCACCATGGCTTAAGCTAACAAAGACAGTATGGGGGACAGAACCTTACCTAGACATCCTCCAAAATAATAATCTTTGGAGATGTTACACACTTCTCCGATTCCAGATGGTCAAAACCACGGTTGTGGAGGGGAGGTATAAGAAGATCCCCTATGCAAAATGAATCTGTACATGCTCCCAGGGAGGGGTGGAGACCGTCGAACATTTTTTGTTTTCCTGTCCCTACTTCACAGTCCTGAGAGCGGTTTGGCTCCAAGCGTTTAAGCTCGACACCATTTGTGTAGGACCGGGTTGTGGGTACAAGAGATTACTTTCCCATGAGACTAAGGAGGATATACTGGCACTTGCATCCTATGTTTGGCTGGCGTCCCAGAAAAGGGCGGAGGTGGTAAAGGTAAAGGTGGCGAAGGAGGGATGGCAGAAGCTAGTAATCCAACTGATGGGCTAGAAGCATTAAAAGATCTAACCGCATTTACATATATATTAAGGGTAAAGTCTTGTCATAGCAACCCTCCGCTGAAGAGCTAGGTATTAGGGCCACTTAATTGCTCATGAATGCTACGCTAATAAAAGTTTGTTTCCTTAGCAATAAGGCTACAGTGGCTTTAAAATGAGATGTGGCAAACTAGCCATTTGTTTTATGGACTAAAAGGTAAAATGGCTAGTGGGCAGTTACTGGTATATATGGCTATGTGCCCAGTATAGAGGCCATTATCTCATTTTTTAGTGTTACGGCTGAGTAGAATACTAGTAACCAAATTTGGTAAATCATTACATCAGTAAACTACTAAATTAGAGTTGCCGCCACAGGATATGTCAAGTGTATTATAACACCGGCTGGTTTCTCTCCAAGCTCATGTATTTGTGATATGCTGTTTTGTTATCTTATGTTGTATGGTTATCTTATATTTCCTTCATGGTGAAAGCCAGTGCCGTATTAAACATTATTATTATTATTATATAGATTTTTTACTAATGCATAAAGAACTCTGACTCTTTATCCTGCTGAGCCACTATTCCTATACCTACGATCGGTTTACCCTTATCCTTGCAACATGGACCTGCCTGCTGTCATTCTCATTGTAACCAAGCCAAGTACGTGCACTTGAGACCTCGCATCTTCATGAATGTTAGACCCCTTGTCT
>QEPC01004656.1:1065443-1124105 GCA_003113815.1 Sphenodon punctatus | reverse complement strand
TAGGTAGGTTAGAAGATTAATTGGGGGCATCTCCTTAAGAGATGAGGGAGTGATTTCAGCTGCAATCGCAGGGTATGGCAAGCGGTGGAGTCAACCCCTTGGGAGAGGTGATCGCGAGGGCCGTAGGGACACGTACTGTCCCCGGCTTGAGGGCACCCTCCTCCTTCCCCCAGCCCATCCAGGCCGTGGTCCCCCTCCCCGTGACTGTGGTGCCGGGAGGGGGAAACGTTTAGAACAGTTATGAGGGATTGTTACCCGATGGGATATCGGGCTAATCCCTGAGTTATGTTCATGTGTTTTTGAGTATGGGTGCTGGACCCAATTCACCTTAGCGAATTGCCCCACCATCATAATTCGGTCACATAATGTGTTTATTAATAAAGAGTGCGGCCATTTTAATTCCAATTCTTGTGTCATGTCTCACTTGGGGGAGGGGTGCGTCGACAACTATTATTATAGACAGGATTCTAAATGACCTATCCTTGATAGGTTATCTACCTCTGAGGAGAGGTCTCATGTCTGAAACTTTGCTAAGGTCTAATTATTCAAATATCACATATTGAAGGGTCTCCACTAGGCAAAATTGTCCCACAATGCACCATTCACACTTCACATTCTTGCCCTGCTATTAGAGCAGTAACCATGGTTCTCGACCTCCAGCCGGCCAGAGGTTGAGAACCGTGGTTAGCTTTGACCCTTGCCAGAGATTCACTGTGGTGAACATCTGGCAGGGGTCAAACAGACGTTCACTGAAACGCCACTGCTACAGGGAATCGACTGGAGTTCACTTTGGTGAAAGGTGTTTTTGTAACGTCTGAAATTACCCAACGTATATTCAGAATGGAGCAAGATTCAAATCATGCATACGTCCGATATCATCTAGTGTGTGCTCTTTTCTCTGCTCTTTTCCTCAAGAGCATTACTTTAATACTTGAGGGTAGGAACTGAACCTATAATCCCATTTTTGGAATTAGAAAGGGGAAAATAAAAATCAGCAATAAACCATATTCTACCCATGGGATGGGAGTTTCTGACCCTTGACTTACAAGGTCCAATACCATGGAAGGAACTTCTACCTACATTCTTGACCTGCTCCTTGCACCACCTCTCCAACTCCCATTCATCTATGCCCCAAATAAGCAAAACTACCTATGAGGTAGCAAAACTTCTACCTATAAGGCAGTACTGTTTTGGGCAGTTTTTACCACAGAGTTCTTTGTAGCATTGTGTGTTAGTGAATTGGTTCCAGCATCAGAGGATGATAGATCAGGACAGACGTTGGACTTCCAGGACATTGTCATGTGCACAAAACACAGTGGAGAGTACCATTTGCCAGCTGAAAACAGACCAGACAAGCCAGGGCAAGATGTTGACCTTAATGGTGACGCCTGTCAGGCTAATATGCCAGTAGATGCTCCGAGGGCTTTCTTGGCCATACACCCACAGTGGGAAGGTCATTTACTTATTCATGCCAATGGAGCCTTCTTAACGAAATTCAGTTTATGGCAATCTTCCAGGAAGGTATCAAAAAACTCGAGATGCTGCCCTCCAGTTTCAGATCCCACTTGTTTAGAATTTGGGTAGTGTCCACAGCTCCAGTTGGGGGTGGGGGGGTCCCACTGGAAAGGATACAAGTGTGGGATAGGGAGGTGGAGGTCCAGCACCTGCCATTCCTATGTCAAGCCTCTGGGATCTCACCAGAAGTGAAGGTGCAGTTTTTGGTTTTCATAACTTTGCACTGTTGTTTTGAGGTCCTTGGATCCTATCAGCTGTGTGGCCACAACATTGACCATTGAGCAGGACAAAGGGCAACGGGCTTCAACTTCTGACTCTGGAACTCAGCTGGGATGTGGTCTGCATGTGGGTCTGTCATGGATAGTACTTAGGGGCATACTTTGGGATCACTTGTTGCCAATGCTGGGGGGCAAGGCACTGATATAAGGGTCACCAGACTTCTTAGTAATCCACTTGGGAGACAATGATCGAGGGTTATGCAAGACCTTCATGCTCACTGATCATATTACGAGAAGCATTACTCTCTTGCAGAGTGAATGGCCACAAACAGATGTCTGGTGGTTGGATATGCTGGAGCGCAGAATTTGGTGCTATTCCCTGTCTCCTGCTAAAATTGGGAGGGTTAAAAGTAAGTTAACAGAGCTGTCTGTCTTGGGTATGATTATAGACATTGGTGGCAGGGTTATCCACCATCAGTCGATATCTTTTCAGGACACAAACCCTTATAAAGTTAATGATCTCCTTTCAGACAGAGGAAATTACATATGGCTGGATAATTTGCTGGTGGTCTTGCATGGGCATTTTGACATACCTGTGTGGGGGAAAGGGGTTGGTGGCAGATGCCTCCCCCCACCTATTTTCTGTGTTGGATATCGCCTTAGGAGTCATGCTGTGCTGAAACTCCTTATGAGTAGGGGGGTGCTCAGTCACCCCATTGCCAATAAGAGGTGGGGTACAAGCGGGCTGGGGTTCAACTCAAGGCTATGCAGAGCTGGGCTGGGATTACTACCCCTCTGCCATGTGTGTGTGGAGGGGGTTAGCAAGACTAGGTCGGGTCACCGCAGTTGGGGTGCTGGAAGTAGCTCAGTCCTTTTCCTGTGTTGTATGTATGGTTCTGGGCTTCTATATGTCACAGGGTATGCCCAACAATTCGCTACCCAGTGTTGTATTTTCGATAAAGTTGAGGCCAATGCCTTTAACTCATCAAAGTGTCTTGTGTGGTTCCTTTGGGTTGTGCTCGTACAACACAGTGATCTTATTTCTACCATCAGATACATTCTCTTGGAACGCAGTGGAGGCTAGTTGTGATTGGACAAGAACATACTAAATAAAATACCTCAGTTGACAGATACAGGGCATACCTTAGTTTACCAAACAAACAAGCAGCACTAGAAAAAGCTTCTGAGCAAAGGTTTAACTTTCTTCTTAAGTAAAAAAACTGATGCAGCTTTTGGTTTATATTTAGGTATGAGAAACATCATGTGAGTTGAGAGGCTAAAAGAGCTCTAAGCAAGGCCTTTCAGTCCATTAGCTAAGAACTTTGTAGAATATGTGTTTTTAAATATCCATGATATAAATCTGTCATTTTATCCTTTAGACCAAAATTAAGTTATTTCAGTCTGATGCATAAGCACACATCTAAGTGTACTGTTAACTTAGCAAATCAAATCAAACTTTATTGTACTGGCCCATAGGCCATGACAAATTGTCAAATTAACAACCCAAGCTAAATATAAGACAAACACCACCACACAAAAAAAAAGAAAAACACAAAAAACAACATATTATTTGGGTACAAAACTTATAATAAAATTTAGGTTCAAATACAAAACTTAAACATCACTCAGCTCATCTGACATCCTAAAACCGTGGACAGAGATCAAAATTCATTGTTCATAATCATTTCAGCCCGAGCTTGCTCATTCAAAGCCAGTTTCCTTATTCTAGTAATTTCCATAGTATAAGCAAAGCGAGCTAATACGTTTGAGAGCTGAGGATTTCTATTAGCCAACAAACGCTCAATTTTTTCCCCAGTAGATAAATTCAGGGGCATTTTCAATCGATCCCAGAGCCTAACACGCAAATGTGAATACAAGGGGCACTCTAATAGGTAATGGGGGAGATCCTCAATACCTAAGGAACAACATGGACAGATCCTGTCCACGTATGGGACCCCCCGAAACCTCCCCTCCAGCACTGCTGATGGCATGATCTGTAAATGCAGCGCGAATAGTGTGTTAACTTAGCATGTCTTAATTAGCAATCATGTAACAGGATAGAATGGTCACTCAAAGTGGCAATCCAAAATAAAATTATTATGGTATGGCAAAAAATATTTTGATTGGCCAACAGAAAATACTAATCAGCATGAAAAATGCAAGTCTTGTTTTATCATTGGGCTCAATTTTGAACTCAATACACGAATTACATTCATTATTTCTACTGAGATCATTCTTAGATACCCTTATCGAATACAGGGTTCCATTGTACCAGGTTCAGTAAACACAAAAAATACCAACTGGGGATTAGGTGGTGGTTACACTAGTTTCAAAACTACACTAGTAAAATAAGCTCAGAATTTTGGCCTCTTTTTTGTAATTGTTAGTATTAAAGGATGTGCTCCTGCAACGAGGAACGCAAAATTAAGATGCAGACTTCTCAGTTCAATCTACTTCCTCTGAATGTTTATTTAGTAGAGCCCTAATTCTTCAGTCTCGTGGCTGCTGCTGTTAAAATGTGTGCCAGTACCCAGCAGCATTTTTCAACACATCCTATATTCATTTGTATAGAACACAAGAATATACAAAGCACACCTATAATAATGTGACATTTATGTAACAGTTCTCATCCCAAAGGGTCTCAATCTGCTTTATACACTGTATGTACACAGATTGCTTCCCCCACCATGAAAATACAGGCTTAAAGGCCAAGGGTCTGATCTCTGTGCCAGCAACACATTTTTGCTAGACAACAGCTGAAGATGTTTTCTTAGTTATACTCCAGTTAAAAATTTATTATTATTATTATTATTATTATTTGGAAGCACTAGTAAAACAAAAGTGTGTGTTTCAAGGTAGGATTTATGTCAAGTTTCAGCCTGAGTTATGAACCCTTCAAAAGAGAGACTTAAAATGAAAGTGCTGGCATATATCATAAAAACATAAGAATATAAGAAGTGCCATACTGAGTCAGACCAATGGTCCATCAAGCCCAACATCCTGTCCTCTGACAGTGGCCAATCTCGATCGCATGGAAGAATAACCAACAGTCACAATGGCCAATCCATTCCCCATTGTTCACTTCCAGCTCCCAACAGTAAGAAGTTCATCCCATAAGCTACTTGGTTAACTTAATAGCCATTAATGGACCTACTCCTCAAGAACTTATTCAGGCCTTTTTAAGACCCAGCTATACTACTGGCCTTGACAACATCCTCTGGCAACAAATTCCATAAGTTAATTATGTGTTGAGTGAACAAGTACTTCCTTTTATTTGTTTTTAATATGCCGATAGCTAGTTTCATGGAGTGTCCCCTAGTTCTAGTACTATTTGAGAGGGTAAATAACCATTCCCTATCTACTCGTTCTCCACCACTCAGACTTTATAAACCTGTATCATGTCCCCTCTCAGTCTTCTCTTCTCTAAACTGAAGAGGCCCAGCTTGTCAAGCCTCTCTTTGTACGAAAGCCGTTCCATACCCTTTATCATTCCCGTTGCCCTTCTCTGTACCCTTTCTAGTTCAGCTGTGTCTTTTTTGAGATGTTTAGCTATGTCTTTTTTAAAATCACTGCTGTTCCAACTTGTTCCCTCCTCCTGATATGCCACTGTGTTGGAATAACTGCTTTGAACGCTCCAGTTTTGTTTTCCTGGATGCATTTGAACGATGACTATTTGGAATGCTTTAGCAGTCCCACCACTACTCTTTCTGGAAGGTACCACCCCCCTCCCTTTTTTCCCTAAGTATGCATAATTTTGTTGTAATTATGCTGTACTCAGTGTGGCATTTTTTTTTTCTTTGTAAAACACTGCACTCTAACACATGCATGCCCCTGCTTTCACTCCATATTTGTCCTCTTCCTCTCTTTTGCATGCCTTAAAGATGTGCAAGAGTGAGAGAGTGATGAGAACAAAGAGACTACAGCAGTGGTAAACACTGGATAGCTTTCTAGAAATATAGTGTTAATGTAGCATTGTTTCCTATAGATTTATGGCAGTTTTTACAATAAAGTTAGTGGTGACCCACATGAAGTCAAAGATGGCACATTACCATTGCAATTCAAATGTGTACAATTAATCCACATTCGTTTTTCCAGAATGAAGATTCACATGTTTTTCCTCACAGTGTAGGTTCTCTATTTCCTAATATCTATAATTATTTAGTTCATTCTTGACCTATAATATATTAAATCAGAAGATCTTACCCTCTCCGTCCTTTACAAAAATGTAAAGAAAACAAGCCAACTCAAACATACAACACCTTCTGACAAAGCATGTTCAATTTTCTTTGTCCTTTAGAATATTAGGAACACAAACTAACCAGATGGTAGTGCCATAACATGCAGAAGGGTAAGCATCGTAGGGCAGTTTTTCCCAAACCTGCAGACCTCACTAAGTGGTATGCCATGGAAGGACTCTCTCTCCTCCTCCCCCAACAAGGATGGAATTGCATGCAGCTCTTGTGCGAGGAACAGATGCTATTGCTGTGCAGAGGTGTGAGATTAGAGTACAAAGAATAACCCCTTTCCTAGCAGTTCAGTGCTCAGAATACTGATGAGGACATACAACTACATGCTGCTGACACTAGGAGCAGGAGTACCACACTTTGGTTGCAATCCTCAAACCTCCTACAAACCCACCAACTTCATGAGCAGTACATAAAAGTAAGTGATTTTAGGATCATCGCTTGGAGAGAAGTGGCTCCACAAAGCAAGAGTTAATGCAACATTAAGCATGTTCTACATAATAAAGCAGGAAAGAAGTTATTCTGAGTCTTGAAATCCAGCATTCTCCAAGGTTCTATTCTTTCACCCATATTGTGAGATTTATACATGCAACCCTTCAGGAATATTACGGCCAAGCACAAGGTTGAGTATCATCAGTAATTATGTCAGTTTAACTTAACTGTATTTCAGTTAAAGACAAATCTGGTTTGAAATATTTTATCAAAATTCAAGTTTGACAAAAAGTTAAAAAACTTGTGAAATAGTCAAAATTCAGGGTAAGCTGAAGAATGTATTGTTTTGAATGTATATGCCACCCTTCCCACAATGGCTCCGGTTGGCTGGCTTCCAATGCATAAAAAACAAAACAATAACGACAAAAACAATACATTTATACAACAAAACCTCCCCGCCTTACCCCAACAATCCTCCCCACAGCCTGCAGCCCCACCCAAAACCTCTAACCAATCTGTAGCAGGACAGGGTCCCTTCAAGCTGTTGCACCTTTAAGTCAGAACTAGCACCAGCTGAGTGACAGTGCTAGCAGGGCTGCAGCCACTGCCAGTAGCAATGGCTCGTGCCTAAGTGGAAGCAACTATGCTGGGCGTGGTTACGTCTGCCCAGAGAGAATAAGAGCCAAGTAAGAGCTCAGTTTGAAGGAGGCTGTAGAATTGAAAGGAACTGGTTGTGAGATGTGCAAAAGGACTACGACTGTGAGTAGTCAGCCAGGAGATTTGGTGCTGGTCTGGGCTTCAGATTTAGTCAACCAGAGAGTGGGATTTGGCTTGTACCAGAAGAGGCTAAGGAATTAGATCCAAAAGGTGTGAAAGGCTAATCAAGACTTAAGAACCAGAGAAGTGATGCCTGGCTATAGATAATGAACTAAAAGTAAAAGAAGCTGAGTATATGTTGGGACATTGAATTATACAGCAACTCTCTATATATCGACAGAACTGGATAGATTGTTAATAAAACAGACTTGAATTAATTCCAAGAGTCTGAGTAACTATTTGGGCCTGGATTCTGATACTTTCAGAGGACAGTGTGCAAGGAGGGCAGTGGTCAGTAGTGGGCACTAGACAGCTAGCTCAGGGCAACCAGGAGTGGCTACAATGAGAGGGAATCGTGTGGCATGTAAGGAGGGCAATGGTCAGTAGGGGGCACTAGACAGGTAGCTCAGGATAACTAGGAGGGGCTACAATAAGAGAGAACAGTGTGGCAAGAGAAACAGAGGAGAACAATGACACAGACAAGGAACTGTCAGGGAATGGGTGTGCAAGAAGGGCAATGGCCAGTAGGGGGCACAGGACAGGTAGTTCAAAGCAACCAGGAGGGGCTACAGTGAGAGGGAATAGTGTGGTAAGAGAAACAGAGGAGAATTAGAACAGAGACAGGGAAGTGCCTATGGCAGCCCAGCCCTGGGTTAACAATAGACCTCAGGATGTTATAGCTGGCAAACACCCCTAGGGGACAGCTAATAGCTCCTCATTGGGCTCAGAAATATCAGGCACAGTCAGCCAGACACCAGAACAAACTAGAGAGGATCAGAAACAAACTATGGACAAACTACAATTAAGAGGTTGAGAAGGAAGACAGTGGGAATCAGGCTAGAGCTTGGAAGGCAGAGAACAAGGCACCGTAACAGTAACCAGAGCAGGAACCTGAGGAAGAGGATCAAGAAGGACTAGATACAAGGCAATATTAGGAAGGGAGTGCTGAGCTGTACAGACACCGTCATAGAGAGTGCACAACTGGGACAAGAAGGAGACTAGGGAAACTAGAGGTGGCACAAAAGGCAGTTGCTAAGACAAAAGTGGCTGGGTAAGAGCAGGGAAAGAGGGTTTCTTAATGCAAGAGCTACAAGGAAGCAGGATAAGACAACAAGGTTACACAAGAGCCAGAGGGTGAATTCACTAGGACTAGAGAGACCAGAAGCACAACCACACTATCGGAGTGGGGACACAATCTGAAGGAGAGACAAGGAAGGCACTAACCAGAGTCACAGCAACACAAGAGAACAGCTGCAATTTCCAAGCCGTCACCATGGGTAGCCCCACGTATAGTGCGTTACAGTAGTCTAATTGAGAGGTGATGAAAGCATGAATGACAGTGGCCAGAGTCCGAAGCAAACAGCTGAAGCCGTCGCACCAGATATAACTGGCAAAAATCACTCCTCGCCACAGCCTCCACCTGGAGATCCAGGCAGAGCTGCGCATCGAGGAGCAACCCCAGACTCCATACCTGGGAGACCAATGGAGGGGAGACCCCATCAATAATGGGGGACGCCAACTCCATCACTTTACCCACTAACATCACCTCCGTCTTGTCAGGATTCAGCCGCAGTCGATTAGCCATCATCCAATTCCCCGCAGCTGCCAAACACAGAGTAAGCACAGAGACTGTCAGGCCTGGGTCTGTTGAAAAAGAGAGGTACAGTTGGGTGTCATCAGCATATTGATGACACTGCACACCGAACCCCTAATCACCTCGCCGAGCGGCTGCATATACACGTTGAAAAGGAGGGGGGACAAAACAGAACCCTGCGGAATTCCACACGAGAGGTCTCGGTATGATGAAAAACAATCCCCGAGCACCACCCGCTGGGTTCCTCCAGTCAGGAAAGAGTGGAACCATTCAAGAATAGTCCTGCCCACCCCTGCACAGTCCCGCAGGCGCGTCACCAACATCTCATGATCAATGGTATCAAACACAGCCAACAGATCTAACAAAATCAGCAGGATCAAGCGACCCCAATCCAATTCTCTGCTCAGGTCATCTACTAAAGCCACAAGCACAATCTTGGTGCCATGCGCTGGTCGGAAGCCAGATTGAGAGAGATCAAGAAAACCGATGCGATCAAGATGCCCCGGCAGCTGCCAAGCCACTACCCATTTAATAACCTTCCCGAAAAAGAGAAGGTTAGAGACAGGCTGATAGCTGGCAGGGGAGTCAATGTCAAGCGATGGTTTCTTGAGCAGAGGCCACAAACCCGCCTCCTTGAGGCATTCCAGCACTCTGCTCTCCCGCAGGAAGGCGCTGACCACCCCAGCTAGCAATGGCCCCATTGTCTCCCAGCAGGACTTAACCAGCCAGGATGGGAAAGGCCATTTAGGGCTTTATAGGTCAACACCTACACCTTGAAGCGAGCCCAGAAGATAATAGGCAGCCAGTGCAGGAATGGAGCACTGGTGTAATGTACTTGTGATGACCCATCCCCGTAAGGAGACGGGCCACCACATGCTGCACTAACTACAGCCTCCAGACCGCCACCAAGGGAAGCCCCACATAGAGTGCGTTGCAGTAGTCCAGTCTAGAGGTGATGAAGGCATGGATGATGGTGGCCAGGCCAAAGTCCAAAACATACGTCCGCAGCCGTCACAGGAGATGTAATTAGTGAAAGGCGCTTCTCGCCACAGTCACCACCTGTGAATCCAGGTGGATCTGCGAATCAAGGAGCACCCCAGACTACGGACCTGAGTGGCTGAAGGGGGGCAAACCCCATCAATGATGGGGGCAAACACCCCTCCAGCTTTACCACCTACCAGCATCACCTCCGTCTTGTTGGGATTCAGCTTCAGACGGCTCACCTTCATCCAATCCCCCACAACCACCAGACACTGGGTAAGCACCGAGACTGTCGGGGTCTGGGTCTGCCAAAAAAGAGAGGTACAGCTGTGTCTCATTGGCATACTAGTGACAACATACGCTGAATCCTCTCACGACCTTGCCCAAAGGCTGCATATACATGTTGAACAGGAGAGGGGACAGAATAGTGCCCTGCGGGACTCCACACATGATGTCCTGGGGAGATGATGAACACTCCCCGAGCACCACCCGTTGAGTTCTCCCAGACAGGAAAGAGCGGAAACATCCAAGGGTAATTCCGCCCACCCTGGCCTGATCCTGGAAATGAGGCACTAGCATCTCATGGTCAACAGTATCAAATGCTGTCAACAGATCTAACAATTTCAAAAGAGACTATCTGCCCTGATCTAATTCACCATGCAGGTCGTCAACCAAAGCCACATGTGCAGTCTCTGTGCCAAACCCAGAGCGAAGGTCGGACTGCGAAGAATCAAGAAAACCAACCGAATCCAGATGCCCCTAAAGCTGCCAAGCTACCACCCATTCAATAACCCTCCCTAAATAGGGAAGGTTAGAGACTGGCAGGGTAACTGGCAAGGGAGTCAACGTTGAGCAATGGTTTCTTGATCAGAGGCTGCACCACCACCTCTTTAAGGCATTCCAGTACTCTGTCCTCCCTAAGGGAGGCATTGACGACCCCGGCCAGCAATGGTCCTAACGTCTCCTGGCAGGCCTTGAACAGCCAGGACAGGCATGGATCTAATTTGCAACAAGTGGCTCTGACCATCCCCAAGGACATCCGCCGCATCGGTAGGCAACACCCACTGAAACTGATCACATAAAATCAGACAAGGCAGGGCCTTCATTACCTCAGGTTCTCCCACTGCTACAAGTGCAACATTGAACCTGTGGTAAATCTAAGTGATTTTATCCATGAAAAAAATCGACAAACATCTCATAGCAAGCACTGGAAGATTCCAGTTCCAGGTGGAGAGAGGCCAGACAAATCAGTCTCTGCACTGCTCGTAAAAGCTCAGCTGGACGCGACATCGCAGATGGCATGAGGGTAGCAAAGAACGCCTTCTTTGCTGCCTGCACAGAAACAGCGTAGGTTCTTAAACTAACTCTATGCTGCAATTGAGCGGTTTCAGCATGAGTGTGGCGCCATCGTCGCTCTAACCATCGTCCCTCCTGCCTCATTCTAGGCAGGTCCTCTGCAAACCAAGGGACCTGCGTTGTCGGCATTCAGGAAGCAGATGCCTGGGACCCGTTCGGTCAATGGCCTCAGTCAGCAATGTATACCAAAGAGCTATGTGGTCATCGAGTGCACAGTCATCAAGATGGGGGGGGAGGGGGGCGTATTTCCCCAAAAGCATTTTGGAACCTTTTTGGTTCCATACGTCTCTGGGGACGAACCAGCTGAACTGGTTCCGCACCTCTCTACGGGCAGACATGCGCCAGGAGACTGGCCCGGAGGAGGTAATTGTCTGTCCATGACAAGGGCACAGCTAACACCTCCCCCACCACTGGATCCCCTGCCTCAAGGCCACTGCAAAATATGAGGTCCAGGGTATGTCCCCCATTATGTGTCTGGGCATGGTGTTTGGCTCTTCCTACGTAGGAAGAATTACCCGAAGTACAAACAATGGCAATTACTGAACAGGAACTAGTGTAAATAGTGGCAAAGCAGGTAAGTTTCCTCATTGCGCAAGCACAGGAAATGGTCGGTTTCAAATGGAAATAGCTTTTGCTGCAATTGCTCGATAATCAGCACTAAATATGAGGTCAATTCACATGCAACTTTATTGATCAGCCGGAAGTGTAGGAAATTGTAGCGGCATAAAGGGAATTCAGGGCAGTAGGAGAAGATGAAAGGAGTCGGAGGATGGGGACTCCAGCCTGTGGGCATTTCCTCCCACTCAGCCCCCTGATTTCACTACTATATTTCCCAAGACAGCTTCATGCTTAAATTTAATTGAGAATCAGGAGTGTTATACACAGGAACCTGCGTTCACTGCATTTTCTCCATGGGCATAATGAACACAGGTTCCTGATTATATGCCACCACGTATCAGTTCTTGCTCTTGCAAATAAAGACACACACAGCCACATGAAAGGCACTTTCTGTGTACAGCTCTGAGTTATCAAGTCATAGTCTCATGGTGAAGCTAACACAACAAATTGAATTTGTTTTCTAAAAGAGATGAACTGGAGAAATGCACAGCAACGGGAGTTTCAAGCAGGCTTCCTATGGCAAGTTGATAAGTAATTTAATGAGAGGAAACTATACAAGAGGAGATGCTGAGTGCAGAGAGCTTTATTATGAATTCACTGAGATGCAGAAGGAAGGCACCACCCAGATGAGCCTGCTGCTTGCTAGAGAGAAGTAAATACTATAGTATGTGCACTGAAGGCTAGGTAATAATTGAATTCTATTTCTACTCTGCTTCTAATAACTTCCATGATGCTAAGTACTTTTATTGCATTATTTATTTTATTTATTTTATTTATATTTATATTTCTTAGCTATATTTCTTTATATTTCTTAGAAATATATTTCTTATGTTTTTATTGCATTATGGAGTACTTTCCACAGTCCTGGAAACTTATGAGGTTGGGTTTTTTTCTTTCCCTTTTGCATGAAGCAGTCCTACCAAGAAAATGTCTCAATTAGCTGTTCTTGCCTCAGTTCGCCTGATATTCACCCCCATGCACACAGCCTTCATCATTCCCCTGCACACATGCCTTGCTGACCCCACCAGGCTCCTGTACTGCCTCGGTTTGTAGTTCCCTCTTGCTCTTCTGTGTTACCTCACTATCCCTCTTCACTTCACTCACTTTTAGGGCTGAACCGAGTAGGAAGAAAATGATTTACAAGCATTTCTGAGTTTCCAAGGATTGGGCCCAATTTTCAGCCGTTCCTCGGAAACTTGGTGAATACTCGCTACTTGGAAGGGGGTGCAGAGAGCATGCTCCGAAGGCTGAGATGATATCTGCAAAATAACCTTTGAAATTTACAAGCATGGCCAGCATTTGTATATTTCAAAGGCTGGCTTTCCCCCATTCCCAGCCTATCAGCTAATAGGCAGGAAGGGAAAAGCCCCTGTGCTCCCAGTCAACGATATACCATAATTTCAGACAATATTTGCATTGAAATATTAGAAGTAAACAATAAAACATGATCTCTGGCTGTTTTCCAAATATACCATTCTTTACAATTATGCAAATTTGCAGATGCAAGTAACAGCATACATTTTCCATCAATCTAAAATTGTTGCCACAATATTTTTAAGTTAGACATTTTCGCCAACAGATGGCATTAAGCAATTTATATATTCATTATAATATATATCAGGTATATCTGTACATTTTTCCACATTCGCAACCAGCTAGTTTGAATTTGAATGCATTTTTCAAACACAAAAATGTATTTTGCCAATAATCTCCCTTCTTTTTTTTTCATGCACAATAATGGTAGATTTCTGTTTGGTTAGCATGTTCTCATTCGAGTTCACCTTAATAACCAGAATTCTCTTTAGACCACGAGTTTTAATTATTTCTGCAGCCTGCTTACCGATTAATCCTAAGTGCTTACATGAAAGTGGGGTGCTATGGAAAACACATATAGATTTAATAACCAATTTCAGTTATTAGTGGCATGTTAGTGAAGGAGCACTGGGTAACATTACAAATTCCCTGGTTTTAGACATACACTCCCCCACCCATTAGCCACCCATAATGCATGTTGCAGGGCCAAACTGATGCCCTATGCAGCCCTGCAACATGCATAATGGGTGGTTAATGGGTGGGTAGGCACTTGTCTAAAAACAGCCTAAATAACATCTTTTTCTTTTTTTAAAAAAAGTTTGAGTCCTATTTCACATTTGTGTATGCATAGCATTAGATATCCTTATCAGAAGTCCACAACTCTACTCAAAAACTGTTGCTGTGCCAAAATATTTCCCTTTTTTCAAAAGGTGTCTTAAAGGTAAGGCTTAGGAGAACGATGCCGCTCCTGAGATTTGAAATGATTCAGACTGCAGTAGTGAGAGGCCGGAGAGAACAAATTCCGTATAACAACAGAACCTGTAAAGATTGCACACAGGAACTAGACTCTCTGCCCCATGTAATCTTTGACTTCCCTTTATATGAGGATCTTAGATTAGTGTGGATTGACCCTATTTTGGGACATAATGATTTGTCTACTGAGGGGAAGATGCAAAAGCTAGTTACAATATCTGAAACCCCACTAATTAAGATAATTGCTCTGTTCCTTATGAAACTGGTCAGAAGGATTAAGGAAGTTTATGATATATGATATACCATTGCAATGGAAATTGCATATAATCTGTAGGGATGGGCGAACAGAACCGAGTTCGGAAATTCGGTTTGGTTCGAAAATCGAGTTCAGTTTGGAAGTTCGGTTCGGTCGACCGACCTATTCGAGTTCAGTCCAAACTCCGAACTCCCGAACAAAGTTCGGAAATTCAAACCCCATTGAACTAAATGGAATATTATCTTATAGGGATGGTCGAACAGAATCGAGTTCGGAAATTCGGTTTGGTTCGAAAATCGAGTTCAGTTTTGTCGACCGAACTGGTCGAGTTCGGTCCAAACTCCAAACTTCCGAACCGCATTCGCCCATGCCTAATAATCTGCTGTATAACTGAGGAAGAAGTACAAGGCTAGCTCAATTTACATAAGATATTGATAGCTAATTTACTAATATGATACTAGTCTAAGTTGGTTAAACTCAACTGATATTGGAGGTAAACATTTTGGTGCCACGGCATGTAATATTATAGAAAGTGATTATTTACTATTTTTTAATTTAATAGTGAAGATTTATATGATATATGATTATGATATTGATATTTGATATTTTATGTTTTTAAATTGTTATAGCGAAACTTGCTGATACAATAAACTTATATGTAGATAGGTAAGAAGATCTGGTAGAAATTTTGTTCACAAGCAAAATGGCTAGAGAAAACAAGTGTACAGATTTTAACAGTGATGGAATTTCAACAAACATTTTACTTAGGTGAAAATCCACTAAAAGGTTTCTTTACAGGAATGCATCCACAAATCATTATTTTTTTCTCTCCCTTTCTCTTTGAGATACCCACACTTGAAATTATGTCAAACTGTTGAAGACCATACTTAGTAAAGTTTCGGGAGGGGAGAGGAAATGAAGCTGCTAAAACTGCAGCTTGTCAAAAATTTCATTTCAGCTCTGTATTGTCAGGAAAGAATGTCTGGTGTGCTTTTGCACCACAATGGCCATGATCCCATGCCCTGCAGATCCTGTGCACATGCATGCACACAGTTTCCAAAGGGCAGTTGTGCGGATCCACGAGATCTGCTGTGCTAAGGATTGAGCCCACCGGCAACTAATTGATTGGAAGTGGAAAGCAGAAGCTTTATGCATAAGTTTCATTATTTATATTTCTATATTTATTGAAATTACATCCTGACCTTTCCCTAGAGCTCAGGGTTGGTCAAAACAAAGGTATATAAAATATACAGACATAAACCCAATTAAAAATCCCCTACCCCAACATCCCTACCCTTATCACAGCCTAACAAATGCTTGAACTAATAAAAAGGTCACACATTGTCTACCAAAATGCTCAGACTCTAGCTTTGATGAAACTTTGTGGAAAGGGAGTTCCACAATTGTAAAGTAGCCACTAAGAAAGCCTCTCTGTGCTCTCTTGATCTACAGAATTGACAAGCCATTGGTACATAGAAGAGGGCATTCCCAGCTGACCTCAGGGTCACAATGG
Source organism: Sphenodon punctatus (assembly GCA_003113815.1). Taxonomy (NCBI): domain Eukaryota; kingdom Metazoa; phylum Chordata; class Lepidosauria; order Sphenodontia; family Sphenodontidae; genus Sphenodon; species Sphenodon punctatus. Next base: position 1,108,276 of record QEPC01004656.1, on the reverse strand, counting down.
GACATAGGGGAGGACACGGTATTTCAGATATGTTGGGTCCAGGGGTTTTAGGACTTCGTAGGTCAAAAATAGCACCATGAATTATGCCAGGAAGCTATTGGAAGCCAGTGCAAACTCTGTTCTCCCAATGACCTAACCCTGACAGAAGGCAGGCTGTTGCATTCTGCACCAGCTGCAGCTTCTGAACAGACATCAAGGCATGGCTGCTCCACATGGAGCACATTGCAGTAGTCTGTCTTCAAGGTTATGTGAAGGCATGGACAACAGTGGCCACATCCTAGTCTGACAGAAAGGGATGCAGTCCTCTCACCACATGGAGGTGAAGAAAGGCACTCTTAGTATCACTGCAATCTGATGGTACAGATGTAGGAATGAATCCAAAAGTACTTCAAGGCTCCGAACCTGAGTGATTGAAAGAGTAACCAATGATGGATGTCCTTATGCCCTCTGGGTCAGAGGGTTGAGTAACAATAATCAATTCAGTCTTGTCAAGATTCCGTTTCAGTTGGCTCACCCACATGCATTCCCCAACTGCAGCCAGACACTAAGTAAGCACCAAGACCATTGGGCTTGGGTCAAATGAAAAGGAGAGGTAACGTTGGGTATCATTGGCATATTGATGGCACCTCATACCAAGCCTCCATATGATCTCACCTATTTGCCTCAAATACACATTGAAACGGAGGGAAGAATTATGGAACCATGTGAGACCCCACAAAGAAGGTCCTGAGGGAATGAGGAGCAACCTCCTAATACCACCTTCTGGAATTTCCCTGACAGAAATGAACAGAATCATTCAAAAGCAGTCCTATAATACGCTTCCAGGTCCCACAGTCATATCAACAACACCTATGAACAACTGTACTGAAGGCAGCTAAAAGATCTACCAAGATCAAATTAGTACAATTCCTCCTATCAGTCTCCAGGTAGAGATCGATGGGGCCAACCCCATGGCCCGCAGAACTCACACGCAAACTGCGTGCAAGTCCATAGCGGAGACACTGTGCTGTGTGGAGTTGTTTGGGATTGCAGCCATGACCAAGGGCACAAATGCAATCTCGGTACTATACCACAAAGGAAAGCCAGACTCACATGGGTGCTGGAATCAGATAGTATCCATGTGTGCCTGAAGTTGTAGATCGAATACCCATTCAATAACAGGAGACAAGTTAGTAGTTGGAGTGGAGTCATCATTGTGATGGTTTCTTGAGACGGGGCTGAATGATTGCAAATTTAAGGGTATCCATTAACCTATATAATAATAGTTTCAGTGTTCTGAGTCTTTTACAATTAAATTATCTAGTTCACCTTCACAACAACTCTGTCAGGTAGGTCATTATTACTCCCATTTATTTATTTAAACTTTTACAGTTAAAGCTCATGGAGATTTACAATATTAAAAACACAACATTAAAATCCTTTAAAAAAAAAAAAAATCACCCCTAAACCCACCCACTCCAGCCCCTATCCCTGCCTGCCAAATGCTGTGCCAAAAAGAAAGGTTTTGCGCCCCCTCCAGAATATGGTTAGGCTGGGGCTCTGATGGACCTCCAGAGGAAGGGAGTTCCACAATTCTGGAGCAGCAACGAGAATGCCTCTCTCTGGGTCCTTGTCATATGAACAAGATTGGCAGGTGGTGCCTGCAAGAGAGTGCTCCCTGTTGACCTCAAGGGTCACAGCGGAGCATGGTAGGAAAGGTGGTCTTTCAGATATGTGGGCCTCAGGCTGTTTAGGACTGTAAAGGTCATAACCAGCACCTTGAATTCTGCCTGGAAAGCTATAGGTAGCCAGTGCAGACCGTAAAAGCACAGGTGTAATGTTCTCATGGTAACCTGTCCCTGAAAGGACCCAGGCTGCCGCTTTTCTGCACTAGCTGCAGATTCTGACCTGCCACCAAGGGAAGCCCCACACAGAGCATTTTGCAGTAATCTAGCCTTGAGATAATGAAGGCATGGATGATGGAGTCAGATCTGAATCAGAAAGAAAGTTGGTGCAGCCTCCTCACCAGCTGAAGCTGGTAAAAAGCACTCCTGGCCACCGCCACAACCTGATGTTCCAGGCGCAGCAAGGGATCCAGAAGCACTCCAAGGCTGCAAACCTGGGTAACGAGAGGGGGACGGGACCTGTTAATGATAGGAGTCCCAATCCCCTCCAAATCACAAGGTCAGCCAAACATCATCACTTCAGTCTTGTCTGGATTCAGCTTCAATCGGCACACCCTCATCCAGTCCCCAACAGCAGCCAGGCACTGGGTAAGCACCAAGACTGTAGGACCTGGGTCGGAAGAAAAAGAGATGTAGAGCTGGGTGTCATCAGCATGCTGATAGCACTTCACTCCAAACCTTGAAATGATCTCACCCAGCGGCTTCAGATACATACTGAAGAAAGGGGAGACAAGGTGGGATGCTGTGAGACACCTTGGGGAGGACCCAAGGGGATGATGGGCAGTCTCCCACCACCCGCTGGGACCACCCTGACAGGAATGAATAGAACCACTTAGGAACAGTCTTGTGCACCCCAGCCAGGTCCTGCAGTTGTGTCAACACCACCTTATGATCAACTGTATCAAAGGATGCTAAAAGGTATAATAAGATGAGCAGGACACAGTTCCCTTTGTCAATCTGCAAGTGTCTATCATCAGACAAAAACCTGACCAGACTGAGAGGTGTCTGAGAAAAAAAACAACCTGACCTGACTGAGAGGAGCCTGAGGGAAAAAAAACCCTGACCTGACTGAGATGAGCCTGAAGCTGCTGGGCAGCCAGCCATTCAATAAACTTCCCTAAAAAGGGGAAGATTAGAGACAGAGTGATAGCTGGCTGGGGAGTCAGTGTCCAAAGCTGGTTTTCTGAGCAACAGCCACACCATCGCAGTTTTAAGGTTCTCTGATAACTTACCCTCCGGATGCAAGTCAGCAAAAAACCCAGTGTCTCCCAGCTGGATCCTGCCAGGGTGGGCAAGGATCTAATTCACAACTTGTTGCCCACATTGCTTCAAGCACATCACCTGCATCCGTGGGTGATACTAATTCAAAATGATCCAAACAAACAGGAAACGAGGCTGAGCTTCCATAACCCCAAACTCGGCAGTCAAAGTAGCAGCACCAAGGTTGTGGCAAATAGAAGTGATTTTATTTATTTATTTATTTATTTAATTTGCTTATATTTTTACCCCACCTTTCCCCAAAAGCTCAGGACGGTTTACAAAAAACATAAAATACTATTAAAAAACATTACAATTCAACAAAAAACCCACCAAATCCAGCCCCAACTACCCAACAACCTTCCACCTAAACCCTATCCCTTCCCACCAAATGCTTTACTAAAAAGAAAAGATTTTCACCGCCTCCAAAAGATGCTCAGGCCCAGACTCAGACGGACCCCCAGTGGGAGGGAGTTCCACAACATAGGGGAAGCAAGCGAGAATTCCCCCCTGCGACCCTTGTCGTACAGACAAGAGTAACCAGTGAAACCCACAGGAGGGTGCCCTCAGCTGACCACAGGGGCCACAATGAAGCATATTAGGAAAAACAGTATTTAGATATATGGGACCCAGGTAATTTACGGCTTTTAAGGTCAAAACCAGCACCTTGAATTGTGCCCAGAAAGCTTTAGGTAGCCAGTGCAGGCTCCAGAGTAGACCTGAAGCAGCAGCATTGTTTGCCATTCTGTTTTGTGTTGCCACTTTTTTGGCTTGTTTGTCACCAAGCTGTTGGTTGTCATTGGCAACCAACAGCAACTTATGATGTTTCACGGCAATTTGCAAAGGTTTACGGAAATTTGCGGCATTTTACAGCAGTTTACGGAAATTTGTGGCATTTAAGACAATTCACAGTAATTTGCGAGTTACAACAGTTTTAGCAACATTTACGACAATTTGCGATAGTTCCCCTATAAAGCTTACAACAGTTTATGGAAGTTTACAACAGTTCACAGAACTTTACAACAGTTTCCAAAATTTTGTGGTAGTTCACGCAAGGTTACAACAGTTCACAGAAGTCCCCAAGAATCTCTAGCACTTTCAAAAAGGCTGAAAAAGATGACATGGTTCAGCAGATAGCGGCAGCAAATATTGGTAAGTGCTGCTGCTTCAAAGGGGGTTGCGATGTCATTAAGGTGGTGTCAGATTGGCCATTAATGACCAAAAAACTTGTCACTTGCTGTTTCACCCCTACCCTGGAGCATGGGTGTAATATGCTCCCAGTGACCCCTCCCCAAAGAAGTTGGACCACCATATTGTGGGGGGTACAAATTGTCCAAATGGCATGCCATTTGGATGAAAAATGAAGACATTACATTCGGAAATCCATTTCCCATTGAAACCAATGGAAAACAAAAATGAAACTTAAAAACTAAAACAAAAGTTTTTGATAACGAAAAATGAAAAAAAAATTGAAAATTTAATAACAAAAATGAAAACAAAAAATGAAATTGACCCCTGGTGCACACACCTAATAATAAAATAATAATAATAATCATAATAATCATAATAATTTCTATCAATCTAATAATAATAATAAATAATAATAATAATAATAATATGGTTTCTTATCTTACATCTTCTAAACCTTCCTCTTCCCTCTCAGTTTACACTGATGGTGTCACCATCCAGCCTGTTCCTCAAAAATGTAGCCTGGGGCTCATTTTTGACTTCTCCCTTTCCTTCGCACCTCAGATCCAACCTGTTGCTAAAGCCTATTGCGTCCATCTGTATACCATTGTTAAAATCCAGCCCTTCCTTACTGCTTCCACCAATAAAACTCTTTCGCCTTGACTACTGCAACCTCCTTATTATCCGACCCCGCTCTCACTTCTGTTCAACACTCCTCTGTCAAGGTTATTAACCTCAGTCATCACTTTGAACATGTTCAACCCCTTCTTTCTTCCCTCTACTAGCTGTCTATACATGAATTCATTCAGAACAAGCTCTTTGTCTTCATCTTCAAGGCTTTTCATGGCCTTGCTCCCTCCTATCTTTCTACACTTGTTTGTTGTTTCCAGCTACATTCCCACCCAGGAGCTTCACTCCTCTTCCGAACCACTTTTATCCGATCCTGTGTCTCCTGCTCCTGAAAATACCTTTGCTTCTTCTCCCATGCTCTTTCCTATGCGTAAAACTCCCTCCCCGAGTGCATTTGTACTGCTCCCTTCCCTCCCAATAATCAAATACCCACTTAAAACATACCTTTTCCATAATTTTATTTATTTATTTACCTATACCCCACATCCTCCTGCACATTGGCATCCTGGCAACAGCATATAAAATACATTAAACTTAAATATTAAAATATCAAAATTTACTAAAAGGCAATAAAGACAACCCCTCCCCCCTCACCGAAGGCCCGGCGGAACAACCCGGTCTTACACGATCTTCGGAAAGAGGGGAGGTCCGGGGATAAACGGTCCTCCATCAGGAGGGAGTTCCACAGCCTAGGTGTGGCCACCGAGAACGCCCTCCCTGCCGTCACCACCTGGGATATCTGGGGGATCTCGAGTTGGGCGCCCTCGGCCGGCCACAGAGGCTGCGAAATGACCCAGGACCTGAGGCGTCTTGCAGTTAAGCAGGCCCCAAGCCATTTAGGGCTTTATAGGTCATCACCAACAATTTTAATTGGGCCCGGTAGACTACAGACAGCCAGTGCAGAGAACGGAGCACAGGTGTAATATGTTCACAGCTACCCGTCCCCGTTAGGAAAGCCATAAGGCTTTCCCTAGATCCTCACCCCTACAGATTGCTCACTCATGCTCCTTCTACTTCTCCCTTGTAACTATGTTAAGTGCATCTGCCTGCAACTTCTCACCTTTGTAAAGGAATCCCTGTCTCTCCTTATGTGTTCCCCACTCCCTTGTCGTCCCCCACCCCCTTGTCTTTCTTAAACTGTAATGATTGTACAGTGCCAGGTACATTCTTGGTGCTATATAAATAATAAACATTATTAATCATTGTGAAGAGGAAAAGACGATGATTAAGGCTATATATAGAGACCAAAAGGAATTGAACAAAAATATAGGCTATATATAGAGACCAAAAGGAATTGAACAAAAATATAAAAACAGAACATTTTCATGTGCCTAAAAGAAATGAAATACTCGCCAAGATGGAGGAACCAAATTCTTTAGCAAACTAGATGCATCAGCTGGGTTTTGGCAGATTGACTTGAATGCAGAGAGTTCAGGCAGATACTGTTTTTTTGAAATTGCCTTTTGGACTATGTTCCATTCCAGAAGTATTTAACCGCACTGTGAGTCATATGTTAGAGAGCCTGGCGGGTGTAAAGGTGTACACTGATGACATCGTCATGTGGGGCAAAACCCTTAATGAACATCAGAAAGACTTAAGAAAAGTGCTGAAAATAGCAAAAGCAAGTCACCTTAAATTAAACAAATTCAAGTGCCAGTTCCAGAAAAGAACCACAACGTACATGAAAAAATGATGGACTGCACAAGGAATGTTGCTTGATTAATCAAAAATACAAGCCAGCATGAAAATGACACGACCTGAAGACAAAAAGTGAGTCCTGAGACTTCTAGGCATCTTGAACTATGTCAGCAAATGGATATCCACCTTTTCAGACCACACTACTCCTCTATGACATCTTTTTCATAGGAACACAGAATGGGAATGGACTTCTGACCATTGTTACACATGAGTCAAAACACACACACACACCCTCACTCGGAAGGGGCACAAAGAAAGAAGCAGAGCAAAAATAGGTCAAGCTGGCCTCATAGAAATCCCCTTCAGAAAACCAGCATCAGCAAAACACCCAGCCTAAGAAAGAAACAGGAGGAACCGGCACTTAAAAGACATGGATCAATTGAGACACCAGGCAACTCCCCCTTTTGTGCAGCCTCAAGAGATAACATCCTCCCACCTAGCACTGTACGCCGGTTAATAGTCTGCCCTTGACCCTTTCAGTGAACAACCCCTCAAGATAAGGGGATACCTACGTACCCGATTCTCCTGCCCCTCCATCCAGTCTGACGTTTGCATAACTGTTACCTTCAGAATTGTGATGACCTGAAAACATCTTTCTCCCTGTCTTGAAAAAAACCCATTCAACATCCATTGAGAGGCTTTGTCTAGTCCTAGGCTCCCAAGCTCACCCAGGAAGCCTCTTTCTAGTAACTGTTACCAAAACATCATTTTCCCTGTCTGGAAAGACCTCATTCAACACTCATTGCGAGCCTTTGTCTATTCTTAGGCTTCCAAGCCACCCAGGCATTTTCTTCCTAGTATCCAAATACCCATTGTGGGTTTCTGTGCGGCTTTGTCCTCTGGTCCCTACAATTGATCCCATTGTAGAGTTGAGTTGCTTTTGAATGTGAATACACATGGGTCTCCTGTGAGAATCTGCTCCAAGGGTCTCCTAGGCCTAGGTCTGTCCCCCCTCCCACTCCCGACTCATCACAGGATCACTGGGGCTCATCCGTCCTGTTCGCAACAGGCAAGGAGAGGTAACCTGTTTTTCAATCAATCAATCAATCAATCAATCAAATCTTCTTCTTCTTCCTCTCTCTCTCTCTCTCTCTCTCTCTCTCTCTCTGCTTCAAACTTAGACATAGAATTTCACTCCCCTCCTCCCTTGAAGAGTTCTTTGCCGGCCACCTAACCAATCTCACTTTCTCTCCCTCTTGTCTCTGACCTTGGGAAGACTAGCTTACTTTTTGTTCTCCACGACCAGGAGCTCTCCCCCCCGCTTAGTTTAATCCTGTAATCACCAGTCCAGAATAAGCACTCTGTTTGTACATGTCTCACTGTACTGTGTCTTATAAAGTCCTGATGAATAAACATCCCCTCTTTCTTTAGAATGTTCCTTGTTTCTGGCACGTCTTTTTGGGGAGAAGAAGATAGGCCAACAATAGTTGTAGCGCACCACAACCTCAGACTGACTCCCTAGCACACACTGACCCTAGGTGACTGAAAATAGCTAATTCCCTAAATTCTGAGTTCATGCCTGGGTATTGGGACCTTCCCACTCAGGGCCGCCCCCCCTGTTCACACATGGATAAAGCGTCATGTGGTAACACCATGAACATGAATTCAGTGATATAAACAAGTGCTGTTTTTTTGTTGTCTAGAGTTAGAAATAATCCCTGAACAACTGCATCTGGAAGGAAAAAGCTGCATTCCTTATAGAGTTTCAATTGTGGACTAGAGGAGGGATGTAATCTCTGAGCCTGAAGAGGAAGGAGCAGAAAGCAGTGAGAGAAAAGACTGTGATAAGGACTGAAGAGGAAAGTGTAGCAGTGAAAGACCCCTCAATTTCTTCCCACGAGTACAGGCTTTCTACAATAAATACCAGGAGACAGGCTCCAACCTGAGACCTGACAACATAAGAGAAATCACAGTCAGGCAGCCCAGAGAGGAACATCTGCAGCCAGGCCAGACTAAAATGCAGTTGACTGGTAGGAACTGTGACAGAGCCAGACTGATCCTTCACCAGAGACTTCAGGAAAGCGTTTCATCCTTGGTTACTGGCCTGGATGAGGTCACTGGTAAGTGGAATCCCCAGACAAAGCTGAGGACTGGCCAGCTGCAGCAGCTGCTCTTTGCCAACAAGAAGTGTTTGTTAGCTATATACTCTTCCTGTTTTCAGCTTCCACATCCCCTTCTTCATTCCCATTTTGTAAATAAATGTTATACTGTTTGTTTTTAAGATCAGTCCAACTGTGAGTCATAACGGGTACCCATCATTGGGCAGGTTAGGGTAATAGATAATGACATAATTTAAGGGACAGATGAGAACTGATAAAGGGTTCCTGTCCTATTACCCCCAAAGGCAGGTGGAGACACCATCCAATAGCTCACAAGGACACAGGCTTCTAACACCCTTTTCACAAATAAAAGGACATCATCTCCTATGTGTGTCCAAAGAAGTGTTGCCATCACAAAACTACCCTTACATACAGATGCCCCGCCCCTCTCATCAACAGATGGCTCGGGGCAGCTCACAACTCCAACTTTTGGAAACACAGAAATAGGATGTCGCTCTTGAGTTTTAGCTTGGACACTAACAATAGCAGATATGCTGGTAAGACAAGTTGTCTTTTTAGTCTGACTTATCAGATAAAGAACAAGTGGTGAAAAAATGTGAACATGATAAAGACACGTCATGTATCTCCAGGTCTACGGAAGGAACTGAAGGCAGAAACAGCCAATGATGAAAGGCATAAAGAGTGATAAATCCTATAAATAATAATAAAATAAAGTATCCTTGCCCAATTGCATATGTTCTTTACAGAAATGATCTATCAATAATCTCAGAAATGCCCTTGAAGTTGCAGCTACTGCAGCGCTGAGAAGGAAAATACTAGACCACATGCAGAAAGAACCGTGATCCACATAGGAAAGAACCTATGGTGTCACAGCTTGCAATACTTTGGGATAAAGTTGCGTTGACATGTTTGGCTTGAGAAGACATGATCATTTGACAACGACAGACTACTTTACCAATTTCCCAGAGGTAGTTACACTGCAAGATACCACTGCAGTCACCATCAACAGGTACACCAAATCCATCTTCGTCCATCATAGAATTCCAAGAACAGTGGTACTGACAATAGACATCAGTTCAAAAGTAAGGACTCTGCAGATTTTGTTAAAAGATATGGTATTTATCAAGTCCCAGATACTCAACAAGCCAATAGATTAGTAGACTGTGGAGTATGAATACTGAAAAATGTGCTTAACCTCTCCCAACCACAAAAATAATATTTTTTTTATAAAAAATGATGGCTGCAGACATAGTTCTATTATAGAACCTCAACTTTGGAATGTGGGGAGGCACCTGATGACTTATTTACATCAGGTGTATAAACACACAAGTACCAGATATAAGAGTTAAACAAATGACAAGGGAAACAGTGGTTGCTGCAAAAAAACTGGGAAAACACAGGGTGATTTCAGACGTGACAGGCAGCAGCATTGGCCCTGGGCCGTGGGGGTGGTTCAGACCATGGACGGGGGGCGCGCCAACAGACGTTCGCCCCTTTGCCCCTGGCTGTGGGGACCGCCGAACCACGGCCCAGGATCAATGCTGCCGCCCGCCACGTCTGTTGGGCAACCCCCCCTCCCTGAGGGGGTGGGATCGCGTGACTGAGGGTGCCCCATGGCCCCACCCGCTGCGCTCCCTGGCTGCCCACCCTCCCCGAGACAGGCAGTCACAGTGGCCTATCTGGCCACTGCTGCCGCCAGGACTCTGAGACACGGTGTAGGTAAGGTAAAAGATGTTACTTTTCCTTCACCATGTTCCGGATTCCCCCTAACCATGCCTTGTTCACTGCCGTGGTGTGGGAGAACAAAGCGTGGTTAGGTTCACTGCGGGGGGTGGTTGACTGAGGTGAACATCGGAATGCGAGCAAACAGACGTTCACCACACACACACACACACACACACACACACACACACACACACACAGACAGAGCGGTTGACTGCGGTTGACTGAGATGATTTCAGACAACGTAACGTCTGAAATCACCCACAAGCAAGAAAAATATTACAATGAGAAAACAAAACCTCTTCCTCAGCTAAGAAAAAAAAAATGATTTGGAGAGTATGGCAAGATGGACATTAGCCTGTTAATTACACAGTGATTAAAGAGCAGTCATGTCACTCATACTCTGTAGTCACTGATGAAGTCCGAATTCTCTGGAGGAATCAGAAGCACCTATTCTCAAATTGCCAGAAAATGCCAGAGAGGCAAGTGACTGACAACAGAAACACAAGTTGACAAAACTTTACCAACTGAACCAGTAACTAGTCTCAATACAGGACAGCTGGTCATAGAAAGTGTGTCACCCTTACAGAATTTACAATACAACCAATATGAAAGTTTGCTGAAGAAATCCGTAAGTCAGACTGAGACAAGTTAGAAGACTGCAGAGCAGCCAGTGCTTTATTTTCATAGTTGGCTATTTTTATTTAGTGATGTATTTGATAGGGAACGGTTGAAAATGATCAGAAAAAGGGAAGGGCAGCCCTTCAGAGTGTGGAGATGATGCATATGCACATACCTACTTACACACACACACACACACACACACACACGCACACACACACACACGCACACACACACATTTTTGATCATGTGTGAATGCCCCAAGGTGGGTAATTGAAGATTGTATGTATGTTTACGAAGGCAATTGACAGTGCTCCAAATCCAGCTCTGTCAATTGCCTCTGTAAAATGCATAAAAGTTTCAACACCCACCTCGGGGCATTCACACCTGATCAAAGACATGTCTAATTTGCATGTGTGTCCCCGCTCCCCATTCGAGTAGGTATGAAAGTGCCCTAGCAGTGTCAGCACAGCACAACTCCACATCATAGCCAAAATCAGTAAGCAACAATTATCTTTGTTACTTTTTGCTACTGTTTATACCAAAAGGGTTCTTTTCCAGATGTGTCTCATTATTCAAAGACATTGCATATTTTACCAGCATTGGACTCAAAGGATTAGCAATTTTCAGATGGTGTTACTACACATCCATTCTAAAGTAATTCCTTTTTAACACATCTCTTCTTAATTATCTGGAGAAGGGAGTGAAGAGTGAGTTGTTCAAATTTGCAGATGCCACAAAGTTATTCAAGTTAGTTAAAACTCAAATGGACTGTGAAAAATTGCAGGAGGATCTTGCAAGACTGGGTAATTGGGCATCCAAAATGGCAGATGAAATTTAATTTGGCCAAGTGCGAAGTGATGCACGTAGGGGAAAATAACCCAAATTATACGTATACAATGCTGGATTCTAAATTAGGAATTACCCTCAGGAAAAGGATCTTGGTGTCGTTAAGGACAATACATTAAAACCCTCAGCTCAGTGTGCGGTGGTGGTCAAAAAAGCAAACAGAACATTAGGAACCTTTCAGAAAGGGATAAAGAATAAAACTGAAAATATCGTAGTGTCCCTATATAGATCTATGGTGTGACCGCACCTGGAGTATTGTGTGCAGTCCTAGTCACTCCATCTCAAATAAGATATTGTAGAACTAGAAAAGGTAACAGAGAAGGGCAACAAAAATTATGAAGGATATGGAACGGCTCCTGTATGAAGAGAGACTTGTTAGGTTAGGACTCTTCAGCTTGGAGAAGAGATGACTGAGAGGGGATATGAAAGAAGTTTACAAAATCATGAGTGGTGTGGAACACATAAATAGGGAGTGGTTATTTACCCTCTCTAACAGTTCTAGAACAAGGAGACACAGCATGAAATAAACTGGCAACAGATTTAAAACAATTCAGATAAAGTGTTTTTTGACTCAGCACACAATTAACTTGTGGAATTTACTGCCAGAGGAAGTGGTCGAGACCAGTAGTGCAGCTACTTTCAAAAAAAGGATTGGATAAGTTCTTGTAAGATAGGTCTATTTATGGCTATTAACCAAGTAGGTTTAGGGAACGTAACGTCTTACTGTTGGGGGCTGGAACAACAGGGAATAGATTGTCCATTATGACCTGTCGGTACTTCTCCCAAGAGAAAGCGATTGGCCACTGTTGGAGACAAGATGCTGGGCTTGATGGACCATTGGTCTGACCTACTATAGCACTTCTTACGTTCTTACTTTCTAGATACTGCAGTTTTATGTTGCCAAGATTTCACATTCTTTCATAGTAAAATGTACTATTACTGAGTTTCTATTGATTACATTGTATAGATCTTAGCAGATTCCTCTGCTAGGCAAAACAAATATTACACAAAATACAGCTCTCTGTGTCATGGGGACGTTGAGTTCATAGAACACAGAATGGATTTAAATGTAACATTTCTTCACCCAAAATAGGATATCTAAGATAAGTTTTATTTAGGTCGAATTCCTGTCTCCTACTTCTCAAGAACAAAATGTCCTGATCACAGTGCAAGTGGAATTTATATAATTCATCTGCCACAAAGGCATGACTTGGAGAGCTATTCAGAGAAATACAAAATTCCTGCATACAGCACTGCCTTGCTATGTAGGGATTTCCACCTTGAAATAGGGAAGCCTGGGAGGTGGGGGGGGGGGGCAGTTTGTTTATGTAGTAGGACCGAAATAACATGAGTGACAACCATGGTCTACAGAGAAGGATGCAGCAGCAGCAGCATGGGTTAGAGCATCATAAGCTGGAAAAAAAAGCTCCATAGCAGCAGCATCCACTGTGTGTAAGTCCCACTCACAGGAGAAGGAATATTTCCACTTCTTTGGGCTTGACTGTGTGAGCACAAATCTTCTTCTGTGGTATTTCTTACTAATAGACTTGTACCCAAGCTGGAAAGGTAGATCTGACTGTAATCTTTTCTGTTCAGCAGTGAGAAAGACAACCAGTTTCATTTAAAGCACAATTAAGTTGTGGGATTTGTTGCCAGAAGATGTGGTCAAGGCCAGTAGTATAACTGGGTTTTAAAAAAAAGATTGGACTAGTTTCTGGAGGATATATCCATTAACAGCTATTAGCCGGGTAGGTTTGGGGGGATGTAACCTTACTGTCAGGAGCTGGGAGTGAGCAATAGGGAACGCACCAACCCATTGTGTCCTGTTGGGTACTCGATAGATGGACCATTGATCTGACCCCAAATGGCACTAATTTATGTTCTTAACCTGCCCTCAGCATATAGGATTATGGGAAAGGGAAAGAGTGCAGGCGGGGCAATATTTTTTTTTGTAAAGTGTTTGAGCTGGTGGGAGCAGTAGCTGGGTCTGCAAGGAAGTTCAGGTACATGCCTCCCCTGTAGTGCTCTACTCCAGGTCAGGGTAATGGTAGCAGTCTGATTATGTCAAGCCTGGTTACTTCGGCTTAGCTTGTAAAAGATTTGCAACTTGCTTTTAAAGTAACCCAAATATAATTCAACACAATGTTAGTACAATTTCCTTAGAAACACACTCCATTTTATTCCATTCTTCCACAGAAGAAAAGATTGAGTGGGAGAACACAACTAAAAGGAAACTGCTAGACGAATTGTAAAAAGGGAACGTCAGTATTTTATGACAAGTGGCACACCTCTGGAGGGAAATTAATGGCATGCCATGCCCTTGCTTTCAATGGAGCCATGCCCTGCGTAGGTGGCCTGTCAAAGCCACCAGGAGAACTGGTGGTGTGCTTTACTCTAATTTCAGAAGCCAGGCAAGTGTTGCATGATATTACAAAAAAAATCTAGCTGCAAAATGCTGCAGTATTGTAATGCATGTTGTTTATGTGAGATTTGCGGTACTGAGACAAGTTGTGAAGCACACAGAGAACTCTACCAACCACTGATATGCCCCTTGCTCTACAGAGAGGAGGGGAGCTAAAATGTCTATGCAATAATCATTTCCCCTTCATTCACATTGCCTTCTTGACAATATGGAGGCCTCTCCCTAGATTAGTATATGTATTAGGGAAGAAGAAATAGTGTCAAAGGGATAAGGGTAAGGAAAAGAGTGAGTCCAGGGAACACATAGCCCCCTCCCTTCACAAAATCAGTTAGTATAAATATAACCAAAGGTCATATTCTTTTCTACAGAACCCTTTCGAACCTAGGGGCAGGTGTAGCCAGGAAATCCTTCCGGACAAGATTCTACCCTGACTTCGGCCTGCGTCCAGGGTAAAATCCTCTCCTTTTGTGAATCATTGTACGTCTATACCTCTTGTGCCTCCTCCAGCACCATTGATCTAAAGAGTCAATATTGGGAGATATCTCCCTACTACTTTGACTCTGTTGTCCGTATTCTTATATTCTGTCTTCCATACACATTTCTGTTGAAGGGATGATCTAGATTCCTGTTTATTGTCCATCAGTTTTACTTATTTATTATATTTAGGACCGCAATCATAGACCGGGTCACCCTTCTGTGAGACACAGTAAAAGCACATAATATAAATCGGACCCTTCTCTAAAGAGCTTACAGTCTAAAAATTAGATGGGAGATGACAGGTGAATATAACAGAGAGACAGGGGGAGAACAAGGAAACTTAATTCCCAGACCAAAAGATGTCTTTATTGTATCACACATACCCCTCCAACAACCCTGTCACCACTTTGGATTGACTGCTAGCTAGGTATGAATGGATCAGAGAGCCTACCAGGAAGATGAGCAAGTATCTCTTTTGGCAAAACTCCTATTAAGGAAAAACCACTTTAATTTGTATTCTCTGACTGAATTATTTGTATATTCCCCAAAATTTGTATTTATTGAAAGTTATCACATACTTTAAAATTAATTTGAATTGTTTTTCAGACACTGTTTGTACATAAACGTATAGTTCCAGTTCTGCTATTTGCAATATTCTAAGGAAACTGATTTTCAGCCTCAAAGCGCCCCTCTAACTCATTCCCCATTCACCTAATTGGGGCTTACACCAGTGAAGCACTTTGATAATCAGGTTTTAAAAGAAAGCAAATATCCTTCTTTGAAACGAAGTGCACACAGCCTACCTACCTTCTTGAAAATCCATCAGAACTCCAATGAAAATCCTTTTTGTTAGAACTTTTCTTTAATGTTATTCCAGTATTCAGTTCTACTCTTTAAAGTGGGATTACAAATAGATGGCAAAACAAAAGAGCAAATCTGCATAGTTGTTAATATAAGCTTTTGTGAAGGGATGTTACTTTATAGCATTTGACTATTTCAGTAATAATGGCTTTCAAAAAATGAATGACCTTGAAATCCTGATGTATGAGTATTTCATTTACTATCTATAGTTAAGTTTTATTGTAAATCTTAAGAAACACTATACCTTTCCAACATACACACACAACTTTAGGTGCGGTCGAGTGGTATTTCTCTATCTAGAACAGATCATGGATGATTAAATAGTAACATTGTTTACTAAAATATCTTCACAATGGGTGTCAGCAAGCATGCAAAAATTTTAGATGCTTTTTTGTCAGCTTTCCCTTGAGCTACACTCTTATAGGAATGTAGGATACTGTCTTAAAAGCAAAGAAAAACAGATTTAATTGAATGGTTTTGCCTATTTAAGCAATCCCAAACTGTCAGTTTAGTAAAGAAACCAACAAAAAATCTCCACACTCCTACCCCCCCCCGACCCTTTTTTCCTTTTCTTTTTAACTGTTTCATCTCTGGAAAATTGAAAGAAAATTGATGAAGAAAATGGCAAATGCCAAGAAATACAATTTAGGCTTTATTCCAAATATGAATTTTGTCTGGGTGGAAGATTTCTTCCTAAAAGTTAAACTGAGAGGAAGAATTTCCTATCCATTCAGAATTTAGGGGAACTGATGGTGCAGAAAATGCATAATCTACTTTACTGTTTCAGTTCATTGCAGCATCCATTCTGCAGTGAAACGCAGCAGTAGTCATCAACAGAAACATATTCCTTTCACGTCAGTAGGTCTATATTATTTACAGTGCAACCTCTTTCCACTGAGAATGATTCTAGGTTGTCTGAAAGAGGATTGCCACTCCAGTCTCCGCTGGACAGGAAGGAGGACTCTCAGCCCCCCAAGGATGGGAGGAATCCAACCACCACCCCCAGGAAGAGGAGGAGAAGGGTGGTGGTGGTTGGTGACTCTTTACTGAGAGGGACAGAGGCAGCTGTCTGCCAGCCTGACATGTCATCTTGGGAGGTGTGTTGTCTCCCTGGTGCGCAGATCCAGGATGTGACAGAAAGGTTTCATCAAAGGACACTGATCACTATCTCTTCCTGCTGATCCACATGGGAACAAAAGATACTGCCAAGCACAACCTTGAACATATTTAGTGTGACTGTGAAGCTCTGTGTAGGAAGGTGAAGGACTTTGGGGCACAGGTGGTGTTCTTGCCGATCCTTCCAGTTGAAGGTATAGGCCTAGGAAGAGTGAGGAGAATACAAGAGGTGAATGACTGACTACGCAGATGGTGTCGATGGTAGAGGTTTGGATTCTTGGGCCATGGACTATGCTTGCTAAATGAAGGACTTCTGGCAGGAGATGGGTTGCACCTCACAAGGACTGGGGGAAATGTTTTTGGCAGAAGCCTCGTAAACCTGGTCAAGGGGGCTAAACTAAATCCTGTGGGGAAGGGAGACAAAAGCCCAGAGATAAGTACAAAGGTAATTATAAGGAACAGGAACATGTGCCTAGTATGCCATTGGGAATTAGGAGAGCGGTAAGGGTCCTAGTAATTCCCAAGAAAAAACAGTAGGGAAGCCATTAGTGTGTAACACTCATGGTCTCTGATGTCTATACACTAATGCACAGAGTATGAGAAATAAGCAGGATGAACTTGAATCATAATACAGGAAGGCAAATATGGTTTAATAGGCATTACTGAGACCTGACAGGATGAAACATGATTGGAATGTAGTGACTGAAGGATATAACTTGTTCAAGAAGAACAGACCCAACAGAAGGGGAAGGGGAAGTAGCATTATATGTAAAAAATGTATACACCTGCACAGAAATCCACAAATCTGAGTCTGTTGAGAGCATCTGGGTAAAAATAAAAGTAGAGAGAAATAAAAGTGATATCATTGCTGGAGTCTACTACAGACCGCCAAACCAAGCAATGCGGATGGTGCTTTCCTAAACCAGATTGCAAAACTTTCAGAGGCAAGACATAGCAGTAATGGAGGACTTCAACTACCCTGATATCTGTTGGAAATTAAACTCTGCTAAGAATGGAATATCCAATAAATGTTTGCTGTGTCTTGCTGACAACTTCATCTTTCAGAGGGTGGAAGAAGGAATGAAGGGGGTCCACTACCTTGGACTTGATTCTTACCAATAGGGAAGAATTGGTCAATGAGGTGAAAGCAGTGGGAACCTTCCATGGAAGTGATCACGTCATCTTGGAATTCATGACATCAAGGAAAGGGAAAGCTGAGCATAGTCGGATGTGTACCATGGACTTTAGGAAAGCTGATTTTAATAAACTCAGAGAAAAGCTAGGTAGGGTCCGATGGCTAGAAAATCTAAAGGTGAAAGGAGTCTAAGATGGGTGGGAGTTTTTGAAAAATGAAATACTGAAAGCAAAATCACAAAAAAATCCAGCTTGCGAGGGATGTTAAGAACAACAAAAAGGGGGTTTTCAGCTATATCAGAAGCAATAGAAAGAACAAGGAAGCAGTAGGTCCACTGCTTGGTGAAGATGAAGAAATGTTATCGGGTGACAGAGAGAAGGCGGAATTGCTCAACTCTTATTTTGCCTCCTTCTTCTCCCTCAAGGGAAACTACTTCCAACCTGGCAAGAGTAGTAGTAATGATGAAGGGAAGGAATTGCAGCTCAGGATAGGTTTAAAAAATGGTACGAGAACACCTAGCTACTTTAAACGAGTTCAAGTCCTTGGGGCTAGATGAATTAAATTAAATTACCAATGTTTTATTATTGTATATTTTGCCACTGCTAACTAAAAAAGCATTCTGACACTTAACATGTTAACTTAAACTTAAGTTAATTAAGTTTAACTTAACTTTTAATAGTTATATGTAACAAGGAAACTAGGGATGTGCGAACAGAACGCGGTTCAAATCTTCAGACGTTCAGTTGGAAACCCGAGTTCGGGTTCAGTTGTTCGGCCTGACGGAGTTCAGTTACATCCAAAAATAGCGCTATTGATACCGAAATAGATTATTTTTTTTCAGTATTTGGATCATTTGGCCCTGAAACCACCCCTGGTCTCCACCCCTGGTGCCAGGAAGTCTGATCCTCAGCTGCCTCCCCCTTCTAGACACGTTTTTCCCACCCAAAGTCATGTTTTTCCTGCCCCCGAACTCATCCAAACTCATCTGAACTTTTCCGAACTGTTCGGCCATTCAAACGTTCGGTTCAGACGTTCGGTTCGGTCATCCGAACAGGCCGAGCTCGGCTCAAGCTCCGAACATCTGAACCGCGTTCGCACATCCCTAAGGGAAACAAATGTGAAAGTTAAAATTTTCTCAGTATTTAAACTTTATTTATGAAGATGGTCCTGCCCGTTTTGAATGCTGCATTCATTTTTAAATTAATACATTTTTTTTTTTCTTTTTGAGATGAAAAGTCATCATGTCATCAAAATGCTGTTCCTTGTCCAAGAATGGTCGGTTGAAATAAATGCAAAGACAGAATGCCTTTTTAGGATACTGCTCATCCCAGGAACTACACTTGGCTGGACAGGTTTTGGAGCACATGTCTGTGATGCTATAGGCACAGTACTACTTAGGCTGTTTTTATATGAGCCACGTGAGCATGCAGGGAGGGTGTGCGCGCCTCAGTGTGAACGGCACATGGGTGCCAGTGCACACAGGTACACCCCCACCCCCAAGCATCCCCACTCACTGAGCAACCTTTGTTTTCGCTGGTTGCTCTGTGTGGGGATGTGTAGGGGGTTAGTGGGGATGCATGGGTTGCAGGATTGCACACGCACCCCTACTCACCAGCCACAGCATGCACACGGGTGGCACCCACTCATACCCACACAGCAGATCTGCATGGGCATGAGTGGAACTGTCTCGTGTAAAAATGGCTATTGAATCATAAAAGGGACCACACAGACCATCTATCCTCTACCTATAACATGGCAGACGGATCCTCCAAAACCTGTCCAGTCAAGTGATAAAGCATACACTGAAGGAGATTCCACAACCTCTCTGGGCAACTTATTCCCATTGGCCAACAGTTCTCAGGGAAAAAAAGGTATGTTTTCCCTATTATTTAACCAAAATCTACATTGCTGCAATGTAACCTACCCCTTCTTGTTCTACTTGCTATGGCAGTGGAGAGCAAATGTCCATCATCCTTTTTTATGGCATCCTTTTAGTATTTGAAAACTGATATGTCCTCCTCCCTTAGTCAGGGACCTGTGTTCACTGTGTATATTGCCACAAATGAGGGAAATGCAGTGAACATGATGTGTCCCTACTCAAAGTCTTCTTTTCTGTAAGCTAAACATACTCAATTATTTTAACTTTTCCTCATATGTTTTGTCTTCCAGCTCCTTTATAAGGATTGGATAAATCCTTAAGAGGATAGTGTCACAGGGGAGGGGTTCAAGGGAAGTGGTATCAGGGTTGTGGGACCACTTGTTCTCCCCCAGGCGCCCTTCCTTGAGGAACCAACCTAGCTCCAGGCACGAGGCAAGGAAACGAGGTTTAGAAAGCCCGTCAGGATAGTGTGTTGGCCTTTTTGATCCACTAGGGATCAGGCCACTATCATCATTGGGCGCCAGGTAACCTGTGCAGGACTTGTTCCCCTGCTCTACCACCCCCCACACACGCACCCTCCGATCACCCACAAGGAGGGAGGCAGGGAAAACAGGTGCCAAGCGTGAGGACAGTGGTTTAGGGTCCCAGGGATACAAAGAGGGCAAGGTAATGCACACAAATCACAGGGGCAAGGAACTATTAACCCAGGAGAAGGAAGGGAGGGGGAAGTCAGTTACACCACACTCACCCACACTCTCTCTGGAACTGGATCACAAGGGAAGGGTACTCACTCAGTCACGCACACCGTAGAACCCCCAGCCACACAGGAGGGTTAGGGAAGGGAAACTGGAACAGACGCGGGACAACAAGGTCACTCTGAAGGCAAGCTCGCTATGTCTCTCTCTCTCTCTCCTCCAAGGGGCCAGTCTAAGATCACCGGCGCTGTGTGCCTCTCAGCGCTGGCTTTTATGTCCCGGCCACGCCCCCCTGGCGTGCCTGAAGCCGCACTGAGCAGTGAAGCGTCCCTGGCCCCGCCCCCGCGTTCCTCACAGCGCACGGGGCGGGCAACTCCCCAGCCTGCTGTAGCTGCGGTTGCTGGACAATGGAGGCGTCAATTTCTGGTCTGCAAGGTGGGGGGGGGGGGCGGCGGCCCTGCCGCTGGGGCCTGTGCGGCTCATCGAAACCTCTTCCCCAGGTAAAC
The DNA here is from genome assembly GCA_003113815.1 of Sphenodon punctatus. Classification (NCBI taxonomy): domain Eukaryota; kingdom Metazoa; phylum Chordata; class Lepidosauria; order Sphenodontia; family Sphenodontidae; genus Sphenodon; species Sphenodon punctatus. Next base: position 1,087,496 of record QEPC01004656.1, on the reverse strand, counting down.
GTGAGGCGGGGGGTGCCTCCTGACAGATAGGCCCATAACTAGCTATTAGTCAAATTACACAGGGTATGTTAGTCCAGTCACTAGGGGTTGGCAGTGAACAGCAGCTAGAAATGGAACACTCTATTCTGGCCTGTAATGCACTTCTCTGAAGTTGCCACTATTGGAGACAAGATGATGGGCTAGATGGATCCAGTATGTCTGACCTTGTATTGAACTTCTCACATTCCTATTTTCTAAAATAAAGAGAGCAGCTTGTAGGCTTTTTCAACTCAAAGCATTGTTTGGAAGTGCGTTAAGTTGGTGATTAGAACATAGTTTTTTTGTTTGTTTGAAATGTATTGTGATATTATAACGTATATTGTATTGTAGTATTCTAAGACAACATTTTATAATTAAACAAATATAAGCCAACATGATTTGGGGCCCTCCTCAGCACATGGAGCCCCAGACCATCGGCCCCCTTCACCTATGCGTTGTTATGGCCCTGTTTGCAGATATTCTCAATGTAAAATGCCCTCTTCAATTCTGGAAGAGGACAAGAGAATAACTTGGAATCGAATACCTTGCATGCTCATTATGGCAGCCACTGCCAGCTGGTTTTCAAAATTCAGCTCCAGACATGTACCGTACACAACTTGTCTATGAAGCAGAATAGGGAACCATCATCTTTTCTCCCTAGCCAACTTGTGAAAGAAAGTCCAGCACCTTCCTGTAAAGTCTCAACTGCTGTAGCATAGATGGTGTGTCACTGCTAATTCATTTGCAGAACATGTCATATGCCACCAACATTTGACTTAAATGAAGCTGGAAAGGGAAAGATATAGGGGAACTATACTTTCCTCATTAGACAGACAAACAGAGAGACAGACAAACCGATTTTTCTTCTTCTCCCCACTAGCACGTTCCTGCAAGATGTGATGCTTCTATATACAGACAATTCAAAAATAAAACTTTGGTGCCCATCCAGTTTGCCCCTTGGATGCATGCTGATAACTTCCATTAGCTCTAACTGCAGTCAGATGTGCGAACAGAGTGGATGATTTAAAAAACTGTTTTTGGTTGAAACTGCTCTTTCATTCTCTACCATAAAACAAATCAAGTCTTGGCTTTCACATACCGCTTCAGGCTGTTCTTCATACTGATGGTGGAAATTAGAGTGTCTGGCTATGTCAACACTTTCACAGTTACTTTTATATAAGCAAAAGGGATTCCCTCATCTACATCTGCTTCTCCAAGTTCCTCTGAGAAAAGAAATCTGAAAAAATGACTATGGAGTCAAGTCATCAAACTACTCTGGCAACAATCCAACTCACTGCCTGTGTAAGGAATACAGAATTGACCCTTATACAAGCACAGAACAGAGCTAATCAGAACTCCAGCGCTGAGAAATGAGGCCACTCTACTCTGTAATAGCATTCTTGCTTTGATAATACATTTCTATCCATTTTAATCAAACACTACAAAACTCTACATAAGAAACCAATAACTATGGACAAGCAAAACATGCAGACTTTACAAAAATAAGGATCTCAGCAGCTCTTTTCATGTTCCTCACATCTATACATGCTTTGACCATCAGATAAGAGAGACATTCTACCTACACCACAGGATAGCCTCCAAACGTGCCACAAAATCTTAAAAAATGCTCATGTGAAGTTGTGTCCAAGTCAGAAATCTTTTGGAAGTAGGCCATAACAGCATCAATCTCTTTCTTTGCAGAAGCAAATGAAATTAGCACCCTTTTTAAAAAAAGACTGTGTAAGAGCATAAGAAATACCATATTAAGTCCATCCAGTCCAGGCTCCTCTCTCCAAAAATGTCTATCTTTGGTTGCGTCACAGAAAGGCCCTCCGGCCTCGGATAGAGGCAGGGGGTGGGGGGTTGCCGGGCCCCCACCCTTTTCTCCCTGGGACTGGCGTGGAGATGTATGGGGTGAAAACCCCGTGGGTCAGCCTGGGCGCCGCTGATAGGCGTCCCAGGCATCAGGTCCCCATGTACGGGGCACCTGATTGGTCAGTGCGGGGGCAGCACCTTCCCTTTGCTAGGAATGGGAGGAGACAGGCTGCTGCCTGAGCGTTCGCTTCACCAGCCTTACATTTGCACCTTCACTCCCAGAAGACAGCAGCGGGAGAACGCTGCTGTGGGACAGAAGCGCCAGTATGGGCCTGAAAAAAAGGAAGCGGCTGCTGCCAAGAAGGCGAAGTGGGCGAAGAAACGTCCCGCACCGGCGGCCGACACAGTGCCACCAGCTCCGGTCACAAGTGGGGGGGTGAGTGAGGCACACACACCCGCCCTCCTGCCAAGCAATGCAAACCACCTACAGGCCTGTGAGGCCCTGGCGGTGGAGCTCCACAAGTGGGGGACAGGGGAAGGGGCAGGAGAAATCCCCATGGGTGGCCACAGGATGGGCGAGGCCCCGGAGGCTCACCCAGAAGTAGCATGGGGTCGGGGAAGTCAGCAACTAGGCAGGGCCATGACATGGGGGGGGGGGAATTATTGCCCCATCAGCCCAGTTTCGGGATGGCGCCGGAGTGGAGGACTACCTCCCCCCCCAGGTCTATCAGCAGGTCGGATGTCGCCCATCGGACCCAACTGCCCAGCCCCCCCCACGGGGTTTGGGAGGGCGTGCCAAGCAAAGAGAGACGAGAACTAGGGGTGGGACCCCAGGCCAATTACCAGCTACCGGATTTACCGGATTCCGGTTTCCAAAAAAACAGATTCCTGGATTAAATCCGGTATACCGGTACCGGATTTATTCCATTGATTTCAATGGGGCACTGTCCCCATTGAAATCAATGGAATAAAAAAATTCCTCCCCCCTCCCCCTCCCAGGCTGTGCGGGTGGAAGGGGGGACACCCCCCCACCCACCCTGCCCAGCCTGGATTTAAAAAAAAAATTCCTCTAAGTGTCTCCGCCGGAGCCCAGCACCAGCGGCTGTCCTCCCAGCAGCAGCCGGTAAGTATACTATGATCCCTGGGGTGGGGGTGGGGTTTAACACCACCCACCCACCCCAGGGATCACCCTATTGTTCCCACCAGGATCCTACCTTTCCAGTTCCTTGAGCTCCGGGTGGCGGCGGCGGCGGTCCGGAGGCCTCAGCGCCGGCTGTGGCTGCCGGCTTCAGACGCTAGTAGGCCTTCCGGGGAAGGTCATCAGAAGGTAAGTACGGGTAAGCCCCCGGGATTTGTTATGGTGATGGGGACATGCAAAGAACTGGACTGCACTGGCTAGCCAGCGGTGACTGCTAGCTACAACAACAGTTGGTGCAGGCAAGGGCAAAAGGGGCCAGCAGGGCAAGAGCAGGACCAGTACATCAGCCTGGGGTGCAACAAACCCTACTGGATACGGTGCAACAATCTCAGACAGTGAGCCAGCGCCCCGCCCTACAAATGTTGTGGTGGAACGAAACATGGGTCAAGGTCACACCGGTCCCTCCCTCACCAGGGTACCACATGGGGGGGCCATTACATGGGAGACGAGCTTCAAGTGCCTATAGCACAAAACCACTACCTAGGTAACTGCCACCCCCCACCTCCACCCATGGGAGGGGGTTATTCTGACCTATCTGCCCCCATCGGAGAACACCTCACCTATTCCACCAGGGAAAAGATATGGAAGGACAAATACATAGATATCTTCGCCCTTTTATATAGAGACCCGATAGTGCACCCGGCCTTGAAGGATAATAGCAAGGACAAGGAGAAGTTCCAATGGCCCAAGGCAAATAGGAACTGGGCCAATTGGTCCTCTGCCTATTCAGTCTATCTGGGAGTGGTACTGAAAGTTTTTCTGGCGCGGGCCCTGGAACTATTGAAGTACACGGATATAGTTAAGAGGGCGTATGGGGTGGGTCCCCCTGGAGCGTGGCTCTGGTACGACGAGGCCTTCAGACACAGGGCATCGTTTACGCTGGGATGTCACTGGGACCACCACGTTCAGGACCTTTGGCTAGATTGTATGGTTGGTACAGCCAATGAATCTATGACCGATAGTGGACACGCCCTGATAAAAGGGGGGGGTAGCCCCAGCAAATGATCCTAACAGGACCGACAACAAATGAGTGGGGCCTCCACCTGTTAGGAATACAACAGGAAAGGGCGGAGCTCACAAGGTACCTGTAAATTCCAACATGCCTGTGCAGTTTGTGGTGGAGCCCACTCTGTTTCAACATATTACAGGGGGCGAGCAGGAGGTAGTAGAAGAAATCAGCCTGGAGCGGGACCAGTCCCAACTAGTCAAGGTGGCCAACAAGGGGTCGGAAAGGGAAAAGGGACCATCCCCAATTGATATAAAGAGACTGGAGAAGGCCTTGGTCCACCATTTGGATAGGGTCGAGGTTAACTATGCTGTTCAAGGTTTTGAGTTGGGTTTTGTTATTCTGGCAGGGGAGGTCAGACGGGGCGTGAACCACCTAATCTGAAGTTGGTCAAGGGGCTAGAGGATGTGGTCAGGGCTAAGATCATGAAAGAAAAACTGTGGGATGGATAGCGGGCCCATTTGCCGAGCCCCCCTTTGGGGACCTTGTGGTATCCCCTTTAGGGATAGTGCCAAAGAAGGCGCCAGGAGAGTTTCGGCTCATCCACCACCTTTCTTATCCGAGGGGGCGTTCAGTAAATGATGCTATTCTGAAGGAACTGTCAATGGTGCAGTATAGGTCATTCGAGCAGGCCATAGATCGTGTTAGGGCATTTGGACAAGGGGCACATTTAGCGAGATGTGACGTGAAGTCAGCATTCCGGCTCTTGCCTGTTCATCCTAGTAGCTTCCAACTTTTGGGAATGAAATATGAGGGATCCTATTACTATGATAGGGCCATGCCAATGGGGTGTGCGGTTTCATGCTCGGCATTCGAACATTTTAGCTCAATGATGGAATGGGTGTTCAGACAATGCATGGAATGCGGGGACTCTCCAAATATTTGGACAATTTTTTGATAATCGCACTCCCAGCCCCAGGTGTATGTGAACAGTTACTAGCAGAATTCCAACATTTGGCTGAACACCTGGGTCTTCCATTAGCCCCGGAGAAAACCGAGGGCCTGGCCACCAAGATCACGTTCTTGGGGATAGAGATAGTCACGGAGCGTATGCTGTCACGTTTGCCAGAAGATAAGTTAGAAGCACTGAAAACAAAGGTAGCATCATGCAGGGTGGCCAAAAAGGTTATGATACAGACTTTACAGTCACTTTTGGGTAGCCTAAATTTTGCTTGCCGGGTTGTCACACCAGGGCGAGCATTCCTGTCCAGACTGTACATCCCGCTCACCGGGAACCCCCCACAGTACCACCACGTCTGAATCACTAATGAGATAAAGGAGGACCTTGGGATTTGGGAGGAGTTCCTTACAAAATTTAATGGTGTAAGTTTCTGGCGGGATAGGGACAAGTATGGGACCCAACTTCAGTTGCATTCTGATTCGGCAGGGGGCATCGGTTTTGGAGTGTACTTCAACGGGTGTTGGACTGCTGCCCCATGGCCCTGCTCATGTACTCAATCCAGAGTGATCTGAGATCTGACATTTCTCAAACTATTCCCCATAGTCCTGGTGGTACAGCTATGGTTTACAGACTTTAGTAACAGGGGAGTAATCTTTTGGTGTGATAACCTGGCGGTAGTACATGTCATCAACTCCATGTCATCTAGGTTCCGTAGAGTTATGCTCTTGGTAAGGGCAATGGTCCTAAAGTGTCTTGAACACAACATACTCTTTACAGCATGGCACATTCCCGGGATAGATAACAGCATAGCCAATGCACTCTCTCGATTAAAGATGGAGCGGTTTCGAGTGCTAGCACCGAATGCGGCCCCCAACCCAGAGCCGCTCCCACAGGGGCTATGGAGCCTTGGAGAATAGAGATCCATAGGATTGTTCAGGGATCCTTGGCCCCCCATACCCAGGCAGCCTACAACCGAGCATTCAGGGAGTTCCTGGAGTTTAGACAGGGAAAGGGGTGGGTTTTGGGTTTTCCCATTCCTGAGGGTCAGATGCTGCAATTCATGTTACATTTACGCGAGAAGGGTTTAGCTGGAAGGACCCTGGCTGGGAGGGTGGCTGCCCTGTCTTTCAGGAGCCGATTAAATGGTTACCCCCCTCCAGACAAGGGGTTCTTTGCAAGGCACATGTTAGAGAGTTGGGGAAGGGGATCGGTTGATCGACAACAGGGCTCCTATCTCCATCCCAGTGTTGCGAGCCCTGCGTGGCACCCTGCCGGGAATTTGTTCTGATAAATATGAAAGTTTAATGTTTGCCACGGTTTTCAAAATAATGTTCTTTGGGGCTTTCCGAATAAGTGAAGTAATGGCTGAGGGGAAATATGACTGGTCTGGGAAGGCCCTTATGCTCTACGATGTCCAGGTTTACCCAGGGTTAGTAAGGTTTTCAGTCCGCCACTCCAAAACTGATCAGAGAGGCTGGGTTCAGTCTGTCACCTTAAACTAAATTGGTTCAGGCGACATCTGCCCAGTGCAAGCAGTAAGGAGATACATTGAGGCTCACCCCAAGTCCGAGGGGAACTTTTTTATCCACGCGCACAGTGCGCCGCTGACTCGTTTCCAGTTCACTAGGGCATTTAAGACGGCAGTGCAAGTAACAGGTTTACCTGCAGATAGGTATGGAACACATTCATTCCGAATAGGGGCGGCAACTACGGCCGCTGCGGCAGGCCTATCAGACCCCGATATCAGGGCTCTCGGAAGATGGCATTCATGGGCATTCCGTGGTTACATACGGCCACAACTTACGAATGAATATCTCTGTCTTTGCATTTATCCAGGACGGGGGCACTGGCTATGAAACAAGGCAGTGGTGTGGATTGTCAGGCACAGGTTGGTGCACCGGGCTGGACAGGCGGCGAAGTCGTATAACAAGGGGTCTCTACTAGGTTTTCCATCTGGGGTGAATATAAAGTGGATGGGTCAGGGCGGCATGAGATGGGAACAGTTAGTTCCCATGTTGTCCCGCCATCGGAACCAGGTACACCCCGACATAATAATAGTTCATTTGGGAGAAAACGAGGTCGGAATCAATGTTAGCCTAGTTATAAAGATTAAGTCCCAGCTGCAAATAATTAAGCGTTTTTTCCCAGAGGTAAAAATTTTGTGGACACACCTTATACCGCACTTAACATGGGGCATTGACACCAATCACAAAAAGATAAATAAAGCAAGGAGGAATGTGAACCGGGAGATTAACACGTGGTGGGTGGGTTTAGGAGGTAGCTGTGTGCAGCATAGAGAAATCACTTATACCCACCCAGAGCTATTTACGAGTGATAGGGTTCACTTGTCCCCAGAAGGGAACACTCTGTACTTATCCAATATAGCAAGGACGTTGAATGGTATTGTCTGAGAGGGTGTTGGTGGGTACGGGACTTACCAGAAGCTGGTTGGTCCCGTTTTGTTGACGGGGGTCCAGTATGGTTAATAGGTCTGTGTAGGTTAGATAGTTATAGTAGACAAAAGAGTCATCTCCATAAGAGATGGGGGGATGGTACATGGCAATAAGCAGGGCATGGCTAGTGCCAGGATCGTGCCCCTGGGAGGGGTGTCAAGCGGGGGTAAGGGCAAGCATGGCCTTCGACCTTAATGACACCATTCTCCTTACTCATGCCCAAAAGGGCTTTTTCCCCTTCGGCCTTGCCCAGGGAGCTGTTCGAAGGGGATGTTAGAGTTTGAGTTTGGTACTGGCATTGGAGGGAATACCCAGGCCAGATACCTGTTAATGATGTTGATTGTTAGATACAAAATACTGGACCCATGATTGCTTAGACGCAATCCCACCAACATCCTGAATTTGTTCATTAAAGAGTGCAGCCATTTAAATCCAGTTACTGTCTCCGTGTCTCATTCCTGGGAGGGGGTGCGCCGACAAGTACACAACAGGTCATAATGGAGTAATCCATTCCCTGCTATTTACTCCCAGCTCTCAACAGTTATGTCCCACAACCAATCTAACTAATAGCCATTTATGGACCTATTCTCTAAGAACGTATCCAGTTCTTTATATAATCCCATGCACAAATGAAAAACTTCCCAAGAAATAGCCTTCTAACACTGGGTATTAACAAACGCCATGGTGGTCCACTCTAGCCTGCGGGCTACTGTCACATTTGTTAAGGGGCACCCAGATGTTTGCCCCAGAATTTTCCCAGGTGTGCTGGTGGTTAGCCCAGGCTGTGACTCCGGAGACCTCAGACTGGTGCTAGCTACAACCATGCGCAGGGAAAGGCCTGCCCAACCAGACTACAGTGGGTTATCACGTGTGTTAGCCCAGTCTGGAGTTGCTTCCATGACGGGCAACCATGGCAGTCATCTTGGCTGCCATGGTCACCCATTATGGGGGGAAGCAGGCCGCTGGGTGCAGTGTGGGGGTGGCCGGCCAGACATTCATATGTCCACCCCCCCAGGCTAGACTGTGTGAAAGTTTATTCTGCAGCTGCACCCAATCCTGACTGGGTTGCAAGTGTTGTGGAATGACGGCAGACCGCCACCATCATGTATGTTTTCACCCTCTGTTACTGTAAAACTTAGAAAGCTTAGAAAAACATTTCTACTTTTAGAACATTATCAAATAATTCAAGTTACGAAAGTGCAGAAGGCCCAGTGACACCTGAGTAGCAGCAACAGCAACACTGAAATATGAGCTGTAGGCAGAACCCTTAATTAAATTTAAACCATTCTTCAGGGGTACAAAGATAGCTGGCAAGCCTTTCAGATAGTCTGCTTCAGCAAAACATGTAAGCATACGTAAGTGTGTGCTTAAGGCCCATTCAAGTCAAAAGGATCTTAAGCAGATGTTTAAGTACTTCATTAAATTAGAACCTTAAATTCCTCAAAAGAAACAATTCTTGATTTTCCAAATTCCTAACAATATCAACACAATTTATTTTTTTACCTCCAACTCCCCGCAAAAAGGTGCTTGGAGTGCTTTCTAGCATAAAAATACAATAAAATGTAAAATTCAGTTAAAATATAATTCTGGGTAAAAACAATTTAAAAGGAGAAGGCAATGGGAGAGGGGAAAAAACATTAAGGGGAACCAGTGGGTCCTAAAAGCACCTGGAGAATAAATAAGTATTCAAGGTGCGTTTTAAAGGTGAGGAGGGAGGAACCAGATATCTGGAGGGAGCAAGTTGCACACTGGGGCCTGCCACAGCAAAGGCCTCATCACTGACTTAAGGTGTAAGGCAGGATTCCCAAACTGTGGCATGGTTTCTGAGCACAGATAACCACTAGTGGGAGCAGGTCTCAAATATATCAAATATGGCCTTCAGAATGTAGCCTACTGTACACACCTTCAGATTTTGCCTTAGGACTGCACTAGATAGAAGACTGAAAAGCTCCTGCTGGCAATATATTGATTAAAAAAAAACCACAATCTTACCTGCCTTTCAAAATAGTATTCTTACATTTGTGTAAACTTACTGACTACATGTAGAATGACTGGCTTTCATGACGGGACTTACAGAAAAGCTGCTATTCCAAGAACTCTGTTCCCATGCACCATTGTTAACTAAAATGCTAACAGAATGGAGACACTGATTTCTTGTGCTGAATAGTACAGATTGTTATAATAGTCTGAAGTCACTGAAAAGTGTTTGAAGTGATAATTAAGATGTTTGTTTTGGTTTTTTTCCATTTCACTCATCATTAAATTGATTCAAGGTCACATTGTTTGTCGAATAGTACATGTTTTTATTTGATTTGCTTGTCTTTTGTGTGTTTGCATTTATATCTCAGAAAGAGAAAAATGCTACCTTGGAACTAAGTATAATTAACTTCAAAGGGACTTATTATGATCTGCTGTAGTATGGTTATTAATTTGGTGAAGCAAGTTAATAATGGCCACAACAGTCTAATAAATATTTTAAACAGAATTATTTAATAATCCATAGCCAATGCTTTTTTTGAAGTAGTTAACTTCCATTTTAAATGGAAGTCACACATTTTTGAATAAAGTAACAAATATGGTTCAATATCACTTCTTTTAAAAAAAATCATTGTATACAGAGGAAACAAGGAAGAAATATTTAATGTCTTATAAATTTGTATTTATTAATGTAAATTATGTCCCAGCAGGAGTTAGCACAAAGCAAATGCTTAATGTTGCACTAATAGGATACATTTCATTCATTTTTGCTTAGAGCTCTTACAAACCAGGAGGAAGAGGCATGGCTGCTTGCCAACATAGACTCTGTAGGACTTCATAGCCATGAGGCAACTCCATGTTTAGCAGTGAGCACAACTTAAGAATGGCAAATTGCATTTCACAACGTTTTCCATTTAGGAAAGGGAAATATTGAGTTCACCAATATAAAAAGGATAAAGCAAAATGCTGCACAGCTACCCCTTTAGCAAGTACAGTCAAACATTTGCACAGAATGAGGAAGGGGCTTATGTGGGGGAAAACATAACAGTTTGTGATCATGCACATGGGAGGCCAATTTTAAGCCTATAAAACGGAGTGAACTTCACAGTTATTTTGATGAATTCATAGGAAAACCGTGTCCTATGGGATACACTTTCCAATGTATTCTACTGGTTATGAATCTCATCTGATTGCGTTCCCTCCACAACCTCTCCCTGCCTTAATGTTCCAGTAATTCTCCCTACACTTAACTTTCTCTACTCCTGCTACAATCCCTACCTACATAGCAAGAACACTACTACTACCACTTATCATTTCTATAGCACTACCAGGTGTACACGGTGCTTTATAGTCACAGATTTTGGAGACAGGTCCCTGCCCAGTAGGCTTACAATTTATACTACTACTACCAAAATTTGATAACCTGTCCCCTCTGGCCAAGGCAGCTCGGGGCGGTATACAATAAAATATAAAAATAAATACAAATGCAATAAAAACAGATTTAAAATATACAAAATACAGCAGTTACACACAAAAAACCCTACCCTACCCAACCCAACCCACCACCTACCCATATCCCCCAACAAAAGCCTGGTGAAATAACCAGGTTTTACATTTATGCCTGAAAGAGAGGATATCCGTGGACAAACGGACCCCACCCCCCCATCAGGAGGGACTTCCACAAACAAGGCACCACAGCCTGAGCATGCCCTCTCCAATGTGGCCCCCTGCCAAACACGGAGGCCCTCCAAAAGGGCACTGCTGGCTGACCACAGAGGCTGCTCCAAGGCTCGGGGGGTGAGGCGGTCTCGCAGATAGGTGGGGCCAAGGCCATGTAGGGCTTTACAGATTAGCATCAACACCTTGAAGGCTATAGGCATCCTGTGCAGCAAATGGAGTGTTGGTGGTATGTGCTACCATCAGGGGGTCGGTTCTGGCGGGGGTGGTTAACGCGTCCCTTCACCAGGGGAGGTTGTCACACAGTCTCAAAGAGGCTGTGGTGTGCCCCCTGCTGAATAAGCCTTCTCTGGATGTGGATGCACTCGCAAGTTACCATCCTGTCTCTAATCTTCCCTTTTTAGGGAAGGTTATTGAATGGGTCGTGGCTCTGCAGTTCCAGGCACATCTGGACCATATCGGTTTCCTTGACCCTTTTCAATCGGGGTTCCACCCCGGCTATGGTACTGAGACGGCGATGGTGGCTTCTTGGCTGCTTTTGATACCGTGGACCATGGGCTGCTGTTGAGATGGCTGCGAGATCTGGGGGGTCTGGATGGGACTGTCTTTGGGTGGTTCTGCTCATTCCTCTTGGGGAGAACCCAGCGGGTGGTGTTGGGAGCTGAAATATCGAGCCCCCGGGCCTTGACCTGCACCGCTCTGCAGGGTTCGATTCTGTCTCCACTTTTGTTTAATGTGTATATGCAGCCCCTGGGGGAGATCGTGAGAGGGTTCGGGGTGTGATGTCACCAATATGCTGATGATACTCAGCTGTACCTCTTGTTTTTGACCGACCCAGGTCAATTTTGGGGATGGGGGTAGGGTGGGTAGTTTTAATTGTTTATTTATTGATTGTTAAGTGTTTATAATTTATGATTTTTATGTATTTAAATATTGTTTTATTTGTTGCGAGCCATCCCAGGATGTCATAGGCATGAGGGGGCGCCCAATAAATATATATAAATAAATAAATAAATAAATAAGGAGGCAGGCTGCCGCATTCTGCACCAGTTGCAGCCTCTGAACCATCACCAAGGGTAGCCCTACGTAGAGCATATTACAGTAATCAAGCCTCGAGGTGATGAAGGCATGGATGATGGTGGCCAGGTCACAGTCCAAGATATATAACCACAGCTGTTGCACCAGATGTAATTTACAAAACGCACTTCTTGCCACAGCCACCACCTGGACATCCAGGCGGAGCTGTGCGTTAAGGAGCATACCCAGACTGAAAACCTGATGAACCAAGGCCAGACACATCCCATCAATTATGGGGGCCTAAACACCCTCAGTCCTCTCCACCAGAATCACTTCCATCTTGTCAGGATTCAGCTTCAGGCAGTTTGCCCTCATCCAGCCCCACACAGCTGCCAAACACCAGGCAAGCAACAAGACTGCCGGGCCTGGGTCTGCTGAAAACGAGAGGTAGAGCTGGGTGTCATCAGCATATTGATGACACTGCAATCCAAACTCTCTCATGACCTCACCCAAAGGTTGCATATATACATTGAACAGGAGAGAGGACAGAACTGGACCCTGAGGAACCTCACACGTGAGGTCACAGAGGCACAAAGAACAGTGTCCCAGTACCACACGCCGAGTTCTTCCAGCCAGGAAAGAGTGGAACCATTCAAGAATGACCCCGCCCAACCCAGCACAGTCCCACAACCAAGTCACCAGCAACTCATGATCAGCCGAATCAAATGTCGGCTCAAACTGCTCTGTGAGCAAGAGGGTGCGGGGTACAAGACCAAAGAATGAATGAATGAATGAATGAATGAATGCATGCAGACAATAGGTTCAGCAAGACTAAAAGGTCACCTGTCCCAGATTTAAGCATGGCGAAGGTTGTCAATCAAGGCCACAAGCGCAGTCTCTGTGCCAGACCGCAGATGAAAACCAGACTGCAAGGGACCCAGAAATGATTCAGATGATCCTGAATATTCCGGGCCACAACCCACTCAATGACTTTGCCTAAAACGGGTAGGTTAGAGACAGGCTGATAGGCTAATAGCTGGTGAGGGCGTCAGCGTCAAGCAATGTTTTTTTGAGCAAGGGCCGCACCATGGCCTCCTTAAGAGAAACTGCCTTCCAGAAGGGAGGTGTTGACCACCCACGCCAGGACTGGCCCCACCGTTTCCCTGGTGGCTTTAACCAACCAGGACAGGCAAGGATCCAATTCACAAGTTGTGGCCCTAATAGGCCCCAGAACATCAGCCATGTTGGCAGGTGTCATAACTAAAACAGATCCCACAAAACAGGACAAGCTACGACATTAATAACCTCTGGTTCCCCCACAGTATCAAGTGCAGCATCAAAGTCATAGTGAATACGAGCAATATTTTTTTATTTATTTATTACCCCTCTCGCCCCCTGGCATACACTAAAAAAGTCAATAAACCTATCTTAGCAGGCCTTGGAAATCTCTACTTGCAGGTGGAGACAGGCTGGACTGACCAGCCTCTTCACCACCCAGAAGACCTTCACAGGGTGCGACTTTGCAGATGCTATGATGGCAGCAAAGAACTCCTTCTTTGCTGCCCATGCAGTTGATGCACAGGATTTTAAACTACCTCTATGATGCAACTGGACATCTTTGGCATCAGTACAGTGCCATTGTCACTCCAGCCACCTTCCTTCTTGCTTCAGCCGCTCAGGAAAAGGGTGTCTAGGAGCTGCCTGGTCAATGGCCTCAGAGAGCCAGGTGTTCCAAAGGCAATGAGGTCATGAAGCAGGTGGGTGTCGAGGTCAGAGGGTATCTAGAGATGTACAATTTCTGGAAATTTTGAAACCATAGGGGGGAAAACATTTTTTTCCCAGGGGGTGGGGGCGTCCGGGGAAAAAATGAAATTTTGGGGAAAATTGAATTATATGCAATACTTGTTTTATTAGCACCTAGGGCTTACAATCTGAGAGATGGGGGAGAGGGGAGATGAAGGAAGGGGAACAGAGGGAGAGATAAGGAGTGTAACAGTCACAAAGATGTGAGCTCTCAGGTGCACGTGCTTGGCTTGGTTACATCGAGAATGATGGCTGACTGGTCCATGTGGTGAGGATATGACCTCAGGTAACAGACTGTACTGGATGGTAGGTATCAGCAGGAGTTATGAATGGGGAACGAGGAGTCGGGGAGGGCAGAGCGGAAGAGGTGGGACTTGAGGAGGGATTTGAAAGTACGAAGGAAGTGGGTGAGGTGGATGTGGGCAGGAAGGGAGTTCCAGGCATGGGGGGCAGCTAGGGAGAAGGGACAAAGGCGGTTAAGGGAGCAGGGAAGGCATGGGAGGGCAAGAGAGGGGAAAGAGGAGGAGTAGAGTTCATGGACTGGAGTACGGAGGAAAATTAGCGCAAAGAGGTAGGGGGAAGAGCTTCATAGGTGAAGACCAGGAGTTTGTGCAGGATTCGTTCAGGAAGGGGGAGCCAGTGAAGAGAGATGGGGCTGCACATAGTCGAAGCAACGGGAGAGGTGGATGACCATGGCAGCAGAGTTTTGGACGGAGATAAGGGTAGAAAGGTGAGAGCAACGTAGGGTTTAAAAGAAAGGGGTGAGTCAAAGATGAAACCTAAGCTATGGGCTTGGGGGACAGGAAGGATGGTGACCCCATCGATAGCGATCGACAGGGAGGAGGGAGAGGAAGGATTGGGGGGAGGGATAAGGAGTTCAGTTTTAGCCATGTTGAGTTTGAGCTGATGTTGAGACATGCAGGTAGAGATATCAGAGAGACAGGTGAGGCGAGCTTGAATAGATGGAGAGAGAGAGGGAGTAGAGCGAGAGAGTTGAGTGTCATTAGCACAGAGGTGATATTAGAAGCCATGGGAGGTAATGAGTTTGCCTAGGGACAGAGTGTAGATAGAGAAGAGGAGAGGGCAAGGATAGAGCCTTGGGGAACACCAACTGAGAGGGGAAAGGAGGAGGTGGTGGAGTTGGCAAGAGACACATTGGAGGAGCAGTCAGAGAGGCAGGAGGAGAACCAGTCAAGGGCAGAACCATGGAAGTCAAGGGAAAGAAGTGAGTCCAGAAAGACTAAGTGGTCAACGGTATCAAAAGCAGCAGAGAGGTCAAGGAGGACAAGAATGGAGTAGAAGTGATTAGATTTAGCCACAAGGAGATTATTGGTGATCTTAGCAAGAGCAGTTTCAGTAGAGTGAAGTGGGTGGAAACCAGATTGGATGGGGTCAAGGGAGGAGTTGGTGGACAGGAAGTTGAGGCAGCAGGAGTAGACAACACGTTCAAGAAGCTTGGAAGCAAAAGGAAGGAGTGAGACAGGACAGTAGCTAGAAGGGTCAGAGGGGGCAAAAGTGGACTTTTTGAGGATAGGAAAGACGTTGGCGTGCTTGAAGGCAGAGGGGAAGGAGCCAGTAGAGAGGGAGAGGTTGATGATGTGCAGGAGGGAAGGGGCGACAGTGGAAGCAATGGAGGTCAGGAGGCGGGAGGGGATGGGATCAAGGGGGCAAGTGGAAGGGTTGGAGGAGGAGAGCAGGGAGAAGATTTCCTCAAGGGAGGGAAAGAGGACAGGGGAGAAGGAGGGGGAGGAGAGAGAGGGGAGGGAGTAGGAAAATTATCATGTTTGGTACGTTTATTAAATTTAAAAGTATAGTTTTTTCAGAAAATAATTACAAATTTACTAATTTTTACTTTTAAATGTTCTTAATTTTTGTTAGAAATGGAGCTACAAGCTGCTGAACTCTAAGGAAATTTGCATCTCTTATTTTTTGCCAGTTTATGAGAAGCAGGCAAAAATTAAAGTTGAAAATAGAAGAAACCATCAACATTATGGTAAAACAAAGAAAGTTATTATGTAGTCTGGAATCTGGACATAGACCACTTTCAAAATGCCCCCCCCTCCATGCGCACGCATATTTGGGCTGTGGGGGGAACGCGCAGTCCAAATATGCACAGGGATCGTCCGTGTAGCTTTGTCAGCAAAACTGCATGGGATACAGAGCAGGAAATCAAGCTATGCATCCCGCACGGCTTTGCCGGCAAAGCCGTGGGGGGTGGGTCTTTCGGACAGGCCGATGCCCACGCATATTCGGGCTGTACACACACACACCCCGCAGCCCAAATATGCATGGGGGGGGCATGTCTGAAAGTGGCCTTAGTCTCCTCCACACTGTCAAGCAGGCAGTTAAAATGGCAGTGCCCCCTGGGGGCAGAAATGCATCTTGCTTTTGCATTTGAGAGTTGTACTGTACTGCTTGTCCTTGGTGTACAGGAATTGCAATGATCTTCTGATTCTGGAGGTAGTCTTACTGTCTTACATAAAAGTCTTTCTATTACATAGTTATTACTTAGAAAAAAAATTGGGGGAGTAAAGGTTAGCAATATATGAACACCGTGTCTTAAACATTTTATTCATCATTCTAAAAGAAAATATTTCATACGTGTTTTTGTTTTTTGTTTTTTTCAGGCAGAAAAAAAAGTCCTCTGGGGGGAAAAAACAGGAAAAACCTGTATTTTTCTGGGTTTTTTTTCCCAGGTCTTCACATCTCTAAGGGTATCTCCCCAAGAGCATAATTTAAGTTTAACAAGGGTGAGGGAACAGAAGGGAGAGACACACACATTCCCGTTTTTACAGATAGGAAACTGAGGCTGAGAGGTTGTGACTTACCAAGGCCACCCAGTGAGTTCATGGTTAGGGTAGGATTCAAAACCTGGCTTCCTAGGACCAAGTCCAGCACCTTATTCATTACACCACACTGGCTTTAGGAATACCTCACTCTTCTCTCCTATCATCATCTCGCACTTCAGAACAATTACCTTCCTCCCAGGGCTCCAATCTCCCTTTATACCTTTTCCGTAGCTTACACAGAGCCAATGAGGTGTAGAGGATAAGGTGCTGGACTTGGTCCTGGGAAGCCAGGGTTCAAATCCTGATCTAACTGTGAACTCCCTAGGTGGCCTTGGGTAAGTTATAACCTCTCAGTCTCAATTCCCTATCTGCAAAATAGGAATACGTGTGTGTCTTTCTCTCCCTGAGTTTCCCCCTTGTTCATCTTAAATTGTAAGCCCACTGGGCAGGGACCTGCCTCCAAAATCTGTCAGTGTAAGCACTGTGTATGCTTAGTAGTGCTATAGAAATGATTAGTAGTAGTATCTCATGTCCTCCAACCTTTCTTGTCCATTCCAATTCACTTATCTCACCTCTGTTCTTTACTTTTCCACCATGATGTATTGGGGGCAATCAGAGGAGGCATAGAAAGCACAGGACTCTGCCTGCTCTGATTTGTCAACTGTTCCATATTTTGAAACAGATTTCTTATTTCAAAACATCACAAAACCATAGAATCCCTTATTTTTGACCATTTCATCTGACAACCCTGTTCTTAGGTTTGTCTGGTATTAGAGAGACCTCAAGTTTGCTGGCAGCAGCAACTAGAGAGAAATCCTACTCATCCCTTGATTCTGTATGAACAGAATTTTCTGAGAATAGTGCCAACAACTCTGCTCTTCTGACCATGTGGACACTACTATTTTTGGAAGCTCATAACTAAGTCATGTTTAAGTGGATTTGCACAGAAATGACAAAGGCACTTCCCTCAAAGACCCTACTGCCAATTGTCGACGCACCCTCCACAATCAGATACAGAGACTTAGTTCTGGTTTAAAACAGGCCACACTCTTTATTCAATCATAATTTGAGGCTGGTGGGTAATTGCCAGAGCAATCTGGGTCCAGTATGCTAGCTAATTCAACTTTTATTAACTTGGGCTGACCTGGATGTGCCTTCCAGTGTCAGCTGCCATTTTACGTAACCTAAACGACCCCCTCGACCGATCCTAGTCGTGGCCGAATGGGGGCGGGTGAAGTGAATCACCCCACCCTATGCCAAGTAAGGAGTTAACGCGGTAGCGAGGTCGAGGACTGTGCCCATCCTTGCTCCCTCAGCCACCGCAAACTCCCCGGTACGTGATCCCAGGCATGCTGCGCCCGACATTACCTGGAATTCACGCCCCCATGTCTTACGGAGAGGACTTCAACTTACCTATCCTTACCTATTTATCTACTTTCACATACTGGACCCCTGCTGAATGCGACAAATTGTTACCCTTCCTTGTATGCTGGTATAAATCAAATCCAACCAATTACTCATTTTAATATTAACTTTATAAATCAAATACTATCACTCCAAACAATAATTGTTCTAACCGGATTGATTAATTTACCTATTTTACCTATTTAACCTATTCTCCACTGTAAAGGAGGCAAAAAAATGGCCCATTAATCAATGAGATACTCATTCAAAATTCCTCCTTGGCTCCTTAATGGCAACCGGCGTAACCTGCAGTGGAAGAGGGGAGGTGGGTGGGGCTGACTCCTCTGAGTTTTTCCCCCCGACTGAGGAAACCGCTCCTTCGGCGACAGCAGGAAGCCCCGCCCCTTCTAGCAAGGGCGGGCTTCCCTGCCCCTCGTGGCTTCTCGCGCCAGAGGGGAAGGTTGCCTAGCAACCCTTGCAACATAGAGGGAGCCTTCTAACAGGCTCCCCCTACAGCGGCGCCATCTTCTCCTCCTGTCGGGAGGAGCGCACCAAATCCCCGTCGCCCCCATTTTGGCGGCGAAGGGACATGTCAACCATCTGCTCCAGGGTATGGAGGCTTTTGAGATTAGTAAAGACAAAGCTACCTATTTCCCTGTAATTTCATTAGAAATAAATTAATATTTTTAGCAGAATCCTAATCAACCAATCAATCTGAAAGGTATAGAATATTTAATCCCAAATTGTTTAACCCTCAGACAAATGAAAAATGCACTGTATTAATCTGGTATTGGAGTAAAATAGACCCCAATTAAGTCATAATTGGGGGAAAATGTGATTGATTTGAAAATGACTCTAGTTTAACAAACATTTTAAATTTTATTACGATATATTACTTGTGGCACAGAAACAATACTAACACAAAAGATATTGGGAGTCAACTGTACCCCCAATGTTAACAGTAACATCCCACAATGACAGTAGTGGGAGTTGAATTGACACCCCCACCCCCATCCCATTGTTGGAACATAATGTGTACAGAAACTGCATCTCAATATTGAACAGTACAATTACTATGACTGAAAGGGGCGGGGTATATGACTTCCTTGTGTCGGAGACAGCACCTGTTGGCTGTTACAATCCAAGCAGTCTCTTAATTGTGAACTACACTGACACAAGTTCAGCAGTTGATTACTGCATGTTCAGAACAGACAAAATGTTTACAGGCAGCACATCGCTGCTGTGATTTCCTGTCATTTTGCCAAGTACAGACATGCCCCTTTTACAGGTATCAGGGACAGGACGTACCAGATTAGAAGCAACCTCTCTGGAAGGCCCTGGCAGGCTGGGTATTTGTGGTATGAATCCAAGGAGTGATCATTTCTAGGGCCAATGTCTTTTATGGGCTTTGTCCCTTTTCCAGTTTTGATTCAAAGTACTCCAAACAAGGAAGGCATTCAGACAAGCAATGTCTAGGATATTAGCAAACACCACCATTGGCCACCGCTTGTTCATTTGTTTGGTGGTATGTGGACACCATTTGATCACACGTCTCCATGCCACCTTTAGTTTTGTTGTAATGGTGGATTGTCTCTGGCTTTGCTTTAGAGCCAGATGCTGCAGCATCTGAATGCAATGAAGAGAGAAGAGTTACTGAATTTCCCTTCCTAGGCACATGGCTCACAAGTGACAGATTCTGAGGCATATACTGCCTAAATCAGCATCTTCCTCTGAAAGGTACTAATTGTTCATCAATTGTCACATTATCTCTGGGGACAAAAGCTTTTGGCAGAGTCACTAAAACATGTTGCAGAGGTCAGATTTTTTTTGGATTTTTTTAAAAAAAGTTTCAGCACCATCAATGTTGCATACACACACTTTCTGGGTTGTTAAGGGTAATTGCTGACTGTTTGACAGGGTCAAAAGCCTGAGGGCATAATGGAGGGATGGAAATGATCCAATATATCTAGGTGGTGCATTTTTAAAAACACAAAACTGCATGTGAGTATTCTAACAAAACCAGTATTGAAGGTTCACACTATGAAGGTGTTTACTGCTATGTAAACATAAAACAAATCGGCCGTTGGTAAGTGAACTTTTCACCCAAGTGACCCCATATACTGATAGCTTTGTGTACACACAGAAAATGACATTTATGAAAACAAACAAAATGCTAAATTGCTGTCCTTATTATCCTACTTTGAGAACACTTAATTGACAGTACAGGTTCTGGTTTAAGCATTCATTCATATTATCTTCCCCCCCCCTCCCATATATGGTGTAAATTGGACCCCACTTGTAATGAATGGGGAAATGAAAGCACTACGCACCTAAGGTACTGGGGGACATATTCACCCCAAACTTACTGTAAAAACAGTTATCTCTCTATCTATAACTGTTTTTACGGTATGTTTGCGCTGAATATGACCCCCAGTACCTTAGGCGTGTAGTGCTTCCATTTTCCAATTCATTACAATCGGGGTTCAATTTACCCCCAATTCCGTATTAGTGACATTCTCAACTGCAGAGGAGGGGAAA
Organism: Sphenodon punctatus; assembly: GCA_003113815.1. Classification (NCBI taxonomy): domain Eukaryota; kingdom Metazoa; phylum Chordata; class Lepidosauria; order Sphenodontia; family Sphenodontidae; genus Sphenodon; species Sphenodon punctatus. The sequence continues at coordinate 1,066,900 of QEPC01004656.1, read as the reverse complement.
ATGAACCAACACAGGACAACTGGCTCCATTACTGTTGAGGAATACATGGTGTATGAATTCGTACAGGTTTGCTAAAAAAGTTTTATGAATTTTTTGTACCCCTTTGGGGCCCGATTGACCCCAAAATCCATCTGAGGGTTCAATTTTTTGAAAGATGTAGGCAATTCAAAATAGAAAATAATGAAGCGTGAGAGGAAATACACTTGTGGGGCACGGCTATGCTTAGAACCTTATCCTGAATCAGTAAAAACGTTAAAACGGCAGTTTGAAGTAGGTTCCCACACTAGCTTTCTGCTATTCATTTCCTCTCTCTCTTCCGTTTGCTGAAATGCTGTTTACAAATATATAAGGTATATACTTCTACATAAAATGATAAAGGAAAATGTTGGATTTATATCAACGTATTATTTTTTCATAGAGAACAACATAAAGGCTTTGTTCTTTCTTTGGTTTGAAATAATGTGATTATGATAGTGCTGAAACACTGGAATTTCTTTGTAGGTGTTTATATGGTCCTTCTCGCTTAAATAAATTAATTTTTATCTCCCCAAGCTTCTGCAACACTCCTGTTATCCCCATTTAACAGCTGGGGAACTGTGCTTTAGTCCAGGGATGGGGAACCTCAGGCTTTGGGCCAAATATGGTGTGGGGCGAGTTTTTATTTGGCCCCTTTTGTGTTCCTACATCAGGCCCCTGGATCCATTTCCTGCTCCCATGCATAGAAAGACTGGTCTCTTGGTAAATAAGGAGAGATGAGGGCATGCAAACAAGACTAGAGGACAGATCCATATCATAGATCCATGACATGGATCCTTCTCTTTCTTGAGCACACCCATTACGCCTGCTGTCATTCTCATCGTAACCAAGCCAAGCCCCGTCGCCGCGTGGCCCTGCCCGGCATGGGTAGCGGCTCTCGCGGCGGCGGTTTTTGTGGGGGGGCCCCACTAGCTTGTGAGCGAAGAAAGCTGTGGGCGGGGCGCACGGCAGGAACGTCAGTGGAGCAAGCGGCCTGGGGCGAAGTCTCGCGAGGTGAGACTTCGCGGCCGCCATCTTGGGAACAGGCGCGAAGCGGCCATTCCGCGCCTGCAACGGAGCTGTAAGCACCCTCCCACCCTCCCTTTATGCACTGTGGGTCGAACCGGTCGTTGAGCTTGGGCCCAAGGCCAGGAAGGAATTTTGGCCTCCATGCTAATTGGCACTTTGCATGGGGGGTTTTTTCGCCTTCCTCACAGTGATAAGTTAAGATTAGCTATGGTGGAAAGGGTATTATTAAAGAATTTTGTCGCACCGCAGGGGTCCTGCGAGGTAGTTAGCTTAGAAATAGGGATAGTCTGCTGCCAAGTCATCTCCTTAAGAGGTGGGCTCTGAGTGAGAGCTAGAGCCGCCCGGCCAGCATCACGTCAGAGCAAGGAAGAGGTGGACAACACCCGGGCCTTAGGACAGAGGCGGTCCAAGGC
>QEPC01004656.1:1046315-1063456 GCA_003113815.1 Sphenodon punctatus | reverse complement strand
GGGGCCTGTTCCTCACTTGTGACGGGAGGAGCGAGCAGCGTGAGGTCAGCTGCTGGGGGGGCAGGGCAGCTTCCAGTCCCAGGGCTGTTCTGAGTGTCCCAGGGGGCGGGTGTGCAGCTTTCAAGTGTCTGTCTCATGGGGGAAGGCGGGGCCTGTTCCTCACCTGTGGGGGGAGGAGCGAGCAGCGTGAGGTCAGCTGAAAATGAGAGTGGGTGATGGGTAATGATGTGTGTCACTGTGAATGAAGATCGGCACCCAGTTAAGCATGGTATGGCACTTCAGCATGCAAGTTATGCATGTGAAAATCCCTTGTACACATGGACAAATGCAATTACCTCCAATTATCATCTGCAACATTAACAAAGTATGTTTTACAAAAATCAACAAAACATATTTACAACAAATCATGGCACCACAAGTAAAACACATCAGACTCAAGCTGATGGCTTAGTGGGACCATCAAGTCGAGATGGATTCAACCCTATTGCAAATTATAGGCACTAGGTGGGTGCATGTCGTTTTTATTATTACAATAACAGTAATGAAAATTGTTGTTTTCATTTTCATTATTGCAATAATGAAAACGACTACTGAGAATAACAATACCGATACTGATAATGAAAACAAGAACAACAATGCCATTATTGTTGTCATTATTATTAGTGCTGTGGCAGTTGAGTTTTGGAGGGGAAATGTGCAGAGGGGAGGAGGGAGCAGACATCTCAGAGCCCTATACAGGGATGAACTATTGATCTGTGTCTGTGTTGGGAGGGGTGAGCAGCTCAGTAGTATCTGATGGATGTATCACTGGCCAATGAGTGGTGAAAACAGACCACAGAGTCCCTCATGGCACTCTGTGATTGCTCCCTGCCTGCTGTATCCCACAACCAATCGTGGGCTCTAGGGGAGAACACTGCAACCCTTTATAATGGGAGGGTCAGCCTTTTTCTCTCTGTTCTGTGAGAGCTCTGTTCGTCAGGTTGCATTTACTGGACTGTGGGGCTTGCACACAAAAAATCCTCCCTAGCCCTCATTGTATTATTTAAATTATTTATATATTTATTTATTTATTTGGTATTACCACCAATACCTTTCCTTCCTCATACCTTGTCCCTTTCCCTGTTTTCTCCTCCCTATACATTATATACAGATAGACAGTATAGATTTTATATAGATGTATATTATAGACATATAGATTAGATTAGAATAGTTATATAGATAATTGATTAGATAATCGATAGTTTCCCTTTCCCTGTCTCCCTTACATTTAGATAGATATTAGTTATGTACATATATAGAAATATTAGATATAAGTATTTAAGCTAGTCTGTTTTATTATATATATTATATATATTAGAATTATAGAATAGGCATAAATATTTGTGCATGGGAATCGATACTCATAACGATATCGATATCAATACCAAAAATAAAATCTTTTTTTGAAACTACACCAATATCAATAATGACAACAATAACAAAAATGATATTGTCATTAATAACAATAACAAAAATGACATTTTTAATAACGAAAATGAAAACGGAAACTACATAGGGTCTGGTGCATAACCCTACTATAAGGTCACTAGGAAATGTCTCCTATAATAGCTTATGATGTCAGTCAAGTTGACAACAGTGAAGGACAACAGCCAGTTTGAAAACAAAGAGGAGGGTTTCCTTGTAGTGGCTGGGAGCCAGCCCTGCTTTAAAGGTTTTTGTGGAAACCTGTTCCCAGGAAGGTAACAGGGCAATAACACCTGACCCCTGGGAGGCTGTGTGAGAAAGTGGCTAGGTATGAGAGGAGTGGGTCGTTCCGTGCAATGGGCAGGGAGCCTGAGCGCTGAAAGAGACTTGTAACGAGCGGGGAGCCTGGAGTAACTGAGAACGCTGGGAGCACTGAGAGAGACTTGCAACGAGTGGGGAGCCTGGAGAAATAGAAAACTGGGAGCGCTGAGAGAAACCTGGGGGAATGCTGGTGGGGGGAGGTAGTCAGTTAAAGTAAAGTAAATTGAGAAGCGCTACCCCTCTGTGTGAGAGAGATTTGATTGGGCCAGTGTTTGGTTTGTTTGGTTACTAGTGGCCCTGCTCAAGTTTTGCTTTTTTTATTATTCCTGTTTGGGTGTGCAAGCAACGCTACAGCCAGAGCCTAACTCACAGCCTAAGCGCCTGAAGCTGAAGCAACAGCCTATTATTAAAGATAGCATTTCTAATAGATGTTTCATCCCAGTTTAAGACAAAACAATTTTGATGGTTTGAAGTTTGTCATGGAACTGTTATTTCAGTTTTCCACCATCACCTTTTGTGGTCTATCCAGATCCTAGTTTCCCAAACTATGGAGGCAGGACCCATTGTGGGGAGGGATTGTGTGTGAAAGAAGAACCCAAGCTGACAAACACCTAGCTCCACAATCTCATTGAGCTAGCAGGCATCTCCAAAATAATGGGGTGGAGAATTTCCAAGGGGGATAGAGAGCCAAACAACAAGGGAAGAGAGTGGGAAAGCAACAGAAGAGTGGGCAGAGGAATAGAGGAAACAATATGTATGCAAGTATGTATGTACGTATGTATGTGGAGGAGGCTTCAGCTATGACAGACAAGTGGAAGGGAGGACGCAGTTCAAAATGTTTGAGAACCACTGATCTAGATGATGACAAAAAGATGTATTTAAAATTGAGTTATCTAACATGATTTAAAACACTTAACACCTAGTGCTAATAACCTTCTAAGGTCATATTGGCTGGGGAAGCCATAAGCTGATGTTTTTCCAGCATTTGCTGCATCAAACCTTACACCAATATTTGGATATAGCATTCCAGGGTTTCTGTGATTAAACTGAATTTCCAAACACAGCCTATTCTAAGATCAAAATCATCTACTTGACTCATTTAATTCAACTTTATTCAATCTTCAACCCCAGATTTGTCATCCCAGCAGTAGATGTTGTTAGAATTGATGCGTTCTTTCTTCAGGAACACACTTCTTCCACAGTGCAATCACTTCTTAAAGCAGTATTTACAATTTTCCTCCCCCAAAGGTCATCTAGAGAGAGAATCAGCATTCTGTACTTTTCCCCAGGTCTCTAGGAGACTGTGATGTCCTATCTTTGTAGTTTCTTCAGCCACCTGGCCAGTTGTCCTTCCACACTCTTGAATTTAAAGAGCCATTGTGAAGATGGATTGACCGTTCCTGACCACATATTTTCTCTCATGCACATAATGACCTATACATTTAATTACTGCACAAAGTTCCTTCCTAGTGGCTCAATAATTCCTCTCTGCATAGCACAGACTTTTGCTGTAATAAGTCACCACTCTTTCAAATCCTCTTTGTTCTCATGCTAGCACTGTCTCTTATCCATAATAATTGCTCACATCTGGTTCTAATAGGAAAGTGATTTTAATCTAAAACAGACTTGTTGAAACTAGACTTTTAATACTGAAAACACCAAGCATGTAGGGGTGGGAATTCCGGTTCTCCCAAGAACCAATATTGCCGGTATTTGGGTGTATCTGATTAATCCGATAAATCCGATATTTACCTGTACCGGCATACCGGATCTTTAACATTGGGTGCTTTACCGGTTATTTTACATTGCGGCCATTGAGATAAACGGCCGCAATGTAAAAAAACCGGTAAAATGTCCAATGTTAAAGATCTGGTATGCCGATACCGGTAAATCCCATACCGGGGAGATCCGATACCGGTAAATCTGGCATCTGGTATTCTCCCCGGTGTCCCACCCCTAAATTGGAGATCCAAAATATTAGGCTCATGAATTATTATGCCCATGGACAAAAAAATGTGAGAGAGTGGCACTTAGTTTTTGAAGACACTGGGATAATACATCCACATATATTCTCAATATAACCTATGGCTGTGGACAGTTTGGGGGACAATGGAAGTGGTCAACGTAAGATCAAACAACCACAAGAATCAAAGAGGTAAGAGGCACCAGGAGCAGAAAGATGTAGGCCAACAGTAGGATAGTTCATGTGACCCCCTTAAAATTGATACCATTGAGATGGATTATTTTTCCCATCCAGGTTATTCGAGCTAGTGTCCTTTTTATGGTGCTCAACCCATAAATGAAACTAGTGTAGAATGATATAAGCAAAGTCCTACCAACTCTGACTACCTTTCACCGAAAGACCCAGAGGAAAAAAACTAGACTTTTACTTACTTTTTTACTTTTTATTATTGTGGCCGAAGGCCATTGTAGAAAAGAATACTTAAAACCAAAACACAGAACAACATTGAAACTGAGTTCATGTACATAATATACAGCCAGTTGCATATAAAATACAATCCCACAAGTGTCTATTAACAATTAAGGACATTGAAAATTCAAGAATTTCTTTCTATCCTGTAAGGCTATTACCAAAAAAGACGTAACTGCTGTTGTTACTGCCAGCCTTTTGTCTACCATAAGAAATCTTAGCACCTCAGAGGGTGCTCTACCAGGCATTTTATCCAAAATACTAGCCAACCATTGAGCCCTTCGCTTATCATATAAATGACAATGGCATAGGATGTGGCCTGCAGATTCCACCTCCGAATTGTCGAAAGGGCATAACCTCAAATAATAAGGAAGCCCGCTATATCTTCCTTCCAACGCTCTTGTGGGCAGAACATTAAACCTTGTACACAAAAACAAATAGTTTTCTGAATGAGTATTGAGAAATCAGATAATTCGCAATATGACCCGTATCAAGGGCCAGTTCCCTATAGCAACTCATATGAGGAAATTGCTGTGCGATCTTCTTGTCTACTGAGGTCATCAAGTCTAACCGCTATCTCTACTTTAGCGGCTTTCTGGCCCTTAGACAACAGAACTGATATCTCAAGTCCCATCGAGCGGATCTTAGACTCGACCCATTCAATCCATTTACTTGAATAGGAATCATTCTGCATGTAATTAAATAATCCAGAACCAGACTCCTGAAACAATTTTATGTGCAGCCACAGCCCTAAGGCCAACTTCCAAATTTCATAGTTCCAAGCAGTCTGACCCAGCTACAATCACCTAGCAGCTGTATGCACGCCCCTTGGAATATTTAGCAGAAGTCTCATATACCTGGATTGTAAAATGTCCAAGTTAAAAGGGCGCTATGACAGCACCATAGAAAAGCTGTGCTCCAAGTTTAGCATTTATTACGCTCAGAGCTGGAACCAGAAATCCACCTTCTCTTTTGCAGAAAAACCTCAAAATAGCCACTGAGCAGCCACTCGCCCGTGTACAGGCCAAATTATAGTGGAAATCCCACCTAGGATAGGACTGAAATAACAAGCCAAGGTATTTATATGTACAGACCTGAGAAATAATATGTCCACTTATGGGTTCATTTTTCGTTACCAAAAATCATGACCTTGGTCTTTGAATAGTTTATTTGGTTTTTATTTGTCTCACAATACTTAGCTAAGGCAACAAGTTGACTTTGAACGCCCAATCTGGTCTAGGACAAAATTACAGGGTCATCGGCATATAATAAACAGCCTGTTGCGTGGGTTCCAGATTTTGGTGGAAAAAATATTTCTTTTGACATCTCAGGAATCAGATCATTAATAAAACAGTTAAACAAAATTGGGGCCAGTACACAACCCTGACGCACTCCAGAGAAGACCTCCATTTGCCTTGTTAGCCGACAGACCTACCTACTCTGGTTGCCAGCGTTGTTTTAAAGTGCAAGGTTTTGATCAGCCCGAGTAAACGTTTATCTATGATGGTATTTCCCAGCTTAACCCAGAGGAGATCTCTATTAATTAAATCAAAAGCTGCCCTTAGGTCCACATAAACACAAACAATCTTCTGTTTAGTTTTATGTACTTCTCTTTCAAGTGTTGCAATATCATACAGTGATCTATTGTGGAGTGGTCTTTTTGGAACCCGGCTTGCTCCGGAAAAATAATCTTTTCCTCAGACAGCCAGGATACCAAACACTTCTGTAGATATTTCCCTTACAACTTGCTGGTAACACTTAGCAAGCTAATTGGACGATAATTCCAGGACTGGCCCTCGGGCCACTTTTGTAAATTGGTATCACTATGGCGGTCCCCCACCCCTCAGGTATACAAGCCCATCTGGTTTATATGCATGAAAAGGGCTGCCAGCAGTGGTGACCACCACTCAAAATGATATTGAAACAATTCTGCTAGAATATAATCCGCCCCAGGTGCCTTGTTTAATTTAAGCTCGCGTATAAGATCCACAATTTCTTGCGTGCTGGTACTGCTGGCCAAACCAAAAGATCTTGATTTATCAAAGGCTGCAAATCCTGGGCAGGTTGATAGGTAAATATTGATCGGAAATGGGTCTCCCAAGCATCTATAGGCACAGGTAATGTAACTGCACTCCAATCCCTCCTGGTGACACCATTTATAATTCCCCAGAAGGTCTTGGTATCACCTTGTTGGGCTGCTGACATTAATGTAGCCCAATGCCTCAATGTATAGTCCCGTTTTTTCTTCTGGACCAACTTCCTATATGACTTTTTGAGGTCAAAAAATTCATTGGGGATTTTGGGTACAGATCCAGACCTATATGAATGGTAAAATTCTCGCATCCTATGTTTAAGCTCTCTACACTCCACATTATACCAAGGTTTGGAATTGGGTTTGTGTTTAAGTAATCCTTTAGTACATTCACTTTCAATGCGCCTGGATAAATAGGGTTGAAAAAGTTTTACCAAACAGTTATACTCCTTGACTGCCATGCTAGATGAATTACTGTCCAGGATGGCAGACTTAAGTGCGTTGCATGCCTGACTGTTCAAGATCTCAGTCAACCTGTCTGACAGTTCCTGGGAGCACTGAACCCTGGAGAAAGATACTGACGAGGCAAGCACCACCCCAGGCAAAACATCAAACCCAACATCTTCATGGCTCTCTGTGACATTTAAAGACACTATCAAAGGAAGGTGATCACTATAAATCACTATAAAACTATACTGAACGCTGAAGCAGGTTCACATCTCTACAATCTGCACACAAATGGTCTTTAATCAGATCTATGGATTAACCACATAGTTTGACCCTAAGTTCAATTCTACCTTACTAATGCATTAAATCAGTGGCTTGTAAAACCCGCTGTTCTTGTTTTGAACAGGTAAGACGTGTGCATAATGGGTGGATATCCAACAGCAAAACTTTAAAAAAATTGCCCAAGGCCAACTTGTAAATGTTATAAAGCCATTTCAAGAGTGCTGCCAGAATGCTCAACCAGGAGTCAGAGGGAAGGATGACATCAGGAGGGGCAGGATAAAGATGCTCTCCCACCCATTTTGATGAATCCCAGATTCCTACAGCACACTGGAATGTCACAATGTTGCAAACAATGTGTGGCTAATTCAGAAATTGGCAGGACGTTGCCTTTGTCCCTTTCCCTTCTGGTGTGAGCAAGCCCCTTTCTGACCTGGCCAAATCTTTTACAAATGATCAGGGGCATAGCTAGGTTGGGATGAGCCCTAGTACAGAAGATGTAATGGGGCTCCCCTTCCAAGATGCCGGGGATTCAGCTGCAGTGCACCAGAGAGAAGGATCCCCCCGGGCATGTGCACTGCCAGCCTATCCCTATTATATCTAGGCCCTTCCAGAGGATTGTGACATCATGTACTCATGAACCAGCACCCTCTCCTCTGCCCAAACAAATATAACCAGTTTGAGGGGAGGGGGATGCCCCCGACCACCACCCACACATCTCCAGCAGTCTTCTACTTGCAAATGGCTAATTTTCACTTGCAACCTGAAAGAAGCAAGGGGTATTTTTCACTGCATTAGTGCATTATGATCTCACAATTCCCTACCAGGAAAGATTTTGGTTTCCTCTACTGCCCATATTCATGCTCTTCTTTCTAAAAAATTAACTGTATCAATATTTAATAGCACTAAACAGCAACATCATAACATCAGCAGCAAGATCAGCAGCAAAATAAAGTTAATTATAAAATTAACATTAATAATAATTATTTTATTTTTATAGCGCCCCCTGACAAATAGCACTTGGAGCACTTCACAATCATAAAATACAGTAACAATATAAAAACTATTTAAAACAAGTTAAAAGAAGAAAGTAAACAGGGAGGACACAATACCAGTAGTGGATCCTAAAAACGCCTAGAGAATAAAGGAAGGCTCTGAGACAAACCAGGTTTCACACAGAGGGACCTGCCACAGCAATGGCTGGATAGACTACTGACCTAAGGCACAATGCCACAATCCCCAAACAGCAGGTGGTTTCTAAGAGCAGATTAATTTGTTTTGAAATTGTCTAGACTTATACAAAACACTATGAAGCTAGTCCTATACCTCCTAGGTATTCAGAGTCACGAGCATAGCAAGGTTGGGGAGGATCCAGGCTCAGCCCACAATTAGGCCCCCCAAGGATGACTCTGAAATAAAATAAATAAATAATCATAAACAAACCAAAGTGTACAGAATAGTAAGAAATTCCTGACCTGATGTTAACTTGCTGAATGGGAGCGGGGGTGAGCTACTAGTACCAGCCCTTACCTTGTTTGTGGCTGTGCTGAACCCACCGCTTGGAGTCCTAGGGGTGTGCATGTCATTTTTGTTATTACAATAATGATAACAAAAAATGTCATTTTTGTTATTGCAATAATGAAGACGACAACCGAGAATAACGATAACAAAAACGACAACCAAAAATAATGATAACGAAAATGAAAATGACAACCAAGAATAACAATACTGATGACAACTGATAACGAAAACAAAAACGAAAACGACAATGTCGTTATCATTATTAGTGCTGTGTGGCAGTTGGGTTTTGGAGGGAAAATGTGGAGAGGCGAAGAGGGAGCAGACATATCTGAGCCCTAAACAGGGTTGAACTCTTGAACTTTGCCTGTGTTGGGAGGGGCGAGCAGCTCAGCAGTATCTGATGGATGTATCGCTTGCCAATGAGCAACGCAAACAGGCCGCAGCAGTCTTATGGCAATCTGGTATTGCTCAAAAACCTTCTGCCTCCCACAAGCAATCAGGGTGGCTCTGGGGGAGGGCACTGCAACCCTTTATAATGGGAGGGTCAGCCTTTTTCTCTCAGTTCTGTGAGAGCTCTGCTTGTCAGGTTGCATTTACAGAACTGTGGTACTTGCACACAGAAAATCCTCCCAAACCCTCATTGTATTACCAATACCTTTCCTTCCTCATACCCTACCTTTTACCTTCTCCATTTTCCTGTCCTTCTCCCTCCTGGACATTATATATAGACAGGTAGTATAGATTAGATATAAGTATATATTATAGACATATAGATTAGAATAGTTATATAGATAATTGATCTAATATCTAGTTTTCCTTTTCCCTTCCCGTCTCCCTTAGATTTAGATAGATATTAGCTGCGCATGGGAATCGATACTGAAACCAAAAATAAAATCTTCATTTGAAACAGTACCGATAATGATACCAATACTGCTAACGATACCAACAACAAAAACAATAACAATGACAATGACACTGTTGTTAACGATAACGAAAACAAAATTTTTGAATAATTTATTTTTATTTATTTATTTAGAAAATTTGTATCCCGCCCCTCCTACCACAGGCAGCCGGAGGCGGCTCACAACAATACATATAAAATACATTAAAACAGTTAAAATATCCACAATAAATAACAATAATAGAAAAAAACCAAAAAAAAACCCAATCCCCTCCCCAAATTCCCCACCCCATCCAACCCATCACCCCTCTCCCTCGCCAAACGCCTGATGGAACAGCCAGGTCTTACAATTCCTACGAAAGGTCGGGAGGTTCGGTGCTAGATGGGCCCCCACCTAGAGGGAATTCCAGAGGCGCAGCCATCGAGAATGCCCTGTTCTGTGTGACCCCCTGGAGAACCCGAGGGACCTCCAACACGGCACCCCTAGCCAACCGCAGGGACCGATCGAGAACCTGTGATCTCACAAGTGATCTCACAAGTAGGCAGGGTGTAAGTAGGTAGTAGGTGATCACAAGTAGGTAGTAAGGTGATCTCACAAGTAGGCAGGGCCCAAGCCATATAGGGCTTTATAGGTCAAGACCAACACTTTGACTCGAGCTTGGAAAACTATAGGCAGCCAGTGCAGAGATTGGAGCACTGGTGTAATGTGCTCCCAGCAACCCAGCCCCACCAAGAGCCAGGCTGCCGAATTCTACTCAAGCTGCAGCTTCCGAGCCATCACCATAGGTAGCCCCATGTAGAGTGCTTTTCAGTAGTCTAACCGAGAGGTAATAAAAGCATGGATGATCGTGGCCAGGTCCGGAACTGAAATCAGCAGCTGAAGCCACTCCACCAGATGTAGCTGGTGGAAGGCACTCCTTGCCACAGCCTCCACCTGGAGATCCAGGTGGAGTTGCACATCGAGGAGCACCCCCAGGTTCCGCACCTGGGAAGTCAGCGGAGGACAGATCCCATCAACTGAGGAAGCTATCACATCCGCTGACTTACCCAGTAACATCACCTCCGTCTTGTCAGGATTCATTCGCAGTCGATTAACCTTCATCCAGTCCCTCACAGCTGCCAAACACCGGGTAAGCACCCAGACAATCGGACCTCGGTCGGTTGAAAACAAGAACAACCCCGCCCATCCCCCCACTGTCCCACCGGCGAGTCACCAACATCTCATGGTCAACAGTATCAAATGCAGCCGAAAGATCTAAAAGGACCAATAGGGTCGAGCAACCCTGGTCCTTTTCACAGCAGAGATAATCCACCAACGCCACAAGTGTTGTCTCAGTGCCATGGTCTGGATGAAAGCCAGACTGAGAAGGGGCAAGATAACCGACACTATCAAGATGCTCCTGGAGCTGCTGAGCCACTACCCGTTCAATAACCTTCCCTAAAAAGGGAAGGTTAGAGACAGGCCGATAGCTGGCAGAGGAGTCAGCGTCAAGCGATGGTTTCTTGAGCAGAGGCCGTACCACCACCTCCTTGAGGCAGCCCGGCACTCTGCCCTCCTGCAGGGAGGTGTTGACCACCCCAGCAGCTCTTAATCAGTCAGGACGGGCACGGATCTAGTTCACAAGAAGTGGCTCAAACCGCCCCAAGCACCTCCACCACATCGGCGGGTGTCACCAACTGAAAATGATACCACAAAATCGGACAAGCCGGGGTTTCTACAACCTCTACATCCTCCACTGTATTAAGTGCAGCATCGAGGTCTTGGTGGATGTAAGCAATTTTCTCCACAAAATAATCCGCAAAAAGGTCACTGCAGGCAGATGATGACTCAACCCCATGGTTGAGGGAGGCCAAACTGACCAGCCCCAGCACAACCCAGAACAGCTCTGCCGGACGGGATTTTCCAGATGCTATAAGGGCAGTAGAGAACTCCCTCTTTCCTGTCCGCATAGCCACGGCATAGGTTCTTAAACTATCTCTATGTCGCATTCTCGCTTCAGCATACGGAGCTCCTCGGAAAACAAGGAGGTCTGCGGAGCCTCCGGCTGGGCAACGGACGCCTGGGAGCCGTTTGATCAATGGCCTCCTTCAGCAAGGTGTTCCATAACCTGATGAGGTCATTGATGAAAATAAAAACAAAAATAAATGACATGGGAGCCTGGTGCACACCCCTACTGGACTCCATTTGTCACCTCTTCTCACTGCCTACCACTCCAGTCAAGCTCAGGCTTGGAGGGGAATAATTGTAGCTTTCTAAGTGCTCCCTGGCTGGAAAGCTAGTGGGGACAGAAATAAATGGGGGAGGGACGGGTGTCTGAGCATGACCTCAGTGTCCCCTTGGCTTCGAATGCAGAAAAGGGGTGGTGTGGTGGTGTCCACAGGAGGGCTTGCTTGGTTGGTTTTTGATGTGAGAAGCTGGGGTGCAAGAATGTTGTCTGGCAGGAGTTGGACTGTGGTTTGTAGGTGGGTGGGAGGGGCTGGGATAGTTGGAGTGGAGTGCAGGTGGGAAGGGCTAGGGGTGCAGGTTGGTAGGAGGGGCTCGGAGAGTTGGAGTGCAGATGGAAGGTGCTAGGGTGGGAGGGGAAGCTGAAGTGGAGTGCAGGTGGTAAGGGCTAGGACCTAAATATTTAACAGTCCTCCTTTCTGCAGCCAAATCTTTCACACTAGAAATATATAAATTGACTAGTTCACTTAAATTTCGCAGTTATTCCTCTTTGTGTCCAGGCCCAAATCACCAGAAATAATACTACTAATACTAATAATACTAATACGAATAATAATACTAATTTTTTATTATTATTATTATTATTATTATTATCATCATTAGCATTAGCATTATAAGTATTTTAAAAAACCATTTCTGATTCTCATCATCAATATATTATAAATTCTCTGAGAAATTTCTATGATGATGTGAGAAATTCCAATTACATGCCTGTGACAGCATGACAAAATGCAAGGCCCCATGACAGTGCCACTTTATTTTTTATCTCACTTAGTAGTTTGGCTGACAGATGTTTCTCCTTTTAGTTCCTTTTTGTTTAACACTAGAACAAAAATGAAAATAAAATAATAAAAAGAGAGCAAGAAATGAATGATGCTAAGTAAGCTACAGTGAAGTCACTTTATATGAAAAAGCCAAGGTTGATATGTTTAATAGACATAAAACATCTATTATGTTTTATCGTCTTGTCCGATTTTGTAAATGTCGATGTTTTGTAGACTAGGGTTTACAGGTGTAGTGAGAATACCTATCAATCAAAGTTTATTTGTTTAGCCATAGGTCATAACAATGTTTATATACAGTTTGAATGTAACATAGACAAAACAAAATAAAATACAACAGTGTATATGTAGATAAGTGGATAAGATAATTCGCAAGAGGGTAGTTATTGTTTGTCTTCCCAGTCCTCCCCTATCGTACCCCTCTCAACCCCTATAGTATCTCAGCCACAGATCTCAGTTAGTGGTGAAACAAAGAGGAAAAAAAAGTACCTATGGGCGAGTCTGCTCCAGAACATCCCCATACATCAGTGATGTGCCCTCTTGGAGAGTACAGAATGCCTTGCCCTTCCCGGGGCTTGTGGCGGCACACTTGACCCCTGTAGAGTTACAGTTCCGCTAGTCTGCATACTTAAAAATTCTTAAATAAAAGGGTCAAATGTAAAACATAGGATGCTGGGTTATAGATACCATAACTATAGTATGCAATTAAAATACAACACAGCAGAATAAAATGAATATATGTCACTACACAAAGTAAGTAAAATTCACAGGGAGGACAATTGTCTTCATCCCCGTCCTCTCATATCTACCCTGCTCTCAGCTCTGACACACTTAGCTCCAAGAAAATGTCTTGGCCAAAACGCATATTAGGGCCAGTTGAAAGGAGCTTGAGGCGATCCCACAACTAGAAATCCCCATGGGTCAGTATTTTGCAGTCCCTTAGGGTAGTACTAGCAAATGCCTTGCCCTTCCTGGGGCTTATGACGGCACACTTGACCCCTGCAATATGCAATCCCGCTTGTACTTCCCCAGTGAGAGGATGCTTAAGTAAGTCAAAGCAGGCATGTGACATATAATACTGAGTTTTGAGTGGTAATCCCAAGGATTAGTGTTTCAAATACCCTTGCAGGGCTTCCATAGGAATCCCCATCCTGAAGCGGTGATATGGATGAATAGAATTTGATGTAAAGCCTTGGCTATTACAAAATCATAAAAGACACTACGACTGCCATTCAAAATTTAAACAACTAGTCATGTCGTCCTTCTGCCACTTTACAGGAGTAGACCCAAGACAAAAGTCCGCCAAAATATGTTTTCTGTGTATGCATCCACACCTAATAGCTTAACCAACCTGTGGTTGGAATGCTGTGAGACCTGTGGGAAGTTGTCGCAAGGAAATTTGCCTATTCCTTGAGATAGCTTTCCTTGCTAATATAGCAGTGCTAGCAAAATTAGCCACCACCCGGGTGAGTGGAGAATCACATGGGCTCAGTAGCCTTTGTAATGTCCAGATATCTGGACGCAAGTGCAGATTGGAGAGATCGCCCTCAAAGTACTTGAGGTGAAGCCCTACCAGGGCAGGTAGTGAGAATACATCATAGCTTCAAGAGATTGTTTTAACAAAATGACTCTGTAGAATAAGCAAGAGGTGGAGGCAGAACCTCATTTAAAGCACCAACAATTTCCTTTTCATTTCTGTAAAGCTTCTAGGATGTAATATAGGTTGCAGTTAGTTGCTGAACTACTATTTTTTCAACGATATGCACAGGAATTGCCATACTAGAATAAGCCTCTATTTTAATGTAAATAGTGTATTGTTTCTTTAGTAGTTTTCAATGCTTTGTGTTTCAGAAGAAATATGACCTGTAATGTTTTTAGTTATTCATAAAGCCTCAAGCCCAAGAATCCTGACTCTCATTATTTAAAAAGAAAAGCAACAGACAGAATCTCTGCACAGAGTGCTCTGAGGATCAGGATCTAAAGTTTATAGCCTGCAGGATAGCAGAGAAAACAAAAGGTAGCAACAAATTTACTCTAAAGGCTGAAAATCTAAAAGGCAAAGAACCCCAATTTCTTTCTTTTTTAAAGTACAAAAGTTTCAATTTTATAAGTCTTTTAATATTGACTCGTAATATATATATATAGTAATTGCCATTTAAGAACATAAGAAATGCCATATCGGATGGACCAGTGGTCCATCTAGCCCAACATCATGGGTTTTAAATAGACGTCCCCCTGGGGAAGGAAGGCTTCCCCCAGTCAGGTATGCTCTGGTCAGGAGCGACTTCGACTGCTCGGCTGCATTCCTGACATCACCCCCCCACCACGACAGACAGCCATGGCTGCCTATCAGAAGCAGTCATGGCTTGCCGTCATAGCAACCTCCTGGACAATGGGAGACGTCGGCCTGGAAACACGTTCCCGCCTGGCTTGCCCACTCTGCCTCGACCGGGCGTGGACTGTGAATCCAGCTTGTACTGGGCCCACATTTCCCTCCTAACAGTAGCTAGCTCCAGTAGCTCAAGAGAAGTTATGGCCACCCAATGCCAGCCCATAGGTAAAGCAAAGGGAGCAGCAGAACAGCAACTGCTGTTCAGCTGTTGCTGTCACAATAAACATAACCTGACCGCAGCCAGGTTAAAGCAAAAGGAACAGCGGTTACTGCTGCTATACAGCTGTTGCTGTTCACCAAGAGAAGGGGACATTCTCTGAAGTTAAATGCCAGCTGATTTAAAATGAACAAAAGGAAGTACTCTTTTATGCAGTGGACAATACAGTTGTGGAATGAATTGCCAGAGGAGGATGTGAAAGCCAGCAGCATAGCTAGCTTCAAATGGAAATTAGATAAATTCTTAGAGGATAGAGCCATAAATACCTACTAGCTGGGGCTTAATCCCCTGCCTACTGGTAGCTGAAAATGGTTAGCAGGTGATGGGTAACACCTCCATGACCTCCAAGGACATTGGGTGAACTGAACGTTGGCCCCGGCCCCCGGCAATAGACAGATCTCTAAACAGCACCAATCTGTTCAGTCTCTCCTCATATAGAATACAATCCATCCCTTCTATCATCCTTGTTGCCCTTCCCTTAAATTTTTCCAGTTCTATTATATCTTTCTTGAGATGGGGTGACCAGAACTGCACGCAATATTTAGGGTGGGATCATACTAAAGATTTATACAGGGACATTATAATACTTTCCCTTTTATTCTCTACTTGCTGTTAACCCGTGATAAATCGCAGTGCATTATCACTTTACCCCATTGCCATCATGGCTGGCTGTCAGTCGAAGAGACAGGCCACCAGGAATATGGGGTCGGGTGTGCGGATGCAGGTTTTTGTGTCTCCTGGTGAACATGTGCCAACCCTGCTAACTTGGCTGTGGTCATAACAGCCTATTGTGACATCAGCAACAGCTGTACAGTAGCTTCAAAACTGCTGTTACCTTTGCTTTACGCATTGGTGACAGTAAGTGAACTTAATTTTGTCTCTGCCCCCTGGCCATCTATGCCTACCCCCTCTGATCTCTATTGTGATAACTCTAGTGCTAACTCCTCCAGTAGGTTAGAACAGCAACTGCTATTCCCTTTGCTTTATCTGTAGGCTATACCTATGGGCTTTCTGGGGCAGCATGTTACCCTTCTTTTCTGGAGTCTGGGACCCCGCTTGTCCCATCTTCACATGTTCCAGCGACTTTGGCTGTGTTCTTGTTTTTTCCTTTCGTCCATGCTTCATCCTCTCTTTTGCATAGTGCATCTCTTTCTACTCCCGGTTGGGGATCTACGCCTACACCCTCTTTCTCTTATTGTGAGAAAAGGCAAACAACAGTTCCCTATTTACTTTCTCCATGCTACTCATGATTTTTATAAACTTCTGTGATATCTCCCCTTGGCCAACTCATCTCCAAGTTAAACAGCACCAATCTGTCGAGCCTCTCATATGGAATTCAGTCCACCCCTTCTATCTGCATTCTGGTTTCTTCCTTTTGTCCGTGCTGCATCCTCTCTCTTGCATAGAGCATCTCATTCTCTCTCCTTCCGGTTGGGAAGCTCCATCTTTCTCTTGATGGACAGCAACAGCTGTACGGCAGCAGCAACAGTAGCAATTGCTGTTCCCTTTGCTTTAACTTGGCTGTGGTCAGGTTATGTCTATTGTGACATCAGCAACAGCTGTATAGCAGATGCTGTACTGCTGCTCCCTTTTCTTTACTTATGGGCTGACGATGGTTGGTCGTAATTTCATCCCTGGCCATCGGTCATGGCCCTGTAACCTTAAAACGGTAAAGGGTTGGATGATCCTTCATTTAAGACCTCAATGGATTCTCTGACTTAAAATAAGAAAACCTTAGGCCAGACCAACATTGAGCAACAGACAGATATCAGAATTTTATATAGATAGATTCCTTTCACAATAATGCTTACCATTTGGTTTGCCTTTTTGACTGTTACCACAGTGGAGCTACTATCCACAGTGCCAGTAGGAAAGGGGACACTAGTCATCAAACTGATCGTTATCAGTTTGACAGGTCTACGTCACCAGAAGTCCCGCCTTCAGACGGAAGTGACGTGGGTAAGCGGAATTCCCGCCTTGGGACGGAAGTGACGTGCGTAAGCGGAAGTGACGTAGAAGGGTGTAATGCTTCCGGGTCAGGGAGGTCCTGACGCAGAAGGGTGTAATGCTTCCGGGTCAGCCCCCCTGAACCCGGAAGGTCCTTACACTTGACTTTGGGGGATTCTGCTT